>JAZAYU010000047.1:1584301-2065823 GCA_038501625.1 Corbicula japonica
CGCACCAAAATAAGAATCATTCCTTAATTGGACGTCGCATAATTTTTTGACGTGCGAAATCGACGAGCACGCACGTTTTGCCACGTGTAGCTGCAAAATAGCGTGCAGTGATTCACTTTGTGTTCCAACAGCCATACGAATTCTACTTGTAAATTTTGTATTAATTAGAGTATTTATGTGTGTAAATATAAGGAAAGAATCCATATTTATGGGGTCGCAAACATTGCAAATGGCAAAAACTGGCTAAAATTTCAAAAATGAATTTTGGGGGAAATACTTATTGCCACCTAGATTTTAATAAAGAAATGTATTTAGCTAAGGATGTAATTAATGTTTGCAAGCTCAATTTAGTCTAATTTATGTTCTAATTACCAAGCACATAATAAAACAAAAGAAAAACCGTTTGCATGAGAACTCTGAAATTAATGGAAAATAAACCAAAGCAAGTCATACCTGAAATAAGTATATTTGGTCTACAATGTTAAGTGCCAATTCTTAAAAATAATGTTAGGGTATTCAAGAATTCAAGGAAAACATACTTACTGGTTGAAACCGAAAGTAGATTTATTTATTTATCCTGATTTTTAAATTGTTTGAAAACAAACAGCAGACGTAAAAATAATTAGGAGTTATAATATATATAAACCAGCTGTTAGTTAGCTTTCATCGCCAAAATATGATGAAATATTACTTTTGCTGTTTATAGGGAAAAAGAATGTCCCTCTCCAAAGTTTATGGGTGGTTATTGTGACAAATCGATAAAAGATGCTCTATACTTCAGAAGGCATAGGTCTGCAGTTACTATATCAAATCAAATCAAGTAAATCTTTAGGAAAATGCGAGTTTCACTGTCGGACATCTAGCACAATTAACAAACGTGGGTTTATCATCTGACTTCTTCATCCTGAAGAAAATACGTAAGGTGTTAGGAAACTAAGTGCTCGTTGGAACCTCCATTTACTAATTGTTGAGCAACACACAGAAGAGAACAAATAGCTACACAACTGCTGTAAAAGTACGTTAAATATCAGAAAAATGTTATTTGATAGAAGTATCATAACGGGTGATGATACGTGGGTAATGTGGCTTAAGAGGATATGAAACAAAAAATAAAGACCAAAAAATGAATATCAGACCATTATTTGTTATGGTTGTTTTATTGTAGATCAAAAAGATGACACCTATTGTAATTCTGGTATTGGCAATGGTCATAGTGATAGGAGAATGTTCTCACTTTAAAGGAGGATCGGTATCATGGACACCAATTGATGGTAGCTCTGTAAGTTATTTATATTTTTAATTTTAGCCCAGGAACCATTCAGAAATGAACAGACTATTTTCCCGCGGCTAGGCGGCGTGGACAGTGATATGCATTTACATTACTGTCCATGAACAGGCTCAATCAAACCCAGCCTGAAATATTATCAAATTTGTCTTGTTAAATTTTACCTTTGGTGAGGACTGTGATTTGCAGGATGTACATTCTAAGATCCCCTGTCAAAGTTCTATTCTGTTTAGTTCCGCCCATCGTTTTATCGTTTAGGCCAACCCATTCTTTTATCTGGGGATCATGCGCCGCTGAACATGGATGGGTATTAATCTGAAAATACTGCATTGAAGGTTCCATGTCTACCGCCAAATGCTCACCGTCGTCTGGGATGGTCGAAATTGTACTGTTTGTTAGTGTAAATATTGAGCTGCTCTCAACCCGGGGCTTTGCGGCGTGGGTAGAAATATGCATTTCCATTACTGTCCATAAACAGTCTTAACCAAACTAAGCCTGCACATTCCCAATTGAATTTGCACACAATAAGGTATTGCGTAACACCTACTGTTAACAGAAATCTGCTTGAACCTGTAAAATTTCCACACTCTGCTATACTCTTATAAAAAAGATAAAGCATTATCCTATGTACGATTTCATGCACTGCCTATCAAAGCTGCAAAGTAATTGGATAATTGTATTTCATAAGCGGGAAAAGTATAAAAAACTGTCTTTAATAATGAACGTTAATAACTTTTTCATAGTTTATTAACACATCGTTTGGTTACATGTATGCATAGCAACAAAGAAAGGTTGACTGTTGTGTCATCACTACCACCCCTTCAAAATATTTGTTTGCTGAAACTAAACGTTTCACAACATTAAACGTGTACTTTTTAAATTACTTTTCAAAATGTATACGATAAAATGTATACACAGAGTTTAAATACTTTTAATGCTCATTCATATAAATAGTACTCCTGATAAAATAATGTCTCCCCATAGAATAATGCCTCCCCATTGAATAATGACCCCTGATAGAATAATGACTCTTCATAGAATAATGAATCCACATAGAATAATGAATTCCCATAGAATAATGACTCCCCATAGAATGAATCCACATAGACTAATGAATTCCCAAAGAATAATGACTCCCCATAGAATAATGACTCCACATAGAATAATGACTCTCCAAAGAAAAATGACTCTCCATAGAAATATGACTCCCCATAAAATGATGACTCCCCATAGAATAATGGCTTCCCGTTAAATAATGCCTCCTGAAAGATTAATAACTCCCCAAAGAATAATGACTCCTGATTGAATAATGACTTTCCATAGAATAAGGACTCCTGATAGAATAATGAATCCTAATAGAAGAATGAATCCAAATTAAGAATTTTTTTCCTGCCATCATTTTTACCAGAGTTATGGCACTTTGTTACGTTGTTGTAGCAATGGGTGTCAGTGTCCGAGGACACATTCGTTTTTGGCAATGCTTTTATATTTTCAGATAACTGTCAATTTCCGAATGTCTTGGAGACAAGACGACCCAGACGACCCAGATTGCGACGATACCACAATTTCGAGTGGTTCACTAATTGCTGAATGGGGAGGAGAGTTTACGTGTTACTCTGGCTGCTCTGGTGATGTCGGTTCAGTTGGTTTCTTTTGTACTGACTACAGCTATTTGTTAGAGTATTTTTCCGGCACAAATACGTTTACGTATACATCCACAACTCCACAATTCTCCTTTGCGTAAGATCACAATTTGTTAAAAACACTTGAGAAAACTCTTATTTGCTCTGGTCTCGGTAAGATCATTGAGTACCCGCCCTTTGGCTTTGCAATGCTATAAGCTTCTTATGTTTAATATGTTTGTGTGCTTTTGCATACAACATTGTTGAGCCGATGGATGGGTTGAAGTTATTTCACCAAGACAACTTGTACTTGTTTTGCGATACGAGATCCTGTTTGGACAAGTGTGAGGTTGGTGCACCCTAGAACCTGGTTTAAACCCCCAGTGGCATTTTGTTTTGCCACTGACCGTTCCAAGGCGGTATCCCCAAAGGTTCTCATTTTCGTTAGTTGTTTGTGATGTACAATTGTTGTTGTTGAATTGACATACTTATAACAAATATGCTTTCTCTCTCTTCCTCTCTTCTTTTTGCTGCGTGGGGAGTCTGTGTTTTGTGAGTGTGGCGAATTCTGATATTTATATATTACGAGGGATGTTCGAAAAGTTTCTTTTCTATGATTTTCTCCCTGAATATAGATGTAGGTATATTGCATTGATTAAACAAATGCTTTTGATATAATTGCCAGCTGCATAGAATCTGTTGTCACCATAGTAACGCTAGGTCGCCGTCAGCGGGTTACCTAGGTGTACTGAACGAATGGTTCACATTTGCAACAGTCTGAAATGTTCAGTTGTTTTCAAAATACCCCCCAACACACTTCTGATGTCTGTGTACCATTGCGTTGATGCAGTTTTAAAATTCCCCAGACGTAATTCTTCGAACGCACTCTCTGAAAACAACGGGCAGGTCCTCGATGTCGTCGAAGCGGTGGTCACGCAAGTCACGCTCAATTGTAGGAAACAGCCAAAAGTCACAAGGCGATAGGTCAGGGGAGTACGGTGGTTGGCTTTGGTACCAATTCCTCTCTCAGCAAGCACACTCCTTGTGACACATGATGTATGGAGCCTGGCGTTGCCGTGATGCAAGAATTTGCCGTCTTTCTCTCGTCTCTTCTTCTTCACCACCCTCATCAGATCACGTCGTAGCACCTGCAACGAGAAAATGTTTGCCTCTATGCAACCATCCGCAAAACGTGAAGTAATATTATTTATAAATGACAGTTTCTTTAACTGTATACAGTAACAAATATTAATATAAAAATAGTTAAAATGTGACACTATAACTTTGAGTAGTACTGCGCTGTCACTGTCTTTCCAATCGGAACTGCGTAGCAGAGAATGACTCCCCTCGTGTAGAAAAAGACGATGAATGTTTTTACTATAGCTTTAAAATTTACAGATGATGGCGAATTAGGGGTTTTTCATACAGAACTGTCTTGTTTGGTTTCGAGATCATAGACACTAACCCAGGTTTCATCAGCTGTGATGATGGATTCAAAGAACCTGACCCCGAGTTGTCTGTACTGTTTCGGGAAGGCCCTGCTGTCGGCGACTCGCTGTAGCTTTTGCTGGCTGGTCAGTAGGCGGGGGCCCAGCGGGCACATACTTATACTTTTGTCATATGTAATTCATTTAGGATGATGTCATGAACTGAAGCGGATCTAAGTCCAGTTTTCAGAGAGATATCACGTACAATCAATCTCCTGTAAGATCTCAATAATGCTTCAATTTCGTGTGCCTTTCCTGGCTTTACATTCGGACGCCCAGTCCTCGGAAGGTCGGTGGGCTCACGCGTAGGGTCATTTTTTAAAGGTGTTATACCACTCTTAAATTCTCGTCCTAGACATTGCGGCTGTTCCGTACGTAGATTGTATCATCGACAGAGTCCCCATCAAAACGCAAACTTTTCCAGAATACCGTTGTTCCGGGTTCATTTCACACCTATTTTACACCTATTTGTTAAAACAGTCCACTTTTTTATACCGTAAAAAAAATGGAAATGACGTCGTTGAAGTCGTTGACGTCGTACACTTTAGTACCAAAATTTATATCAACGTCAAAGCCAGACTGGAGCATTTATTGAGACAGATGATTGACAAAAAAAAATAACGGTGGCGTTAAGGTGACCCGCTCACGTCTACTTAACGTTGCTATGGTGACGATATCTCGCGCATCATGCGCAACTACGTTTTCAGTATGTAATTTACTCATAGAATATTGTTGTAGCTACAACTACATAAAAAATCAAGTGAAAATAATGAAAATTGAAGAAATAACGGCACTTGCCCCGAAACTTTTCGAACATCCCTAGTACTTTATTATTTGTAAAAGAAATATATTTTCTTAAAATAACGGGAGAGTCTTTACATAAAATATTCAATTTGAGACCAGACTTAGTTTAAATGTTTGTATTAGTATACAATTAAATAAATGCATGTTTATTTGTAAGGCTTGGCGTTAGTTGTTATAGTTTCCGGTTAAAATATTATTTTGTAGGTTCTTTAACTTGCTGGGTTCACAGTTCTATAAGGAACCGCGTACGTTTAACTTAACATTAATTTATGCCCCAAGGTTGAATAAATATTACCTTCGAAAATTATTTCAGTAAAGATACCTTTCTCAATTTTTACAGCTTTGCAGACTGCTGCTACGCAGATTTTAATGTCGGCGGAGATGATGATTTTAGATTGTTAACGACTGTAGATTTGTTTTTGAGATCCGACATTGAAAGAATCAATTCTTCTCCAACCGTAAATCTGCCTCCCGTCATCAGATTTCAAAAGGGTTGTACAAAATATTTACACGCTTTCTTTTTGTGAAGTGAATTTATTTACGAACCCTAACAGCTGCGCTGGGCTAGACCGTTTAATTTTCATACAAGTCTCCAAATAAACTATAACCTATACTTACAAATTGAACATACGTTCATTGTATTTTTGTTTAGTAATAAGCGTATATTTAAAGCTTTCAAACCGGAAAGATATTTCATTATATAATTTAAACGGTAACTTTTGTAAATGATTAAACTAAATCTCTACAAGGAATTAAACATAATTGCTCATTTTTGCATGTTTAAGCTCGATGGTTAGGTCGAATAGCAAACCATACGTATAGATTACTGTTAATTTTAAGGCTTGTATGAAAATTGATGTTAAGGAAATCGACCTTTAATTAAAAACAAATTCAGACTTTACACAAAAAAATAATGTTCGAAACAATTGAAAAAAGAGCTGTCACTTGAAATTTACATATGCCCCCGAAATGCAGCTTTGAAATCAAATTGGCACACATATATAATGAAAAATATGCCTGTGGAAGAGATAAAGCATACTGCATGCATATTGTGAAAGATGGAAATGATCAGTTGTTTAAAGTTTGTACTAATAAACAAATTCTAAGATAAAAGGGGAGATAATCCTGGAAATATGATTATTAGAGTTATATGATGTGGGTAATGAAAAGGAAAATGTGAGTGATGATAAGGAACATATAAGTTTGAAGTAAATCCCTCACTAAATATATAAGTTATGCTAACAAAATCAGTAAGGGTACATAACTTTGCTTAAAATTCCTGTGAAATTTCAATGAAATCCTCCAAAGGGTTTGGAGATGGAGTGTGGACGATGTTTTTATAAAGAAGATATAGTACAAATGACTAAGGGGCCCATTATTTGGCCAAAAATAATTCAAGCAGAAAATTCTGATGTTATGCACATCTAGGCTTAGTGACATGAATTCCTGTGACATTTAAATGAAATCTGCCATGAGGCTCTAGAGATTAAGTGTAGACAACATTTTAATATGAAAGTTATTGTAGAAATTGAGTAAGGGCCCATAACTCGGGCAAAAATAATTTGATCGGAAACTCCTGATGATATGCACAATAAGGCTTGGTGATAAACATTCCTGTGAAGTTTCAATGAAATCCCCCCGAGAGGTTTTGGAGATTAGGCACGGACAAGATTTTAATATAGATGTTATATAGTAAAGACTAAGGGCCCATAACTCTGGCAAAAATAATCCAAACGGAAACTCCTGATGACATGCTCAACTAGGCTTGGTGACAAACACTACTGTTAAGTTTCAATGAACCCCCCCCCCCCCCCCAACAGTTTTGAAGATAAAGCCTGGACAAGATTTTTATATATAAATTAGGGTTAGGGTTACCTAAAAGATGACAAAGGGCCCATAACTCGGCATAAAAATTTCAAGTAGAAATTCCTGCTGACATGCACACCTAGGCTTGGTGACAAACACTTCTGTAAAGTTTCAATGAAATCCCCCCAAAAACAGTTTTGAAGATAAAGCCTGAACAAGATTTTTATATATAAGTTAGGGTTAGGGTTACCTAAAAGATGACAAAGGGCCCATAACTCGGCAAAAGAAATCAAGTAGAAATTCCTGATGACATGCACAACTAGGCTTGGTAACAAACACTCATGTGAAGTTTCAATGAAATCGCTCCAGCAGTTTTGGAGAAGAAGCAGGGACAAGACTTAGGGTTAGGGTTAGCGTTAGTTAAAAATGACAAAGGGTCCTTAACTTGGCAATAAATGATCCGAGCAAACATTTCTGATGATATGCACAACTAGGCTAAGTGACAAACACTCCTGTGAAGTTTCAATGAAATCCCTCAAGCGGTGTCAGAGAAGAAGCAAAGACAAGATTAAGGGTTAGGGTTGGTTAAACAAGGCTAGGTGACAAACACTCCTGTTAAGTTTCAAAGAAATCCCTCAAGCGGTTTTAAAGATAAAGCATGGACGAGATTTTAATATAGAAGTTAGGGTTATGGTTAGGGTTTAGATTAAGGATTAGGGCAAGTTAAAGTCCTTAGGGTTAGGGTTACAGTTAGGGTTAAAGACCTTAGGGTTAGGGTTTAGGGTTAGGGTTAGGGTTAGAAAAATGAAAAAGGCCCATAACTCGGCCAAAAATAATCCGAACAGAAATATCTAACGATATGCACAACAAGGCTTGGTGACAAACACTCCTGTGAAGTTTCAATGAAATCCATCAAGCGGTTTCGGAGAAGAAGGGAGGACAAGATTCATTTCGGACGGACGGACAGACGGCCCGATTACTATATGACTCCCTTCGGGGGCATAACAAGCAAAAACCAGCAATATCATTGCTTAAAATAATTTCATTCCTTTTTTCTCTATATAATTACTTTACGAGTAATACTAGCATTTTGTAAGGATAATAATGCCAGTTCGTTTGGTTTTTGTTTGTAAATGCAATGAGCAAGCAATGTATTGGCCATATTCAAAGTGCACATATTCAATCCATATGCTTTAGTGGCTGATGTAGATGGTGACTTTATCAGATGTCGTTGGGCAAACGGAAAAGAATGTGAGAATGTTTGTAACGCCTTCCCTGATGCCATTTTGGATGAGGTTAGTAATACATGTTCCTGGATTGCATTATTGGGTAGAATCTAGTTTAGCGGGCCCTGGATATTCAAAACAAAAGCCCAGTGGCGTTTGAGCGAGTAAAGCGGGGGTGTGGGGGCGGTAGCCCCCGTTTAAACTCGATATAATTTATATTTGTTTGACACACAATAAGAATACCAATGAATTCTCTCACAAGTAATGCTCTTTAGTGTTAGGGTCCACTTAACTAGATGCGTTCCGCATTATTTAAGAATCAGTATTAAAGTGCCCACGTGCACAGCCTGCTTATGTTTACTATTTAGACATTTCACTTTGGAACGTTGATTAGAATGCATTAACCAGGAACTCCTGTTTCATTCAATTAATTAATATGACTGAGCTTAAACTTTGCATTGTGTGTACCTGCCTTTATTGTTTCTGACATTATTGTCACCAGCATTGACCTTGAAAGTCGTTACGGACTCCCACTGTAATAGAACATACAGAGGCGCACACACACACACACACAGGCATGCAACATAATATCACTTATCCGTTCAACGAAAGTGCTAACACAAGCAAGAGTACACACACAGATGCACGCACACACAAACACACAACTTCCAGACGACCAAATCAAACATAAACATACATCAATTAAAAACTCGCCCGCAGGTACTAATATCGATTGTTTTTTTGTTGTTTTATTTACACCTTATGATCAAAATGACTTCAGGAAGAACTGAGAAACAAATAAAACATATAAAACCACGAGTCTTAACATTACTAAAAATACGATTTAGCTAAGTTGTAATTCCCTTATTTCTTCAGGATGCGTGTTCGATTACCTACCTAGCAAACCAAGATGGGCCATACGGAGTTGCACTACAGATTGAGGACTTTGCTGACGCAAGTTCTACTACAGCATTCAGTAGTATCCCGTTGCAGTTTATAGTATCCGTGTATACCGGTGCAGGCTGTGATAATGTTCCAGTTTTATTGCACCTTCTCCTGCTGATCTTTCGCTGTTCACAGCTTATGTTGGCGAGAACTTTGAGGTTTCATTACGGGCCAGATCTTCCCTACCGTAAGTTTAACCATTTCAGGGAAATCATATATTATTAACATTTTTTTTCCTGTAACACTAATCCTTCATTTAGATTTATAATGACTTTCTGTTTAAGTTGTTCCTACATAATATAGATTATTAACCAGGTTTTCAACGATTGTAATTGAAATGTTGAAGTCGGCGGGCGAGCGGGCAAGCGGGCGAGCGGGCGTCAACTTTTGTTTTCCGCCTATTGAGTCCAAACTTGGTGGACGGGGTGCTTATATGAAGAGGCAGCTTGGGATTGCTACCCAGATGTTTGCGATTAAGGTCACGGTTAGTGTTGCTAAAAATCGAAATTCAGTTTCCGCTCAATAACTTGAGTCTGCTTTGATCTTTTGACACTAAACTTAGTGTGTGGGTAGCTTATATTACCTATATGTGACCTATAGATACCTAACTTTGTACTTGGGTTGCTTTTATCAAGATGCAACTTTGGATTGTTACTTAGATGTCTGTGATTATCGTCACGGTCACTGTTGCTAAAAATAGAAATTCAGTTTCTGCATAATAACTTGAGATTGCTTTGACATATTGACACTAAACTTAGTGTGTGGGTAGCTGATATTAAGATACAACCTTGGATTTCTACCTAGATGTCAGTGATCAAGGTCAATGTCACTTTTGCAAAAAATAGAATTTCAGTTTCTGCTTATTAACTTGAGTTTACTTTGATCTATTGACACCAATGCTCCCTCTACTAGCAAACTATGTATACATCAAGGTTATTGCAAAATTTCTTTGTCGGCACTAGTGAGCATTGAAATTAATATTGGATTTAGGAAAGGCGTAGCCACGAATGATAAAACATAACTTAATGCACACATTTACACAACTCCGCCACGAAATGAGTATCTGGGTCCATTGACATTTTATCTCGTTCCCAAAACATTAAATTTTTATCTCGTGACCACGAAATCACTTTCTCGTTCCAAAGATATACGTTCCCACGATATTGTTTTCTTTTCAACCAGATTTCTTTGGCGTCGAGTTTTTAGAAATAACAGAATGTGAAACGTAGACTATATACAATAAGGGCAAAACGAGCAATGTGCGCTTGAAAGGGGGATTTTTCGATTAATACTTTATAGTTTTAAGCCAGCGTAAACACGAGTACCAGCTAAGGGCGGACAACAGTTGTGACCGAGCAAGTATGTTTCAGTGTGAACCACGTGTATGTTTTCGCGGTGAATAAAATTGCACATTTGAAATATATTATTAAAAAATATTAACGGATTGGAAATAAAATGTGACCCATTGCACAAAATGTTAAACATGCAGCTAAGGCTCCAACGTTTACAATTTTTTGTAAACGTTTAAACGGACCGTGAAAAACGAAACGATGCCGTTTAAACGTTGTTTATATCATACAAAGCTGATAGCAATGTGACAAGTTTCACTGAACTTTGTAAGTTGTAAATAACAATGCAACTTCATTGTAATGGGATCTTATCGGATCGCTAAACATACGGGGAAATCCTGTGAAATTCCGAAACTGTCATATTGCTACACTCACCGACAGATTACGACATCCAGGGGTTTCAGCTGATGCCGATTCTTGCATTTTATGCCAGCAAACTTGATTTTTTCCACATTGGACCCCACCTCATTCTGAGCTTTTTATTTGTATGCACTGGAGAATTTCTAAAAGTGGTCAACTTTTGCAAGAATATAGAAACTTTTATGTATATTCCATTTTAAAAATGAAGTTAACCCTTATTAACCACAGAAACTTTATAAGCAGTAAAGTTCACTAAATACAAGAAAGATTATTGGCGATCTGATAATGACCCCATGAACCTTCTCAACAGGGATCCCTGGTTTTCAGAAGCTATTGATCACTGGACATGGCAGAAGCCCATAACAAGCGACATTTTTATACCTAAACAATGTAAACTACATATTAAAATACAATTGTGTACTAAGTGGTGTAAATAAAATTAATATTTTCAAAGTGTATCGTTGCCGATTTTCAGCAAATAATTTGCCGCCTTTACAATCACGTGACCGTTCGTATAAACGGTTCGAAATTCTGTAAACGTTTACGACCCAAAAACGAAACGTTACCGTTTACACGTGTAAACGTTGGAGCCTTACATGCAGCCCATTTTCACAAGATTTTGCACGGGTTGAAACGTAGCATTTCCCCGACCTGCGCCACAATAAAGGGAGGTAACGTTTTACAACACTTTAATGCTGCCGAATATGATAGTTTGAAACAATTATATAAAAATGACATAGAAGGTCTTCAAATGGTCAATGAACAATACACGCGCGTTCCGAGGCCCATGTAAGCCCAATGCAGACATATTATTACGAGACCTGTAAAACGATGAACCTTAAAGATATACTGACATGTGCTTAGTTTCCAACAAAATACTTTCCAATTTATATTATCACCAATATCTCATATAAATAAATCGATTTCGTGCACAAACAACGCCATAAATTAGCATTGACATCCACAAATTCAGCGCTCCGAAAATCACTAGAATTTCGGACTGGGCGGAGCTTAATATCGATGACGTCATTGGATCTTATGCGCTTTTGAACGATAGTGTAAATAGTACACTTATTTGATAATATTTACAGTGATTTGAGGATAAATTTTAATGACAATGGATATTATTGTTGTGATCGATTGTAAAAAAAAACAATCAAACCAAAAAGATATTACCTTCTTTAGATACTCGAAGGAGAATACAGACAATTTCGGTTGAAATATGAAAAAAGAAAGGGCTGTAAGCAAAGACCTATTGTCCCGGTAAAGGATCGCGTATCTTCAAACACGATTAATATCGGCATGTTTTTGTTTTAAATCCAATTAATAATAATAATAAATGCCAATTAGTGTTCGAAAATGTTTAAAATCCGACGCGTTGTCGGCTATATTTCTTTTGATACACGAGAAATGTAAATACGTCGCAAAACGTAAGTAAGTTATGCCACAACAAGACCTGTACTGAAGCCAAAAATGAGCCGAAAAGATTTTTTGCATAACTTAAATCAATTATTTTATAATTTGGTAACAAAAAAGCTTGAGTCTTAAATATAATAAATATATTGAATACCATCGGTGAGTATGACGTGAAGGCTTATTTATGTGTAAAATGTTTCAGGAAATATGTACAGTTATACTGGTTTACACAATTTCTATGAATTTCTACGGAATTTTTGCAAATATCTTATCTCGAAGTACTTGTCCAACAAAAAAAAATCAGACTGGCATTGCAGAATTTACCATTGAGTTTACTCTTCTTATTTTCTGGAGTGGGATCAAGAATGAATATAAGACCACATCAGTACCAATCATTTCGTTAAAAATTCGCCGGAAAACGGCTATGTAATTCATGGCACAGAATTTGATATAATTATAAATAAAGTCTTGCGAATACAAAACTTCACTTACTTTCATAAAATTAATTGACCTTATATCGAGGGATTATCGGCCATACGTGGTATACATGACACGTGTCTGAATATGTCCTGCTTCCCGCTGGTGTAGAGTGCGCGGCATATATCACAAGTCGTTTGATCACCGGATTTACTGATTAAATCAGTGATTTGTGGACTGGGACCAGTATATCATGTAACACTACAGCGTGGCCGGCAGAGGTCCCAGATAGTTAGCGGCATAGATCACACGCGTGTCACCGAACCAGTAAAACAGAACAGGGACAAGTACCTTGCGCTTTTATGGATAATCAATTAACATTATTTGTCTTGATTAGAGCAAATTTAAACATTATGCTTTCTTTACATCTCTACTTTGTGGCTGTGCGCGAAGGATTTACGAGTACATGTATTTCTGAAATGCATATTCTTAATTCTCTTTCTTCCAAAACAATAAAGGGACTGTTCGAGTTCTGTATCGTTGTCATTTAAAACCAGATTTAGGATAGCAACATTTTGATATTTGTGTATAAATCGCCTATTTGCTAAGCGCAGAATTATAAATATTCTAATCCATATAGCTTTATGCTCTCCCACGTGGAGGAAATCTATCTGTCTGTCTGTCTGTCTGTCTGTATGTCTGTCTGTCTGTCTAACTATCTATCTGTCTGTCTGTCTGTCTGCCTGCCTGTCTGTCTGTCTGTCTGTCTGTCTGCCTGCCTGCCTGCCTGCCTGCCTGCCTCCCTCCCTCCCTCCCTCCCTCCCTCCCTCCCTACCTACCTACCTACCTACCTACCTACCTACCTACCTACCTATCTAATAAGCCAAGACGGACATGATGTATTTACTTAACAAAATGAAAATAGTATATTATTTTTATGACTCAACCCCAAAACAACCGTTTTAGCGAACGCATTAACTGAGAACCATCCCCGCAGGGATATATCGACGGAACGGTTTTAGTTAATTTTCGCATGATCAGCATGCATAAACGCTAAATGAAACTGTAAGTTAAGTATAATTTGATCTTACATCTACATTTTATTGCAGTTCCAATTTAAAATGTTTGCACTATTATCCGCCGAAATGGCTACATGGGATATATGATTTCCGTAGCTGCGGTTTACAGATATTGAATCGTCATAACCGGACTACTTGTGTTTTGGAAAAGTTGGAACCGGACCACGATAAGTATCTAAACATGTGGCATTATATTGGACAATCACAACTCGTGCAAATATAATGCGAATCAGTATTATGTCCCCCGTTAATACTATTAGCCTATAAATCTTATGTGCTTGTACAAAGACGCTATTAAAAAGTTCAGAACGCCGATCGAAAAAGGCAGCAGCATCGGAATTGATAAAAGTGTTTGCAAAAATTATGTGGAAATGCAACAATTCGTATACTAGCAAAATTACGGACACGGGATAACGTTATTGTCATATTCACTATGTTCCCATCATAGCGAACTGCGATCCAATGACGTCATCGGTAAACACAAGTTGTTCCCCTTAGATTTTTCGTACAGTGAAATGCGCACCCGAATTTTACTAAACTAATTCAACCAATTCTCGTGTAAATTGTATCATTTGATCATAAAACAATTTTCTTTATATTTAGAATAACGTATTTAGTAAATTTAGTACAAAATTTACAAAAGTTAGTATTCATTTGTCAGTTTATCTTTAAAAGAAAGTCGCGGTAACAAAATAGAATGTGGTGGAAACAAGATAATTATCTAGTGGTCATGAAATAAAATTAAAACAAACGATCAAATTCAATTTAAAAATTCCCTGACTTTTTCGGTTCTAGGGCTCTACTGAAGTTAACTTACTGGTGCAAACGGAACCAATTTTAACATCTTTCAAAACACCGACTCTCTGAATCAAAAACACAATATTCAAACAAAAAAATACATTTATCATAGCATTACTTGGTTAAGTACAAAGATTACATAATATACCGGTAATCATAGCACAACTTGGATCAATGATAAACTTATTTAATGTGACAATACACCGACCTGATCTAATTGAAATCTAAGTAAACATAATCATGCCGTTACTTTGTGCAATTATAAGCTTTCTTAATGTAATCAAAACACAACTTGATGCAATTAAAGCTTTTTAAAAGTTCATTCTACTACAATTGCGCAAGTATAAGCTTGTGTGCAGTTATAAAGGTATTGTCTATATTGATTGAGCCTACAGACAATTACAACAACTATGGCATCTGGAATGACGCGCACAGCAGAAGTTCCATCCCAATTATCAAGCTGGCATTACATGTCAATTGACATACCGTGGACACCGACCGGAAACGATGCCGGAAGGACACACAGCGTCTGCTATACAGCTACGGATGAAGGAGGGTATAATACATGCATCAAAAATGATTTTATAGATCTCTGCGTCTGCTGCTAGAATATTCAACTTCAATATTGGCATATTCATTTGAGTTATCATGTCTTTCATAAAACAGATATATCGCACATAGCGTATGTAATTAGAAAAGTGCTGATCAGGGGGTTTATTCGATCACTTTTTTGTAGGCTTTATTGGTAATGCTCGATTTGTTCGGCTATTTACGCCGTGACGATACAAATCCTATTTCTTGTCTGAGCGCCTGTATCATGTTAATAGAAAATGCAACATGCATGCTCTCTTTTGATGGAGGTTATAAATCGATTAAAACGACTTCACTAATGTCAGTCACGCTGTTACAGTACTCTTTTTCAAAGAGGTATGTGGTTAGTGTATCTGCCTCTGAGTCAAGGGATTGCTGAGTCGATCCGCTGCTACTCCAACTAAAACATCAAAATCTTTTGAATGAGACTTCAAACAGAGGTCCAGTATAGTGGTGCTATACACTATATGGTCTTCGGGTAGCAACGATAAATAGATGTCCACACACACGCACACACGCACGCACGCACACACACACGCACACAAACACAAACACATTCCATAATGTTACCATCAAATGGATAAAATTGCATAACCTGTCAATGGTTTTCATTGTCTCTCGCACAGTAGAACAGGAAGGTTGGTTACTTTCTACGTTTATAAATATAACAAGATTCAGTTAAAATATGTTATAAATACAAACATGTATGTAAATAGACGTGTATTTTAATAAGAATTCCATTGTTGTTTTTGTTGTTATAGGACGTCTTCCAACCTTGAGTGTATCCGTATATTTGTTATTAAGTACCTGTTTGTGTTTATTTCAGTCAATATATTAAAGATTGTATTGAACTTGTCGAAATGAATAAAACTTGAAATTGTATAATCGGGGCACCTCAGATATTTCCTTTGTCTTAAATATGATAATATCTTATAGTTTTAAATAAAATGCCAAATTTTCCTTATAATAAACATACATGAAATTCGGTTCTTTTAAATATTAAAACAAACTATAGAGTAACAAGAAATATCTTTAAAAAAGATAAACGGCGTTGATGGAAAAGATTTATATATACATGTACATGTATATAAGAAAGAAGGAAATACAGAGAGGCGAAGCAGACATAGATTAGTTATTTTATTTTACTTGTTATAGCTGTTGACGAACCCTCCCTGCCTTCTTAGTATGACCTAGAGTTTAAGCGACCGAATCATGACAACTCATAAATTCATTTAAAGTGTCTTTCAAAAAAAAATGTTGAAGCTGATGCAACAATTTCATACAGTGATAACAAGTCGATTAAAGAAGCAATGTCTTACATTAAGTCTTGTCTACATTTATTCAGTTTCAACAAAATACCTCCTGTAGAGTTAGAACTAAAGATGAATAAATGTCCTTGAAATTCAATAAAAATAAATACAAAAAGCCTGTTACAAAAGCGAAATCTACCAACTTGTACGTAATTAACTTTAAAAAAAAGTGTCCCTCCAGAGCTTTGAACCCGGGGCCTCCGCTTGTGAGGCGAGAGTGTTAGCCACTACACTACAACGAACAGTATCAAAGGTACTAGAAAGAAACCAGTAAGAATTAGAAATATCTACACTTCTCTTTCGTTTTACACTGTGTATTGTATGCAAGAATATTCCATATAAAATTGTATTTAAACCATCAATATTGACTTAACTGGTTATTTAAATCGTAAATATGTTTGTCTCCAATACAACACCAATCGAAATAATCAATTTGATTTTTCCGCTGCATAATAATAAAAATCCCACTAGATACCTCTCCACCCTGCTAGATGCCTCTATGGTGTAAATAGCTACCAATTGAAATAGTTTATTTCATTTTCCCTCTGCATAATACGAGAATACGAGTATTATTTACAATATTTCATTGGTCGAAAAACTAGGTCAAAAGTGAGCTTAGACAGCTAACGCCGAAAAAAGTGTCCGTCCTGAGTACTGAACCCGGGGCCTCCGCTTGACGGGCGAGAGTGTTAGCCACTACACTACAATGAACTTGTATTTCGTACTTGAAATTAACAATCAGTATCAAAGGAACTAGAAAGGAACCAGTAAGAACTAGGAATATCTACACTTCTCTTTCGTTTTACACTGTGTATTGTATGCAAGTGTTTACCTGACACCCAAGAATATTCCATATAATATTGTATTTAAGCCATCAATATTGACTTAACTGGTTAGTTAAATCGTAAATATGTTTTTCCTCCAATACTAACAACCAATCGAAATAATCAATTTGATTTTTCCGCCGCATAATAATAAAAATCCCACTAGATACCTCTCCACCCTGCTAGATGCCTCTCTGGTGTAAATAGCTACCAATTGAAATAGTTTATTTTATTTTCCCTCTGCATAATAAGAGAATACGAGTATTATTTACAATATTTCAATGGTCGAAAAACTAGGTCAAAAGTGAGCTTAGACAGATAACGCCGAAAAATGATTTAAACATTTAGTGTGTACTACGTTCTTATACAACACGATTATATATTACTGTTAACGGATGACTTACATCCAGTTATCACGGGGTAAGTGTGAAAGTCTGGTGAATATGTTAAATTATATACCAAACTTTAAACCACACCTTTATCTTTATCGAATTTGTTGTGTTATATGTATTCTGTTCTTTTCATACTAAATGTTGCGAGGACATGTTAAGAATAATTGTTTTAAACAATTTCCATGTCAGCCTTCATCACTTGTCAGCCAGACTCCTGCGAAAATGGGGCAACATGTACCAATGTGGACGGGGAGGTTTTACCTGCCAATGTGCTGCGGGATATATCGGAGAAACCTGCTCGTGTGGTAGATATATTTAATTTAATATGGAAAGTTTTCTTTTTGTATAGACTATCTGTATTGGGGCTAAGATCGAACTTTATTTCACCAAGTAAGCTCTAGAATTATTACTGTCACAACTGCCGTAGCCGCGAGAGAAAATACATAATTCCGTATTTCACAACAGGAATGTGTTTCTATCGTTCACTAGCAGAAACTAGCATTTTCAGTGTAATTTGGACAGAAAATTTGCATGCATTGCTAAACACTCCAAAGCAATATTACAGTAACAACTGCTTCAAAGACCACGCCAATCGGGTCGCTGCTTGGACATTGTGTTTATTTATGACGAAAATTCTTTGCATATTGTAATCAAACACTTGAACACTCCGATTGCCGTAAACGTAGGAAACTTCGAAAAAAGGCAGTCTATAATTTATAAAAACATATCTATTATTTGCTGGACAATATGTTATCAAATAAATCTACAAAAACAGTTGTTCTCCATTAAATTCTCACCTGGTTAAGAAAACTTGTTTTTCTTTCTTTATTTAGTTAACAACGTTTGTTCCGTTGACCGCTGTAAGAACGGAGGGACTTGAACAACCGTAGTGGATGACTATTCGTGTTCTTGTGCCCCAGGATTCAGTGGCAAAGACTGTTCAACGGGTAAATACCAAATACCAAAATTTAAACTAATACATTGGCGATTTTTAACGATTACGTTAAGGTCTTATTATGTACACTTTTCTTCAAGACAATATGTAACCCTTTTCCCTTTTTCCTCCTTGGATATTATCTTACGGGTAGCGGATCAAACGAAAGAACGCACAAGAAACTTACACATTCTTTTTCAAAACTTGCATGCGTTATTTGTAAGTTGTCGGCCGCTTAACCTGCGGCTAGTGTCTGTCTCCGGTCGAACCTTTGCACGTCAGGTAGTAGTCCGTAAACGAGCCTGGTTCACCGGATACGAACAAATGCGAACTGGACTGGTACCGGACATGGAGCGCATGAATTCCTTAAAAAAAGCTCGCCAAACTCAACTTATAGCTATTGTATAACCATCCATTAACATTATCTGACAAGGTGTGACCGAACAATAAGATTTGATTTATATCAACATTTTATAAATATTACAAATTAATACTGCAGCAATTTTTCCTTCATGTGACAAATGTTATGTCAAAATGCTAAAAAAATCAGAAATTCAAACAACTCCTGATCTGTAAAAGTCTCATAAAATACATTGAGCAACTCTAAGTTTCAGAGCAGATTATGTTGATATGATCTAAATGATGTTAACAATTCGTTCAGTATAATAAAACGAATGCCACAGCACAGCGAATGCGAATGTGGTTGTTTAACATAACCTAAGATATCCCCTTGACCTTACTGTTTTCGGGTGTTGCCCTCTGTGGATAAATTTTCATTAAAAATTCACGAAAAAAATAATATCACAACCCTTTGTTATGAAAAAAAACAACAATTACTACCAATTTAAGTGAACTCACGATAATCAACGTTACTAGGTATAACCATCTTTGAATAGAATTAGAATTATTCGTCGATAATCAGACCCCAGAAAATAAACTTTTCACTGCACTCCCACCATACTATATATTTACCAGCGAGGCAACAATTTTTTTATAAATACTTGAAGATGAATATGTTTGGATGAATTATAGATTGTTTTATCAGAGAAATGGTAAAACTGGTCTTTATTGGTGGATGATTAGGCATTATTTAATATTACATTACTTAGAAAACGTTTCTAAATGTTGTTTTGTCATGATTGATTTAGAATTGAACAGAAAAGTCCTCAATGAACCTGGACTACCCTCAAATAATCACAACGCACAAAACGGAACGCTTGGCAACAATGGCAGCATTGGCAACAGTGGTAACATTCCCAACAAAGGCAACAACGGGAAAAAAGGAAATGGTCTAGTTAAGTTCTTAGAAGACAAACCATGAGAACTTAAAATATTAATATTTATGTACTAATATACGAATAATTTTATGCAGTACGACTGAAATAATTTTTATGTTGTTTTTAACATTTGGAAAGTGACAGAGCAATATATCTGTTTCATATGCATAATTGAAAAAAAGGCTCAGATGAATCGAAGGAAAGTAAAAGAAACTGCATACATTATCATAAAATTAGAATGACGTCTTTACAATAATTTTATCATCAGTATTTACATTGTAATCACTTAATATATTTACATTATTTTATGTATTATGACTATGTTTTAATGGTTATTTTCCTGTTTTTTTTTTAAATATTGGAGAATGTGAGAAATGTGAGTTCATATTATACAGCACTTTTATATTACTCGATTGTATACGAGTGCAGGTTTCTGAAACCCATCTCCGACCCCAGGGTCTCCTAAAATTTGGCGTCCTTTTATTTCCTTAAAATGAGTATCACGTCGTTTCTCTTAAGGACTGTAAATTATTTAATTACTAAAATGAAAAACATAATTCACATTATACCGAAATTACAAATTGCTGACGTCAACTCTCTCCTCATCTCTGATAAATACATTGTAAGATCTGTTTCGGCAATTAAATCATTTTACATCTCTGAGTCTTTTTGTATGTTCTGCACATCAAATTTAGCGAATATCTGTGCTATATTTATCCTGCTCAAAACATGTTCTAGGATATTTATTTAGTCGTAGAAATACAGCAGAGGTGTATCATAGCGTAGAAACGATAAATGACGCTCGCTTGTTGGTCAAAAGTGATCTTATATTTAAAAAAACCCGGATGAAATCCATTTTATGTTTTCAGTTGAGAGCTATTTGCTACGAACTGCATGCTTTAAAATAAGATTATTATTGTTATTTTATAAAATAATCGTTGAATTAAATTTATAATGAGTATAAGGTGATTGATCTTATACTGATTTTGAATTAAACACGCACGCTCTTTTGAAATTCGGAGTTGTATGCTTTATTGTTACAGTATATTATTGCTGAGTGTGTTAAGAAATCAAAAGATCAAATAATCGTAACAACTGAGGAAGCAATTGAGATGTTGTTGAAGATATAAATTACCTTTGTTTGCAGACTGATTTAATATATTTTTAACTTTTGATTGTGTTTTATTTTCTGCTTTGCTTCTGTGGGTATACGAATAAAAGGTATAAAAACAAAAACAAGTATTTGTAGTATTATTTCAAGTTTTATTTAACATTTACTATAATAAAACACAATACATGTATATAATCTATCCGTGTGATCCATCGAACATCAGAATACATAATAACACGTGAACGATTTGCTTTATAAATTAACGTGTAATTCAACAAATTCGTTTAGCATGAACCATACTAGTTTCACAAATGCCTATTGCTGTGTTGGCCCACCTTAAGACTCTGGTTATATTCTCGGGCGTAAAATATGGTTTGTCAGACCATTCCAGAACGAAAGATCGATATTATGGTGATCATGGAACCAATGGAGTGATTCGAGATCTGAATACATTTGCTCCAAGTGTATAGTGCACACATAAAACGTGGGCCAGTCTTAAATCCGGACTGAACTGGTGTCACTTCGACAACTAAAATATATCATGCGAAATAGAATGAAAAATGAATATCCGGGTTTGCCATACTCAGAAAGAGCAGCCTCCCCAAGTAGCAAAATTAAAAAAGGGAGCATTTGCAACGACACCCCGATATCCCGGTCACTTTCAGGGGTCAACACAAATAATGATCCGGGCATAACCCTTGGTTCGGATTCTTGTTTGGGGCTTGAAACTCTCAAGTGCTTTTCCACTGCCGGCTGTCCGCTCAGCTCCAACGTTATATAATACCCAAGACCGAGTTGAGTTGTTACCGGACATAGGTCAAATAATTTTCAAGTGACAGTTTATGCATTTTCATTTCCATTACTGCAAATTCACAGGCTCAATCAAATCAAGCCTGCAGTATTTTCATCTTTTCATATATTTTGCCTGGGCAAACAAAATGTGAAATATGCATATCAGGAATTGCAACATTCAGAAAAAAACAGCCTTCCCACACAGTCAAGTAGAAGAGAGAGGGAGAGAGCATGGTTAATAAAATGATCAGTTTCGAAAAAGACACCACTAACAATGAACAAAAGTGAGAGCCCGAGGGGTTACCGCCTTGGAACGGTCAGTGGCAAATCAAATAGCCACTGGGGGTTTAAACCAGGTTCTAGGGTGCACCAACCTCACACTTGCCCCAACAGGTTCTCATATCACAAAACAAGTACAAGTTGTCTTGGTGAAACAACTCCTACCATCTAATCAGCTTAACAATGTTGCATGCAAAAGCCATATTAAACATAAGAAGTTAATAGCATTGCCAAGCCAAAGGGCTGGTACTCAATGATCATACCGAGACTAGAGCTCAAGGAGTAAAATCAGCAAGAACACGATGACAGGGATAAAAGAAACAAATCGAGCTTCTAGGTTCTTTTAAAAAAAAGATTTCCCCATAAACCTTCATAAACTCTTAAACTCCTGCCACCGTCGTGCAACCAAAGAGGTAAGCATAATGATCAACTGTAGAAGAGTTAATCGCCAGGCCTGCAGAGCGCTGTAAAATATCATATTGATAACCTTTCTTTTTAAATTTACAGATGGTTTTTACGAATAACCGGGGGAAATTAACATTGCCTTTTACTCCCAGACATAGAAAAATTCATTAATGCTCTAAAGATAACTTGGTTAAGAAGATACATCAAAATCAATACAAAATACTTTATACTGGTAAAGGAAATTTGCCCATTTATTGAAAATTTTAGTAAATTCGGATGTGAATATATCATCAGAAACAAAGTTTCCATTCACAATATTATCTGGAAGGATGTTTGGAACAGTTTCATATCTTTGTCAATGACTAGAGAACCCCTATCTTGTTGTGAATTTTTATCTTTGCCAATTTGGCATAATCATCAATTTAAAATAGGTGGGAAAAGCTTTTGTTTCCCAAAATTTATTGATAGAGGGATATTATTTGTAAATGACTTGTTATCCAATTATGGTAGATTCTACACCTATGCAGAATTTCAGGCACAATATCAAGTAAACACAAATTTTTTAGTGTATCAAAATATTATCCAGTCCATAAAAGATTATCTGAGACAGTTTAACTTCTCCAATGATCTGTTAAAAGAACAAAACCCAATGTTCCCCATGATTTCAAAAATTATTCTTGCAAACGAAAAAGGATGTAGGACAATATATAAAACAATGAATATAAGTAAAACTCTACCAAATTCCTCAAAGAAATGGGAAGTTGATTTGAACAGAAATACAATCATCTGGAAAACAACATATGGTCTTCCATTTAGAATCAGTAAGGAAAGTTTCCTTCTGTACATTTTGAGTTTACAAAAACAAACATAATTCTGGGAAATGCTCTTCATTCAATTGCGATAACTAATATTTTCATCATTGCTAAACAATATATTTACAGATGCAAAATGGGTAAAACAAAACCAAATATTGAGGGATTTAAAAAACAGATGTCTACATATTACACTGTTCTGAAATTAAATGCCCCAAAATCAGCATCTTTAGACAAATTTACAAATGCTTGGAATAAATTTGCTGCCTTATCTGCAAACAGTGAACAATAGTACAAGTTATGTAAGAAAGCCTTTACTGATATAAGTTTCATTTAGCCTTCCCAGTCTCCCCCATCTTTTAACCTCAGTCTTTTCTCACCTGCCCGTGAGGACCGCCATACAGATTTCCTTGCACCTTAACATACTTTTTTCTGCTTTAAGTTTCTGATTTTTTTTTCTCAAATTTCTAAAAAACAAAAGAATTTCTTGAAAGCTTATAGTTATAGCACAGGTTTATAAAAGTAAGGTTGAACAGACATATTTTGTGATCCTCATATAAACAATTACATGTATAAATTGAATCTCTTGAAAGCCTATAAAGTTATAGAGCATCTTTATAACATTAGTGTTGAACAGACTGTGTTCTTTATATAAACAATTAAATGTATTAATTGAATCTCTGGACAGTTTATAAGGTATAAAGCATCTTTGTAATAATTCATGAGAAACAGATATTCTGTGTTCTTAATATAAACAATCACTTGTACTAAATTGAATCTTTTGAAAGCTTAATAAGTTCACCTTTATAATAATTCATGTTGAACATACATGTTGTGCGCTTTATCTAAGTAACTATATTGTATTATCTGCTTTCATGGATGAATAAAGATAGATATAAAAAAAACATTGCCTTTTATCTTCTTATGTTTATAAATTAAATCTCCATAAGGAATTGGCTATGAATTACCTTGCTGCAATAGTGATTTTAAGCTTCACCTGTATTTATGAATTAGATCTGGGTATCGGCGATAAAACTTGCAAAAGGTTTTCCTTCATTTGTGATACCGATAACCTTGTTTTTAAAGTTTTTCTGTAATGCAATGATTACGTTCATTGAAATCATTAACATCGTTGCAAGCTCTTGAAAAGCGATCAAGCTGTGAGATATAAACCCCGTAAGATGTTGTATGGGGGAACATCACTGTCTAAAAACGGAAAATTTACTATTTTAAAATTAAAATCATCACTGTTATCATATATTTTAGTAGTGACGTAACCATTTTCAATAGACAGATTTAGAGCGAGAAAGTTTGCTTGCTTTTCTGAAGTGTTCGCTTTAGTAAGTTGTAGTTCTTTAGAATAAATCTTATTACATTTATAAAAAATGGTTATTATCTATATTAAATAAATCATCAAGGTACCTCGGGGTGTTGTTAAAAGCTGTAATAATACCATCTTGATGTTTATTTGAAAGAGATAACATAAATTCATTAACTCATTTAGGACAAATGTGAACAGAAATCTTGCTCGGCTCCTTGCTGCACCGATTAATGGACAATGTCCCCATTATATTCCACTGTTAGAAAGGGTCGCAGCAATACCGTTTTCAAAATTAGAAATGTATCGCTCTTTAGTTGAGCTTAATTTTCCGGTGGCATTGCTTAAACAACAGAGAGGTTGAGATTTGATACGTGTACGTGTACGGGTACGTCTAAGCTACAAGTACTCGTACACGACAATGTTTTTATGAAAATCGTTTGAGAAAAGTTACTTGTAAGTTTCTAAAGGGATTTAATGAGGTGCTGTTTAATTCTTCTTTAAGTCCTCAACATATAGTACGTTATCGATACTTTCACAGTCACGTGACAGACAAGAATATCTAAATATTGTTTCTCAGCAAAAAGTTTTCGCCATGTTCTATTGATCACTGGAAAATATTGAAATCGCCTCTCCCCGACATAAGGTTATTCCTAGTTATATTTATAAAGTAGCGGTTTGCTCATTAACTTTTGATTAAGTTATTTAACGAGTAAATATGATCAAAGTCGCAAATTCTGATTTAGGTAAGGCAAAGTTTCGTCTCAACCAAGTTTGACAGTAAAAGAATTTTCAAAATTGTACATATATACATGAATACAGAAATTACATTGGTATTCAGGTACTGTTCTATTGTAACATGATTTAATAAATGCAAATATCATCAGATCTCTTCTTATATATTTGGGTTTTAACAATAGACGAATTTTCATTTTTAATACTAATAACAGGACAAATGTATTCATAATTATAATTTTTTTCATCAATGACTTCATAATATTTTTAAAAGATTATCATACATAGCTAGATAAATGCAATTAACAATTATCGAATTTACAATACAAAAATGGCCATGGATGATGTATATGAAGTTTAGTGATTAAAATAAAGTATTGTCAAAAATTATAATTATCACAATATTCAGGGAAGTTCACTCAGCGTTGTAGTGCAGACATGATCTAAAAGGCAGTGAATATTACACGTTTTTAAAACCGTGTAGAAGGTACCTTTTACGTTGATTACTTGTATAATGACTTGTAATGTTTAAGAAACACATACCTTGATGAGGTAGTACCCAAATAATTTTCGCTAGATGTACCAGTAGGCGTACACGTCTTACATATCAAACGGCATGTCAAGTAAAACTCACTTCTCGCCAAGGATAGTAAGAACTCTTAAGCATGATTCTTTTCCTAATTTTGTTATTGTTATGTGATACATTTTTATCGAAACCATTAGATATATATCATACATTTATATTATATTGAATAGGAAATTTGATATAACATCAAACTTAGGGGCAGCTTAACTTTTACCTTTCGGAAATAACCGACGTTGAATTCGTTGAATCTTTATACAGCAACAAAGGAACAAATAAATATACTAACTATGGCCAAATTCATTTCCTGATATTTAAATAAATTAGCAATCTACAAGTAATTTGCGTACGTGTAGAACATTATGTACACGGAGATAACGTGTAAAATGACTTGTAGTAAATTTTATCTACACATGTATTGATGACGTAAATCACAGAAATATCTACTACCAGTACACGTACACGTCATAAATCTCAACCTTTCTAATAACCTCGTTTCTTTTTAACGCCATGCCACTGGGTTTCTTTTCGTCTGTACTTGATCCAGATTCTCTCAAAATGAAAAACATGTTTATAAATAAAATGATACGGTTTTTAGTCTAATCAATGGATCGGGTTACGCTCGTTAACTTACATGTAGCTGTATGGTATTAGTTATAGACACGTTCAGAAAACAAACCCTCCATACACAGCCAAATATTAGAAAAAAAATTAAGTATCTTCTCTGGTTGGAACGTACTTTTCACTCGTTTATAAGTTAATATCAATCTTTCTTGTTTAATCTGCCAACAGTTAAAAAGTTTTCGAGCTTCTTGGTTCTTTAAAAAAAAGATTTCCCTATAAACCTTCTTAAACTCTCAAACCCCTGCCACCGTCATGCAACCAAACAGGTATGCATAGTGATAAACTGTAGATGGGTCAATCACCAGGCATGCAGAGCGCTGTAGTAAATCATGTTGGTAACCTTTCTTTTTGAATTTACAGATGTTTTTACGAATAAGTAAATTATTTAATGATACCGATAACCTTGTTTTTGTTTTGCAAAAAATTACGTTCTTTAAATTGTAATTTTGGATTTAATCTGGACATCGGCAATAGAACTAGCAAAAAGGTGAAATATGCATATCAGGAATCGCCACATTCAGAAAAAACAGCCTCCCCACACAGTCATGAAGAAGAGAGGGAGAGAGCATGGTTAATAAAATGATCAGTTTCAAAAGAAGCACCACTAACAATTAACAAAAATGAGAACCCAAGGGGTTACCGCCTTGGAACGGTCAGTGGCAAATCAAATTGCCACTGGAGGTTTAAACCAGGTTCAAGGGTGCACTAACCTCATACTTGCCACAAGCAAGGTAGTTTGTTTTAGTTGGTAGAACCAAAACCACTGTTTAATGAAGGTTTTGTTCATTGTTCTATCTAACATTATCGCAAATTCTAGCAAAGCGAACAAGATCGTTAAACCCTGAAAGATGTTTAAAAAAGTGAAATATGTATATCAGAAATCGCCACACTCACAAAACACAGCCTCCCCATGCAGCGAAAAGAAGAGAAGAAAAGAGAGCATGTTTGTTATTATGTCAAATTCAAATTAAATGCCACAAACAATTAACAAAAAGAGAACCCTTACGGTTGCCGCCTTGGAAAGGTCAGTGGCAAAAATGCCACTGGGGATTTAAACAAGGTTACGCATGTTACATTAACATAAGAACGTCAGGTCTTGGAAAAATCTAGAACAATCTTGTGCTCTATATGGGTTCTAGGGTGCACCAACCTCACACTTGTGCAAACAGGTTCTTTTATCACAAAACAAGTACAAGTTGTCTTGATGAAAAAACTCCAACTCACACATCAGCTCAACAATATACAACGCAAAAGCACACAAACATAAAAACATAAGAAGCTAATACCATCGAAAAACCAAAGGGGAGGGTACTCAAAACTTACCGAGACTATAGTACCTGGAGTCAAATCAGCAAGAATGCGATGACAGGGATAAAAGAAACAAATCGAGCTTCTAGGATCTTTTTAAAAAAGATGTCCCAATAAAAGTTCATAAACTCTTAAACCCCTGCCACAGTCGTGCAACCAAACAGGTAAGCATAATAATCAACTGTAGATGGATTAATCACCAGGCCCGAAGAGCACTGTAGAATATCATATAGGTAACCTTTCTATTTGAATTTACAGATGTTTTTTTACGAATGACCGGGATACATCAACATTACCTTTTATTGTCTTAAGATTTTTAATCAAATCTCCATTTAAACTGGCTGGGAAATACCTTGTTGCAATAGTGATTTTAAACTGCACCTGTATTTTTTAATTAAATCTGGGTATCGGCGATAAAACTTGCAACGTTTTCCCTTAATTTGGGATACCGATAACCATGTTTTTAAAGTTTTTTTTTTCTGTTGTGCAAATATCACGTTCATTGAAATCATTAACTAAATTGCAAGCTTTTGAAAAAACGAACAAGCTCTGAGCAATAAATACCGTAAGATGTTGTATGAAGAACATCGCCGTCTTAAAACGGAAAATTGACTATATTAAAATATTTTAGTGGTGACGTATCCATTTTGAATAAAAATTGAAACTTTGATTGCTTATCTGAAGTGTTTGTTTATAGTTGTAGTTCATTAGGATAA
Organism: Corbicula japonica; assembly: GCA_038501625.1. Classification (NCBI taxonomy): domain Eukaryota; kingdom Metazoa; phylum Mollusca; class Bivalvia; order Venerida; family Cyrenidae; genus Corbicula; species Corbicula japonica. The sequence continues at coordinate 1,612,907 of JAZAYU010000047.1, forward strand.
CTTTTATTTACCAGACATGAAAACAGGTTGTTATTATTATTATTCAACAAATCATCAAGGTACCTCGAGGTGTTGTTAAAGGTAATTATGTCATGCTGTGTTCGGTAGAAAGAGATAACATAAATCTATTTCAAAACAGTATAAAAACAGATCGGCAACAACGGGTGCAAAATTAGTACCCATTGGAAAGCCTATTACTTGTTTATAAATAGTGGTACCAAATATCACATTAATATTATCAAATAAAAGTTCTGAACGCCTCGATAAGATCTTAAAAGGTCCATAAAGTGTAATTATCACGAGTACCATCTGTAAAGAATGCTGTTAGTTCATTGCAAGCAATGAAAGTTTTATTTTCTCTAGCAAACGTTTTTTTTCAATGAGACTGATTAGCTTGTATCTTATTAAATTATGAGGGAGAGGAGTATAACAGTAGAGAAATCATAAGTAGACAAACAGGACGCCTAAAATTATTCGATTTTAACCTATTTAAAACGTTGTTTGAATTTTTATAGACAAAAATAAATTTTTGCCACTTGTTTCAAAAAGCTTTTCGCAATAAATAATTACATGTTCCTTTATTTTTGTTATACATTTCTGTCGGGAATGACATATTATTGATGTTTTAAATACGACAAATATCCTTGTATGGTGGTAACAAATCTTGTGTCATCTGCATGTATATCTTGCTTGGACAAATATGAAGGTAGGATTGTTTTATACAATTTATATCTGATAAAACATTCCTGTCGCCGAAAATGTGTTATAAATCTATTACATCTCGAACAAGATTATATGCGTGATGATAAAGGTGTCACATTACGGAGTTCAGCTGTTAGTTTGATGTCATCTACGGGTAGGTTGCAGAATTGACTGAAAAAAAGCTTTCTAAAGGAATATTATTCAATGCTTCATAAGGCTAATATCTCAATCGATTGACAAAATCTTATGAACATTTTAAGTTAAATTATAAACTATAAAATGATATTGCCCTACTTGGGAGTAAATCGGTATTGCGACTGTGCCTAGCCATGCAATGACACCTTCAGATGTGCCAGCGTCATCGAACAAGGCGCAGTCGTACAATAAGGGGATATCAAATTGTCTAACCAGTGAAGTGGTATGCCTCATGACCTAAACAAACTCAAGAAAGATGCTGGAGAGAGAAAACTAAACTGCCCAGCGCTTGGATTTGCGCAGATACGACTTGAACCCCCAAAAAGCCATAAGTTGCATTAGTTCTCAGACATTGTTGCATCGAACTCAGTTAATTCATGGACAGATTCAAGAAATGATAGAGAGTGTAATTTAATACGTCGCCTGAACTCACTTGAACCTTCATGTATGAATGAAGGCGAATGATAAATTAAACTTAGGTTACAAATACAATTTGAAGCCAAGTTTTAGGCAAGAACGGAATGTGTTAGTTATTGTTATTTTCTTACAGTCATCTTAAAAAAAATTAAGGATTCAATGTCATAATAATTTGGTTATAATAAAGATTACACCTCGCAATCTCACACGTTGCACCTCAAACATGGTTACTTTAAAGAGTACACCTAGTAATCTAATTGTTGACACCAGAAAATAACTGTGTTGACGGTATTGATTTTCCTGTTCAGGATCGTGCCGGACCCTGTGGACGCCTGTTTACACAATTAACAACGGCTGTTTCATGCATTTGCTTTTTATCTATCTATTCAGATTTGACGTTATTCGGTATAATTTAAATGTTACCTTTCTTTTCAAATGTTTGAACCCATTCGGGGCACGTCACGGAAAAAAGATGTCTTCGCTTACATTTTTAGACAGTTTAGTTGTTACTATATTTGGAAAGAAAATTACAATTACGTTTTATTTGTTTATATTTTATAAGCGATTTTGTTGCACATTTTGATTATGTAATGCTATTGGTATGCCGAAATCAACAACAAGTAATGCCGTCTGCTCATCTTTATGACGTCATTTCAACAATTGATATCAAATGCCTGGAGACACCTTTTCGCGTGACGCATCCAATCAATAATCACGATTACATACCTGCATCACGAAACTGAGCATTAACCTTTAACTACATAGATGCATGAGCAACCACTCTCGATCCGGCCCAGACGACTTTTTGAATGTATCAAAAAAGAACACTGTAGATCCAGATCAGACTAAAATGTGCCATCTGATCTTAATTTACACTGGTTACCTGTTGGATAAAAATGCATGTCAGTGGAGTAAAGGTTCAAGTAATTTACTGTGAAAACTCAAACAGCACGATTATATGGATTTTTTTGAGAAGTAAACAAGTTTCTGAGATTACACCCACTGAAAAAATAAGCGCCCAAAAGGACCCATCGTGTTTATTCACCATTGCTCACAGCGAAATTTAGTGTTCGAGAGTTACTAGGTATGCTCAGAACGTGGTTGGTGAATTATTGCAATGTTTCGTTCGTATTTCTGTTTAAAAGTCATTCAAACGGCCATTTCGGTCAAAATTAAAAAATGGGTGTCACGTAAAAATTGAACTCATATTATCTTGCACTTATTGGGTTATAAGAAACATTTGACTGGTTGAAGTAAGCTTAAACCTTTTTTATCTTTGACCCAATAGATGACTCCTTGACTCTTGAATTTTCCAAAACGCATTATTTTAAACCCTATGATTTTATCCGAAGGATAATTTTTAGTTACGGGTAAATTGTTTGTTTTTGTTTACAAAATTAACCTTGTACACAATGGCGACAATACAAATGTCACTTTTTAGTTTCGTTACATTGTATGTGAATATTCCATTCATAAGTATCTGCTATGATTTTATCCGAAGGATAATTTTTAGTTACGGGTAAATTGGTTTTTTTACAAAAACTAACCGTGAACACAATGGCGACGATACAAATGTCACGTTTTAGTTTCGTTATATTGTATGTGAATATTCCATTCATAAGTATCTGCTATGATTTTATCCGAAGGATAATTTTTAGTTACGGGTAAATTGGGTTTTTTTTACAAAAATTAACCGTGAACACAATGGCGACGATACAAATGTCACGTTTTAGTTTCGTTATATTGTATGTGAATATTCCATTCATAAGTATCTGCTATGATTTTATCCGAAGGATAATTTTTAGTTACGGGTAAATTGTTTTTTTTTTACAAAAATTAACCATGAACACAATGGCGACGATACAAATGTCACGTTTTAGTTTCGTTATATTGTATGTGAATATTCCATTAATAAGTAACTATCTGCTTCACTCATTAAAACGAGTGAAATTATTAAGTTTAAAACAGTGGATTACAATAAAAATCTACTGAACACTTTTGATCCACCCCAAACGATGTTAAGCATGGCGTTGACCATGAAACCTTCAATAGGATATTTTCAGATAATTACCATTCTATATTCAGCTGCGTATGGTCCCCAGATAAAAGAACTGGTTTACCCTAAACGAGAAAGCAATGGGCGGAACTAAACAAAATAGACCTTTGACAGGGGATATGAGAATATAAATCTTGCATATCAGAGACAACGTCAAAGGCAAGATTAAAAAATCCGGAAGTATATCCTTGGGTTGATTGAACAATATCCGAATCTATATTGACTGGGATATTGAAACCACTCGTCTACAGTATAAACTGGCCAAAATATTTGTCATTGTATAATGAACAAATTATAAATTTTAGAAGTACTACTGACATAGTAAATAAGTATCGTCCACAACAACCTTCTAAGGACGTAACTGATAACAGCACTGATTGAATGTATGAGGAGAAGTTACAGAATCTTTGGCGAATTCGAGACTTTCGTACTTTCGCTTTATATATTTTGCATTTATTTATCTTTTTGATTTTGCATACTAATTTCAAAAAGTTTTCGACTGTTATGTATATTTTAATACTACCTTATTGTTAAGATTTGTTGCATGATTATTAAATATTTTCAACTGTTTGGTACAAGATTTGTAGCATGAAGCTATTAAATATTTTCAATAATTTTACCATATTTATCTTTATTTCAAATTGTCAATTTTATATAGTTATAAATGATATAATACCGTTTTGGATGGATAGCATTTTCAACAGACAATGGTTCACACCTTCCACCCATATGTTTATATAAGGCTGCGTTCAGAGCTGCGTTTTCCCTATATGTTTATATTGGCTGCGTTTTCTGGCTGCGTTTTATACCCCACCAAACCGGAAGGCGAGGGAGCGAGACCACGAAAATGCGAAAACACGATGCGAGAATGCAAAACAACGATGCGAGGTCGCGAAACCACGATGCGAGGGCGCGATATTAATACCGCGTTATCGCATCGTACTTTCGCGACCTCGCATCGTGTTTTCGCGTTCTCGCATCGTTGTTTCGCGTTTTCGTGGTCTCGCTGTCCTTAGGGCGTGATCACGAAAACGCGAAATCACGATGCGAGAACGCGAAACAACGATGCGAGGTCGAGATATTAATATCGCGTTCTCGCATCGTACTTTCGCAACCTCGCATCGTGTTTTCGCGATCTCGCATCGATGTTTCGCGACCTCGCATCGTTGTTTCGCGATCTCGCATCGTGTTTTCGCGTTTTCGTGTTCTCGCTCTTGAAGTCGACAGGGAGAAACAACGATGGCCTCAACGGAACACCGTAGTTTCTTCTCAGATTACGAAATTGGACGTATAGCATTAGACAATGGAGTGGTTGAACTAACTGTCAATAACAATACTTGGTCTGTATATGAAGACTTTTTAACTAATGAGACAGCAGATTCCGTGTGTAGAATACTTGGATGTACGTAAAAAAGTGAAAAATTGCATTTTATCAGGAACTGCCTCATTCAGAAAAAACAGCCTCCCCACACAGTCAAGAAGAATAAAAGGTTAAATATGCTTATCAGGAATCGCCACATTCAGAAAAAACAGCCTCCCCACACAGTCAAGAAGAAAAGAGGGAGAGAGCATGGTTAATTAAATGATCAGTTTCAAAAGAGACACCACTAACAATTAACAAAAATGAGAACCCGAGGGTTACCGACTTGGAACGGTCAGTGGCAAATCAAATTGCCACTGGGGGTTAAACCAGGTTCTAGGGTGCATCAACCTCACACTTGCCCCAACAGGTTCTCATATCACAAAACAAATACAAGTTGTCTTGGTGAAACCACTCCATCCCACTTATTGGCTCAACAATGCTGCATGCAAAAGCTCGCAAACATATAAAACATAAGAATCTTATAGCATTGCAAAGCCAATGGGCGGGTACTCGGTGATCTTACCGAAACCTGAGCTCCTGGAGTAAAAATCAGCTAGAACACGATGACAGGGAAAAAAAGAAACAAATCGAGCTTCTAGGTTCTTTTAAGAAAAGATTTCCCCATAAACCTTCATAAACTCTTAAACCTCTGCCACCGTCGTGCATCCAAAGAGGTAAGCATAATGATCAACTGTAGATGGGTTAATCACCAGGCATGCAGAGCGCTGTAAAATATCATGTTGGTAACCTTTCTTTTTAAATTTACAGATGGTTTTTACGAATAACCGGGAGAAATTAACATTGTCCTTTACCTTCTTAAGTTTGTAAATAAATTAAATATCCATAATAAAACTGGCTGTGAAATACCTTGTTGCAATAGTGATTTTAAATTGCACCTGTATTAATGAATAAGATTAGGGTATCGACGATAAAACTTGCAAAATGTTTTCCTTAATTTGTGATACCGATAACCTTATTTTAAAAGATTTCTGTAATGCAAAGATTACGTTCATTGAAATCATTAACATCGTTGCAAGCTCTTGAAAAGCGAACAAGCTGTGAAATATAAACCCCGTAAGATGTTGTACCTGGAACATCGCCGTCTAAAAACGAAAATTTACTATATTAAAATTAAAATCATCTCTTTTATCATATATTTTAGAAGTGACGTAACCATTTTCAATTGACAGATTTTGTTCGAGAAAGTTTGCTTGCTTTTCTGAAGTGTTCATTTTATTAAGTTGTAGTTCTTTAGGGTAAGTCTTATTAACAAGTAATGGAAAATGGTTATTATCTGTATTAAATAAATCATCAAGGTACCGCGAGTGTTGTTAAAAGCTGAAATAATATCATCTTGATGTTTAGTAGAAAGAGATAACATAAAGTCTCTTTCATAACAGTAAAAAACAGATCAGCAACAAGGGGTGCACAATTAGTACCCATTGGGAGGCCTTTTACTTGTTTATAAATAGAGGTACCGAATCTAACATAAATAATATCCAGTAAGAAAGTTAGTGACTCTATAAGGTCTTGACAAGTCCATAAAGTATAATTGTCATAAGAACCATCTGTAAAAAAAGTGATGAAGGTTTAATTTTCTCTAGCAAACGGTTTTTTCATTGAGACTGGTTAGCTTGTCTCTTATTAAATTATGAGGGAGCGAAGGGTATAAAGTTGAGAAATCATAAGTAGACAAACAGAACGCCTGAAAATTATTTGATTTAAGCTTTTTCAAAACGTCATTTGAATTTTTATTCGACCAAAATAAATTTTTGCCAGAAGTTTCAAAAACCTTATCGCAATATCTAATTACATGTTCTTTAAAAGCTGTAAGACAAGATGCTAAGAGCACGGATAATTTAGTAGTAGTGCAAAAACTAGAGTTAGCAATAAATCTTGCTTTGTACGATGTTTTATGCATTTTAGGCAACCAATACATAGTAGGTATTTTGCCTTGTTTCGGCTCAATACTGAATCTAAATTTTGTAATTTGTAGAGTTTGTGCAGTAACGATATCACTCGCAGATGAAGAAGTCAGTATATAAGCATTAGTGCTGTTCAGTTCTTCAGTTTGAATATTTATATAGTGTATCCGCCACACAATGATTACATTATTAGAAGCCTTATCAGCAGGTGTTTAAACAACTTTGTTATGAAAGTTAAAACGAGGTCGAGGTGGTAATAAAGCAATGTTTCTTTCATAAAATGATATACGAGTGTCAATTATTTTGAATATGTGTTTTTTCCAGTTAGAAAGTGCATTAGGCTAAGCATGTTCTCTTTTGCACCATTTATTGCAAAATAGGTTTAAAGACTCAGCAATTTCTGCACGGCATGTATTAAAATGAATTTTGGATGTTATTCTATATTTGGGACCTTTAAAAATTAAATTACGAATTCTAGAGCCTTTGATAACATTAAGATCACCGGTAACAGTATGACCGACAAGCTTATAACAAAGATTTTGGTGTAAGAGGGAGAGAGAGCATGATTAATAAAATGATCAGTTTCAAATTGGATACCAAAAACAGTTAACAAAAATGAGAACCCGAGGGGGTACCTCCTTGGAACGGTCAGTGGCAAATCAAATTGCCACTGGGGATTTAAATTAGGTTCTAGGGTGCACCAACCTCTCACTTGCCCCAACAGGTTCTCAAATCAACACACAAGTACAAGTTGTCTTCAAGTTGGTGAAATAACTCCAACCCACCAATCAGCTCAACAATGTTGCATGCAAAAGCACACAAACATATAAAAAAATAAGAAGATAGTAGCATTGCAAAGCCAACGGGGCGGGTACCCAATGATCTTACTGAGACCAGAGCCCCTGGAGTAGAATCAGCAAGAACACGATGACGTAAGTTCATTGTTATTTTATTAACTGTAATGTTTATGTTATGTTGCCTCTTACAAACTAATGATTATCATTATTATACTGCAAAGACATTTAATTAAATATGATCGGAAAACTTGTCTTTGATATATGGTCCCCAGATAAAAGAATGGGTTTGCCCTAAACGAGAAAACAATGGGCGGAACTAAACAGAATAGAATTTCGATAGGGGATCGTAGAAAACGTAAACGGATGAAACAGATTTAGATTGTGATTTATAAGAAAGAGGAGTACACATTTAAATTCAGCATATTTCTATTTTAAATCGATTATTTAGGCCGTAATAGAACTCAAGTACATGGTTGAATTGCAGGAAAATGTAGTATCATGCATGTTCTTCTTTACTAAACTCTATCATTGGCTAAAGTACGGTATTTCAATGGCAACTTTTTACTATATTGGCATGAGATGTAGCAATTATATTAAACCAATATCAAGACTCTACACAATTTTTTTGCACAATTTTAATGTTTTTTATTAATGTTATACAGAACTTTCTGAACAATGTAAATCTCAGGAAGACGGTATCCACGGTGTAAGTTTAGGGTCGTTCGTGTGGCCTAGCATTGACCAGCCACGTAGGATATGATATCCGATGTTGTCTTCAACCAGAAGATACCATTTGACTGTACAATTGTACATCTGAAATGAAATTGTTATTAGGCTTATTAAAACAGAAAGTAAAACAATTTCTGTATTGACCGTGCAATAGGGAGACATGGAATGACTAAACATACTAACTTGATGTAAAACATCAATAGAAGTAAATCGTGTGCTCTTTTCTTCAGAAAATCATCATTATTATTATTAATTTAAAGAAAATTCTAGGAAACATTGCTGGTGCTCAAAATGATGCGAGAATTTGATTGACTGGAATTTATTTTAGCGGGAAAGTAGTGATATATTTAAAATACAATGTTAAAGAAATTCCATCGAGATTTTCAAGTACTTATTCCTCTAAAATACATTACCCTTGAAATTGTACAAAATTAATGTACGTTATTATTATTCGTGAAATACACTAGCTATAAACATTGGGAACAACTTGAAATAGTGTTAGAATACATTACTTACACAATTTGGAGATTTGTTTTTCTTTTATCTGCTCTCCACACGAAAGAGACGGATAATTTGGGACTGTTTTCTGTGTGCGTTAATGATACATTCTAAAATGACATATACATGTACATATACAAATTTATTTTTAATGTTTTGTTAAATACTGACTGTTAACGCAATAACAAGGAGATACGAAATAATTTTTAAAAAGGAAGGAATTTTAATCTTAAACAGCACTGGAAAAAACAACAACAACAGTTTCATGAAATTTTCACGTAGCAAATAAAGAACAAATGTTGACGAATATGTTGATAGCATATGGTCGGCAAGTCTGTATGACTTGTCTGCATTCGGAATCATTTTAGAGGAACTTGATGTATATTAAATAATAGCTAAGAAACAATCTGTTTTAGCTCGGCTTATCGCTTTAGGGGGTTTTGAAGCATCGTAAAGTGAAATATCCATTAATATAAGTTTTCATCGTGCTGTTAAAACATGTCTTTAAATACGTTACCATACCACAGATGTTAGTCATTGGAACATCGCCCATTGCAGTCAGAGATCCCGAGGTGCTGTATATGCTCGGATCTGGTCGGGACTGGCAGAGAAATCCTTTGAACTGGCTAGCCCCATTCAGAGTAACTAAATTACACAGTGTTATTTGACGAGAAGTACTCCCTTAATCTTAAACACTGTTTAAGAGTACTCAAATAAACATTACCTGTAGTATTATATATTATTTAAATTGTTATGTTTAAGAGATAGTTTTTATTGATATTGGCAACCATATTCCTGTTTTAGTTTGCAAAGACCTTATGATATGTTTCTTTCAAACCAGTCTGTAAACTGTGTTTGGGTGTACATAGAATTTGTGGAATTATGGGACTAACTATCATTGCTGTTCTAACATTTCTTAACGTACATCTACCGTAAAATAAACATACATTAATAACATTTATTTATGCATAGTATCTTATTTACCTGAATTTTGCCGTTTGAAAGATTTTGATATTATTTTTTTATCTATGACAGTGCAACGATGAAAGGAGTAAAACCTTAAATGGGCGTGTGAAAAAAACGCAAAAGAAAAAATATCAATATAAGTTGACATCCGTTCCTTTGATTCTAGAACACACAGTCACGCGAGAATGGTTACACAATATACAAACTTAAAAGAGTTTTACATTTGTTTTGTTCTTTTTAAAGTTTTACATGGTTTTTGTTCTAAGTATACCAGTTGTCTCAATTAAAAAGGGAATAAACGTATTCATTCATTTGTAAATGAAACTAAATATCACCAAAATCATTTATTTCCTATAAAAATACTTTTATAAACACTCATGTACCTATTATTTCCTCTCCTTCCCAAGAGAACTGTTGAGCAGAAAGGTGGATGGCGTACGGCGAGGTCCCGTTCTGTGCCGGCACTCAGATATGTCCTGGGTTCATCTCGTCACAGGCGCCACCTGGTGCACCTTTGCTCATACCGTGTATACAGCCCAAAAAGTAAGCCAACAAAGATATCTGAAGTAGTTCCACCATTGTGTTCGCCTTTAATGGAAAAGAAAACTACAAGAACATCAGATGTAAAACGCGTTTCTCATAACCGTTTTTCTGTGAAACATTACGTCATTAATTTTAATGTATCGTTATTATATGCACCATCACACACTTACATTTTAGCAGCCAGCTCACTCACATTTTTTGTACGAAGATTTTAGGTTTCATCAATTCCAAATACAAATGTATGAAGCTTAAAAAGCCCCAAAATAGTTTATAACTAGGATTTGGTGTTCCGCCGAACACATGTGTCGCCTGCTTGCAAAAAGTTGAAACGTGGGCCTTTGTTTAATCATATATGCTAAAAAGACTTAATTCAAGATTATTGCAATACTAAATCATGGAACACGTGTGTCACCTTAATTGCATTTGAAATTTTTTTTTTAGAAATGACGTTTGTTATCATGTATACATATAAGCCCACGGTGGTTACTTTACAACACAAATTGAAATAGAAAATAGACTTTTTTGGAATGTTTTGCCCCTTTAGTCGCTTGACATATGAAAAAAATGTATCTCAGGTAACTTCATTGTCATGTTATACCAGATTGGTCCCAGTTAGTGTTTTATTCCTTAAAACCTATAAAATAATACAAAAACGAATCACAACTTAGTGAAAATTGTTCATCTGTTATACAAATATTACATACACATGAACTTGGGGTGATTATGTATCATTTTAGAATGACTGTTGGGGCCGATCAAATAATAATGGTCTTCATCACATAGAATTCGAATGCGTAAAGGGATTCTGCATACATGTCGAGATCATTTTATCATTATGTACAATACATACTTCATCGCGACAAGACTTGTTTGGGAAGTTTTTTCCCAACAAGACGCTTAGAATATCTGAGGTTCCTCTTTGGTAACTTTTGCAGCATGTTGGCCCCAGTAAGCGTTATCTGCATGTTTTTATTCCTTAAATTAAAACCTGTAAAATAATACAAAATGAACCGTAATGAAGTTAAAACTGTTCAATGTATAATGTTTACATAAAAACATACTAAAAGTATTCTTCATGTTTGTATATGGAACATGCGAATAACGTTGCACAATGCACGATAGACGACCAGAGGACGCACGATGAACGATAGACGTTAGACGAACGCACGATAGATGTTAGACGGACGCACGATACGCGCACATTTTGTAACTTTAAACGTTCACAGTAGAGAACTGTACAGTACAGTACTATACAGTACAGTACAGTACAAACGAAAAGCACAATACACGATAGACAGACGCACGATACACAATAAACGTACGCACGATACACTCGAGACGCACGTACAATTTTGCGGCACAAAATAGAACAAGAAAAGCGGTACACATATGAACACCAACATTTAGGGATTTGCACTTTACAAATGCCCGTTTTTTTCGGTTTTATAACATTGTAAAAATAAAGTACTGATTATATTTTTAAAATCTGTAATTCCTATTTATGTGGGAAAGTCTACATCAACCATGTAGCGTACGTTAACCCCTCGGGTTTTCATTTTTGTTAATTGTTAGTGGTGTCTCTTTTGAAACTGATCATTTTTTTAAGCATGCTCCCTCCCTCTTTTCTTCTTGACTGTGTGGGGAGGCTGTTTTTTCTGAATGTGGCGATTCCTGATATGCATATTTCACCTTTTAATGGAAAACATACATCAGACAAATTGAGTTTTTGAACATATAAACATATATTCTTAACAAATATTCGTATGATATAGTGATTCAAATCGAATTCAAATTCGTCATTTCTTTTTCATCCTTAAAGTTTTTTTTAAAATAACGCAATATTGTATATTGATGAATTTTACGGTAAATTATGGGAATTTATCATTATGTAAATCACGTTGATTTTTATAACTGATTTATTAAGGTTATCTACTTAACAACAGTACGTGAAAACTGTGGACATTTACCTAGAGGTGTCTAAATCTCAGAAATTTAAGTTAACGATGCGTTTATCGTTTCCATTTAACTTTTATTTTGTTGTTTTTCAGCCGTAAAAGCGGCTGCAGATAAATCAGACCCGACAGTAATTGCTATTGCGTCAGTTGCCTGTGGCGGTACAATTGTCCTTATCGTAAAACTCTTCTGATAATTTCTGTGTTAATGAGAGTATATAAGTAGGTAAAGGCAGAATTGAATCGATATTTAATGGTTTTATTTTGGGTATGAAAACCAGTTAAAAGTACGCAAGAAGTCCTTCGGGCTTTACACATTTTAAACAACCTAACTGATTTCCGAAACCAAATGAAAACTATCAAATAACGATTCACTCTCTTTTACTGAAACCAAACACACTTTCATGAAATGGCATAAATAAACAAACAGATATCAATCAGCCGTTCTGTTCTGTAAAAAGCACTTCGAATTTTCGTTTGACCAAAATCAATAAAATAATATCATATTACAACAAATAGTATTTTTCATAAAGAGTAAATAATGTTTAGATTAAAGTAGACAACTTTTATATGTTTGAGAAATTTCCCGGACCGAGTACAAGTAAATCGTCAGATTACTCTTAAAAGTTGTAAAATGTTCACCTGCAAAAATAAAGGTAACACAATAGGATATTTGTCAAAATATCAGATTTAAAATGTCGATTTTGGCAAAAGCATGTCTATCTTTAGTTTGCTTCGATGTCCACCTGAAATTTTAACCATTTCACACAGTTAATACATGTATGAGAGGTGATAATGAATACCAACGACAGCTGAGAGTGGGTACATCTGTGTCCTAACGACAAATTGCTTGTTACCATTGCGTCTCCTCCCTCATGCCCGTCTAAAGCTCACTCAACTTCGTCAGCTCACTAACATACTATTACATATAAAGATTGCAACTCCCCGTATTACTTCGTCCATTATTTTCTTCTTCGCCATACATGTTAACTGCTGAACAGAAATGCCAAACACAAATGAAAGCAGCAATAAACTTCCCAAATAGAACGGGATACTCTTATTTTTTTCATCCAAAAATACTAATGAAATATACGTACATTTTGTACATATGTTAAGCGTATCTCCACGGAAAAAACACCATAAATAACTTATTATTCGACATGACAATACTTTCATACAACTTTTGGATTTTAAGATTTTTTTCAAAAGAAAAGGTTTTCCATCACTTAACAATACTTAATGATGAATAATCCATGCTCACTAGACAAACGCTGTACGCATTGCATTAACCATGATGAATATATACTAAAAATGTGCAGTCAACAATGAACGCACAGTACATTGTCCGCTACCTTAATTGTTATAACTGAGTTTTCCTTTGCCTGGGAGGATATCTGTTGATGTTTTGCTAAAATGGCGAACAATTTGAAAGCAATGAAGATTGCCCAAGCCATTATGTCGACACGCCGATCATTTTGCTACATATTGCGTCGTCATAGTCGTTGTATACTATTTTGTAGAATCATACGAAGATACCGATTTAAACTATCAAATACATCAAAATTAACTGGATAAACAAAGAGATGCACGCAGTCTTAAATTATGTTTATAAGTGAAAAGAACTTATATTTATTATACTAGTCATCACGATCATTTCCGATTAAGTATAGTGGTAACAGATATTTTTTTTTTATTTACAGACATAATTCTTCGGAAAATGCATTCTTCATTCGCAGTAGAATCAATGCTGCCAGCTTGTCAAAAAGACTTAGTCCTGATAGTCCTTATAAAAAAGTGAAACATGCATACTAAGTATTAGGGATGGTCACATCCAGCACAGCCTCCCCACACAGCCAAACAGTAGAGAGGAAAAGAGAACATGGTATTACAATAATCAATTTCAATATTTGGACGCCACAAACAATTAACGAAAGTGAGAACCCGAGGGGTTACCGCCTTGGAACGGTCAGTGGCTAAACAATTTCCCACTGAGGGTTTAATCCAGGTTCTTAAATGCACCAACCACACACTTGCCCCAACAGGTTCTCGTATCACAAAACAAGTACAAATTGTCTTGGTGAAATAACACCAACCCATCCATCGGCTCAGCAATGTTGTATGCAAAAGCACACAAACATATATGTACACTTCAACTTCATCCTCTACGATGGAGTCTTATTCATCTAACGAATCATAATTTCTGATGTGTGACGTATTACTTTAAAAGGCGTGGCTACTGTAGAGCCGTTCACAATTTATTGGACGTTGCACGATGTTTTGACGTGTGACGTCGCCGTGCATGCACGTTTTGCCACGAGTTGCTGCGAAAAAGCGTGCCGTCATTCACTTTGACTTCAACGTTGCTATTCCAACAGCCATTCCAAAAAGCCGTAATATCACGAATTGTTCTAGTTAATTCTGTATTTATGAAATTATTTATGAGTGTAAATATAAGTATTGAATCAATACTTATACTCACACACTTTAAACAACTCAACTGTTTTCCATACCCAAATAAAAACCATCAACTATCGATTCAATCCTTAAATAAAACATAAGAAAGTAATAGCATTGCAAAGCCAAATGGTGGATACACAATGATCTTACCGAGTCCAAAGCTCCTGGAGTAAAATCAACAAGAACACGATGACAGGAATAAAAGAAACGAATCGAGCTTCTAGGTTCTTTTAAGAAAAGATTTCCCCATAAACCTTTATACACTCTTAAACCCCCGCCACCGCTGTGCAACCAAAGAGGTAAGAATAATGATCAACTGTAGATTGGTTAATCACCAGGCCTGCAGAGCGCTGTAAAATATCATGTTGGTAACCTTTCTTTTTAAATTTACAGATGGTTTTTACGAATAACCGGGAGAAATTAGCATTGCCTTTTATCTGTTTAGGTTTGTAAATTAAATCTCCATAAAAAAAACCGGCTGTGAAATACCTTGTTGCAATAGTGATTTTAAACTGCACCTGTATTTATGAATTAGATCTCGGTATTGGCGATAAAACTTGCAAAAGTTTTTCCTTAATTTGTGATATCAAACCATAAAACACGAGAACGTAAACAGTCATGAATACACTGAATTATCGAGAATCGAAGTTCCAACAAAGTGATCTGGAGGACATCTCTGGTGGATATTTAGAACCGTATCTGGGAAAGACAGCTAACAATGATCTTGCGGATATCTTGAGCCTATGAAACTTGTGAATAGCGAAAATGGAATCTCAACGGGGCAAAAATGAAGACTTAAAAAACTTCAATGATGTTTATTGTATCCTTAATTTATTTGGTCTAAATGTCTCAAAGAGGTACTTTGACAGTAAAGAAGTTTATGACATGCACATGTACAGACAATAGTATAAGTCTACCGATGCACAGAAATAATAAACAGTAACCTAAATATCCGTTTTTGTAAATAAACTCCCTTTTTATTAAACAAAGGATACAAAAAGCCACTATCTACAGTTGACCTAAGCTTACTATAAGCTTTGGAACAGTGTACTCTCACTTATAGAAAATCGACAAAAATGCACCAAAGAGGAAATAGATGAAATGGGAACGTTACAAGCCACTGAATAAGACATTCTGTTAATTAATCCATACATGTTAATTTAAACTGTATTTGTGTTAGACCACAATGTTAATTCCTTTTTTCTAACTCCTTAATGCAATTAATCGAAATTAATAAAACCGTTGAGTAGAACAATGTAAATTAAAAATTATTGAGCCTTGATGATAGTGCGGAGAAAAAACTAAAATTTTCAGTTAAACTTTGGATTGAAGATCATTTTGGAGGCTAGCCATAAAAATAACATTTTCAAATGTTGCCTATGGTTAATATTTTACCTGTTTAGGATAGAGGTTATCTTCTGTAGGGGATCTACGTTGTACATATTGCTGAACATTTAGATGTATCCGTTCATAGCTTAAATAAGCGGCGGCCTTACAAGCCGTTTACATAATGTTATTTAGGAAAACTTTGAAAAATATTGGTCTTACGTTTTCATTAGTTACCTAGCACAAGACTTGTAAGGTCAGCATAAAGCTAGTCCCACTTGTTTGCATAAATGTTAACAATATGATTTTTTTTTTACATCCTGCTAAGCTAAGAACGCTTGAGCTACTGGAAAGTTTTACTAAAACCCCCATCGCGGCCAGAACATATTCTACGCGGCAAATCTGAATAAAAATATCACATTACCTTTCCAAGATATCTCCAAAATGGTTGATTGTGAAGTAATGTCAAAGATATTGTTTCAGCAATAATTATAATTCTCCTTCATCTCCTCCATATGCGCACAAACCCACACATAACAGATAATAACGATATGCGTTGGACGATATTTGGATAGGAATCTCAGTCCCTTGATGAGGTTTATTAAAAAATCCTACTGATTTACATCTGTCGATACTTCTAAGGGAATCCTGATACTATCGACACATTAATCTATAATTGCTGTTTCGCAAATTACTTGTTGATATCATCCATCTCAACTGATAAGCACGTGTTGGTTATGAAGATTGACCATTTTTGATCCGATGTGTCCCTTTTGTAATGAACATTGAGCTTGGGCGTACAGAAGGGGTTTGAAAATTTTAACTTGTCAAAATCAAATTTTCAACTAGTCCTGGGCGACGGGCTGGTGGGGCTGTCCATCTCTGCAAATCATACGCTATATACAAGTATATATTAAATCACAACATAAATATACATAAAATGGTTTCATTATCCATTTATAGATTTTATTGAAAGAATACTTGATATAATCATGATTATTATGGGATGGGATATTTTTTTCCTCAAATTTAGTGTTTTTATTTTTAGTAAAGCAAATTTTCCATAATAAAGTTCGTTCTAAAATGTAAATGAATGTTCAGAATTGCTTTGTGAAATAATAGATAACCGTTCATATTCTTAACTCATAAAGGAGGGAAATTCATAAATTGTTCTGTTTGTCGTTTACCAAACCAAATATTTTAAATTACACGTTTTCCACAATAAAGCGTTAACTTAGATATTATACAATAAATATATGTAAAACATGCTTGCAAGTTGGCAAAAACATTAATTTTAATACTTAAATTGGAACTGTTACAAATCGACATTACCTCTAAACATTTTCAAATTAACGTTTTATTCTAGATCAGAGTTATCTCCCTTATTTGTTTAGAGTTCGCAATGAAAATTTAATATATTTTGCAGACACATATTTTCAATTAGCTTTACTATAAACTGAAATAAAATCACAATATTATAAAGTATCAAATCAAATCAATTAATCGAATTTAACCAAAAATAATAACTGAAATCCAATCATCTTTTATTGGGAAATGTCTGTCTGCTTTTCGGGGCTGTATTTGATTTATATTTGAACCCCACATGGTAGATTAAATCAGGCACTTTCCGAAAACAGATTTCTTGATATGCATATTTCAACCTTTTGTTGAAAGTAGAAGTTTTTCTTCATTAGTCATACATATTATTGACAGTTGAATACATTTTAGAAAAAACACGAAAAGCTTGAGCCTCGTTACCGCCCTTGTGCATATTTCACTCGGGCTGGATCAAGCGATCTTTACCAAACACACGTGAATGATACTTATAATCCGACGCTCCACCATATTGTATTATAATGCACGGGATAAACTGGTTTCCCGTCATTAAGTGCTCCTACCATTATATTTCGTTGCTCCTAAAATAATAACGTGATAAACTGGTTTCCTGCCATTAAGTGCTCCTACCATTATGATATTTGCTCCTAAAATTAAGCTTTTCGTGTTTTTTTTTTTGCGGGAATTATTACTATATAAACGAAATGTAAAATTTTAAAATTGGCTATTCTAAAATGTATTCTAAAAGATATTAACGGATATTAGTGTTGAAAGTGGAATTAAAAAGTGTCAGAAATATTGATTTGTAAAAGTTAAAATTAAAAAAAGTGAAACAGTTGTTGTTAAAGTAAAAGAAGAACGAAATAAATGGATAAAATTGAATTGTGTTTTTGTAGTATTGAAAATTATAAAGTTCACTACAAAATGGTCCCGCGAACCGGATATAAATTGATGATTAAAAGTGATCTTTTCCAAAAGAAGTGAGTGTAATTAGTGCATCAGTGTTTACACAGTGTTAGTGGTGCATTAGTGTTTACATTCTTTAAATTTGAAGACCAAGGATAAACAGAAATGTCGAAGGCGAAATACCTGAAAGGCGTGAGAACCCGCTACATTAACATTTTGAAAAAAGATTCTGACGATGCTACATTGCTGCTTGAGGGTGACAGTTCAACTCTAAGTAAGTCTGTAACTTTGTCTAGAGTCAGCGAGTTGTTAGAAAGGTTAAATACTTATTGTGCAAAACTCGAAATTCTGTCGGAACAAATCACCGCTGAAATCGAGGACGACGACAAGTTTACAACACAGATTCTTGATGAAGACAGTGAAATTTCTGATTCAGTTTTATCTATTTTCGCCGGCTTAATCAATTCGAATTCCAGCAAAGGCTTTGCAATGCTATTAGCTTCTTATGTTTTATATATGTGTGTGCTTTTGCAATTTTGGAAGGCTAAAATAACTTATTAACGTTTTATAAGTGGGTTGGAGTGTTTTCACCAAGACAACTTATACTTGTTTTGTGTTATGAGAACCTGTTGGGGCAAGTGTGAGGTTGGTGCACCATAGAACCTGGTTTAAACCCCCAGTGGCAATTCGATTTGCCATTGACCGTTCCAAGGCGGTAACCCCTCTCGTTCTCATTTTTGTTTATTATTATTGGTGTCACAATGGTAGGAGAAATTAATGGCGGGAAATCAGTTGATCACGTGCATTATAATACAATATGGTGGAGCGTTGGAGCAAAATATACAAACGTGAATAGCATGAAAGAATAAAAATAATATAAGTATGCTCCCAATAACTCGACAGTCACGTGACATATAAATGCTCATAAACAGTTATCCATACACAAAAAACTTTAAAGAAGTAATTTGCGATAACTTCGCGACACTCCGGTCTGCCATTTAGAACATAATTTTCCTATGTTCTTAGTTTTTTTCAGCTGCCAGTCGTGTTGATCTGGGTGTTTTTACGATATTTTCACTTTGTTGATTGTCCTTTTTATGGAATTTTTTCACTTTGTCCAGACATTTCTAGCGGAATTAATAGGTTTATTGGTCTACCTATGACACGAACTGAAGATGTTTTCACTTTTGCTGATCTGACCTGTTGGTCTTGGCTTTCTTCAAGATGTACAATCCGACCATATCTCCACGTACCCCTTGGTAGATCATATTTTATAAGCATTACATCTCCAATGCTTGGAACTACCTTTGACTGCATACGGCCACACTTTATTGGTGTTTAAGATCTCTTTCTGAGACTCTGAAGATACTAATTTCTCCAGATATTCCAGAAAGCATCAAGCAATTTAAGTCCTTTTTTCCAGACGATAAAAGTTTCTCTGCTGCACTTTCCTTTGGTGAATATGTTGGATCTTCATCACTTTCTGCCGAAGGAATCCTTATTTTCGGGTTTAATGTCAAAAACGATGATGGTGTCAATACAATGGATGATTCAATATCGTCATTAACATAAAATAGCGGTCGTGAGTTCGTCACTGCTTCAACATCTTTAAGTATGATGAGAAGCTGAATTTCTACCAATGAATTTACGAAGAGAGCGCTTTACAATTCCCACTAGTCGTTCATGGTAGCCGCCCATCCATGGAGCAAGCTCAACAATGAATGTCCATTTTATGCCCTTTCCTGATACGTATGATTGAACGCCTTGACAACGAAGTGTTCTTTTCCACAGAAGACTGATTGTTTCACTAGTCAGTTTGAATTGCGGGGCATTATCGCTGATGATTTGACATGGTGAACCTCTCATTGCGATGAATCGTCGTAGGTACATTACAAACTTAGTTGCCGACATGTCCTGAATACGTTCCAAATGTACTGCACGTGAAACTAAGCGGGTTAATAGACAGACCCATACTTTTTTCACACCGTCAGACGTTTTGATATTAATTGGAACTATGTAGTCTAGACCCTTATAGTTAAACGGACTAGACTCTGTAACCCTTTTCTTTGGTAAGGATGTCATCAACGCTATTTTGTATGGTCCTCCTTCGTGATGAATGCACACGCGACATCTGTTTGTTATTCGTTCCACGGCTGCCCTTCCACTTGGTATCCAATACTTTTGTCTTACTTGGCTTATGTGACATTCCACTATGCAAAAATATGCTTATGAATACGTTCAATCGGAAGCTGTGTCAGTCGGTATTTTGGTAGTAGAAGGATCGGACGTCTCGCTGATTCATTCAAACACGAGTTATCCAAGCGCCATCTACATCTCATAATACCATAACTGTCTATGTAGACACCAAGTTGGTTAACAAAATTGTTCTTTTTGTTCTGAACAATCGACGTGTATACATCATCAAAATCCTTTGTCCGGACATGCCTTATCCACATCATCTTTTCGATATCTTTACACTTTAAAAACCTATTTTCTCTGTTTTCACGTTTATTTTCTTGATGAATTCAGTGCCGTCGCTGTAACTCTGATGAGTTTTGAGGCTGAAGAATACTTTTTCAATATCCATTTCGAACAGAGGTGTGCATTCGTCTTTTGTTTCTTGTGACAAATTCACATTTTCCGTTTCAGATACACTTACTAGTGTCGAATTCTCTTCTGTTTCAGAAAAAGGTATCTTTTCGCTTATTGGCAACATTATTCCGTTTTCTGTCAACCATTTTGGTCCATGGCACCAAATTTGATTACTTTTCAATGTCTCTGTAGTGCATCCTCGACTTGCGATGTCTGCTGGGTTGGTTTTATAATCCACAAGATGGAAAGAAATATCAAGGCGGCTTTTGTAATCCACTGTGAACACTCTTTTTTCGTCGACGCGTATTCCGATCTGTGTTTCAACATATTTTAAAATTCTAACTCCTATTAAAGTTGCTAGGAGTTCCAGTCTAGGAATTTTTAGCTCCTGAATACGAGCAAGTCTAGTCTGTGCAAAAATGAGTTCTGATCGGATTTCATTTTCACTTCTTTGCAAAAGGTACACTATAGCTTTACTGGATGCATCACAGAAACAAATCAGTTTGTTTGTGGATGCATCGCGGTAATTTAAGATTTGAAGTAAGCAAATATTTGCATAGTGGAACGTCACATTAGCCAAGTAAGACAAAAGTATTGGATACCAAGTGGAAGGGCAGCCGTGGAACGAATAACAAACAGATGTCGCGTGTGCATTCATCACGAAGGAGGACCATACAAAATGGCGTTGATGACATCCTTACCAAAGAAAAGGTTTACAGAGTCTAGTCCGTTTAACTATAAGGGTCTAGACTACATAATTCCAATTAATATCAAAACGTCTGACGGTGTGAAAAAAAGTATGGGTCTGTCTATTAACCCGCTTAATGTCACGTGCAGTACATTTGGAACTTATTCAGGACATGTCGGCAACTTAGTTTGTAATGTACCTACGACGATTCATCGCAATGAGAGGTACACCATGTCAAATCATCAGCGATAATGCCCCGCAATTCAAACTGACTAGTGAAACAATCAGTCTTCTGTGGAAAAGAACACTTCGTTGTCAAGGCGTTCAATCATACGTATCAGGAAACCGTTCAAGAAGATCACTATGATTTCCGGAAATATGTTCTTGTTGTTTGGGGTAAGTCCATGTTTAAACTATTTACATAGCTTGTAGAGATTCTGGGGTGAATGTAAATATAAGCGGAAAATCAAAAGTTCGTCTTCATTTCTCATTAGAAAGATAGTTCGAATAAATACCACACTGTAACATGTGAGAGGCGAACATTCGATTGCTAATATAGTACTCCGCTACTGCTCCTGACCTTTCTGAGTATTCGTTATACGGTAGTTTTCTACGTTTTTTCGCGTTGCCTGTGATAAACACAACTATTTATAATTCAGATCCCCGACGTTAATTCTCTTCTTTAAAGTTCCGCACTATGGTAATTCCAGTTATTTCAATAAGTATAGTATTAACTTTTGAAATATGATTACACTTATTGCCAAGTGGCATCTGTAGTTATTTGGCAAAAGCTATTCAAACATTTTTATACTGCGTCCTTTTGAATTAACTGGTATCATTTTTCAAGAAAAATAGGACCATTTGAGGTTCCTTGTAGGACTATGACTCAGAATATATCTACGTAACATTGTGTTGTCTTTTTAATAATTTGGATGAGAGTTCTAAACAATTGAGGCCATAAGGTAGATTACATGTACAATGTTTAAATGTTTATCATTATCTTGCTTTATTTTCAGATTGTGGTTTTTTTTTCTTGGTATGAATACAACTATCATTGAAGGATTGGAATGTAAGCAAGTTGCAATTTAAGTCTCCCCGTACTTCGATTCAATTCAATAAACTACCTAAATGATAATATGCTAAATTCAAACAATGCAGGATGTTAATCATTGTGGTTTGCAGTATATAGTCATACGTTCAATATCAGTTTAGGGAATATGGATGGTATGTACTGTATCTGTTTCTTAGCATGATTGGCTAGGCACTGCCTCCAAATGTGTATGACTCTGGGGTTATCTATACATTTAACATAAAGTGAAGTCGCAAAACAAAAACTATATCATGTTATGCATCATGTACGTATTTATTTATTTCATATACACTCAACCAAAGTTCTAATTGGTCATTAATTGTATATGTTTACAATGTATGCTAGTTTCGTTTCTTCCCTACGTCAAGAGAGGTTGTGGAAAGAACTGATTTGTCTTAAAACCAATTTTTAAATGTCTTTTTAATCTTTATTGATTGTTTTCTTAAATGAATCCAATACCATTTACTTACATCGTAGGGTCAAAATAAGAACAGTCTTTTATTGAAAGGGAGATAATTTTAAAATTTGATACTTTGAAAGGGGTTTATTTAAACAAATGTGCTGTTGATTAATAATGATTTCTGCATTTCCTACTAATGAGGGTTAATATTAAAATAAAACAAGTAATTTAGAGCAAATGTCTGTTTGCTTGACCATTTTATGCAAGAAATGCATTTTTAGCAAAATTAAGGATAACTCTCGCCGAACTGTTCCAAAGTCAATTATTACAAGATAAAAGCTTAAGGTAGAGACTGTTGTTGGCATATGATCATAAATAAAAAGTGAATTCAATGTCTTTCTAATAAACAATTACGGACAAAAAGTGACCAATTAGAACTTTTGTTGAGTGTATAGCTCATATATGAAGAAATGTTGTTCTTTCTTTCTTCAAATGCAGGAATTATATATTTTAGTTTCAGACATTGATGCCTGTTTCTTTAGTCAATATGAGAATGGTTCTTCATGCAAAATTAAATTAACACTATTTTGACACTTGAGTTACAGATTTGCATGTTTTAGTTTCAGACGTTGATCCCTGTTTCCTAAGTCGATGTGTGAATGGTGGTTCATGTATTCCCGGTGGAAACTCCTCCTACACGTGCAAATGTCAACCAGGCTTCTTTGGGACTTTTTGTGAGAAAAGTAAGAATCTTAGGTCGAATTTCAGATGAATACATATACAGTTATTTTTTGAATTTGTTAATTAAAACACCCTGCTTTTGTTGCAAAACAAAAATTACCTCATCTCAGATACGTTGAAAATGGAGTTACATGTTTTAGTTTCAGACAATGACCCCTGTTCCTTAAGTCTATATGTGAATGGTGGTTCATGCATTCCTGATGGAAACTCGTCCTTCACATGCCAATGTCAATCAGGCTTCTTTGGGGCTTTCTGCGAGAAAAGTAAGAGTCTTAAGTTGAAAATAGGAGCATACATGTACAGTTATTGTTTGTTAATACAAGCGGCACTGCATTTGTTGCAAAGTAAAATAAGCCTGATTTCAGAGACTTTGAAACATACGATTCGATACGATTTAAGTACAATTGCACTTTTCTTTTCAATGAAAATGATGAACATTTCATATGAAACGATATAACTGTGAAATGCGCCATAAAACCTATTTATCTATTTTATAATTCCCACATTTTATCAAGCTTATTTACCTAAAATCTTCACATGATGAATCATCATTTTTGCTCAAGGTTTGCTCATGACAAAGATAGTCGAAGGTAGCCAACTGTCTGATCCGTGTTATTGTAACACTAAGGTAATATTTATTAAGTTAGGTTATTTTTGCCATGTTCTCGTGCTCGGGTTTGAATTGATGAATAATTATCCTTTAAGACATCTTTTTGACTAAATCGGACTCCTGCTGCCCAATTATCAGAGGAAAAGAGAATGCGAGAGGGGGGGGGGACCGACAGACCGACCGACCGACAGAAAGACAGACAGACAGACAGGCAGACAGACGGTTAGATAGAGAGAGAATTTATCAGTGATATGTGAATGTTTTGATGAGATAAGAGAATTTTCAAATCGTTATACAAGGCTGATCAATAATGACTTAAACCTTGTAGCGGTTTAAATCGTCAAAAGTTTTAAGTCTTTATATTGTTCTTGCCGCTTAACAATAAAATTATGATAAAAAATGTTGTATATGTTATTTTGTTATTTGTCTTCAAACTCTGAAATAACACTTTATTTCAGCAAATAATAGCTGTGCCTCAGAAATAACACTTTATTTCAGCAAATAATAGCTGTGCCTCAAATCCATGTTGCAATAGTTCTGCATGCATTTCTAGTGGGAACTATACCTACCTATGCATCTGTGAACCGGGCTACACTGGGACAAACTGCGACACAAGTAAGAACCTCACGTTGAACTCATACATGTGCCGTTATCTTCTGGTAATGAAAGCGGCGGTGCTTTTGTTGCACACCTTTGGACTCATAAACATAATAATTATCTGAGATTTCGAAACATTTTACACCTTTTTGCAATGTAACAATATTGATCTTACAATGAGTTACAAATATACAATGATGCGAATCTTTACTTATCAATCTTGTCTTCTGCTCGCCCTAAAACTGCGCAACAAGTCTGTAAGAAAAACTCCGCCAAACATCATACGTAAACTAAAGTCTAGAATTCACAAACGTTTTTAAATTAAATTTGTTTTCAAGAATTGGTTTGATTAATTGATCAGTTATGCAGACTTGCATAAAGGCCCAAAAGACATTCTTTATTCAGTATCGTCTTTCATGCCAAAATAACATGTATAAATAAAACTTAATCGTGAGAAAAAGCATTTCGCATAATACCATCATTTATGTCTTGACTCTAAACACAGTCTTGGCTCCGAGTTAGAGGCACTATCATTTGAAATTCACAGATTAAGCGCTATTTGCGCAGTGTGGCGGCAGTTAAAAGTTATCAGGCCTATCCGATCAACCATGTTTGGGGTTGTCCCGGTTAGCTTAATTGGATGCATTGTCGAAACTGCAGGGCTAAGCGCTGTAGCCGTTTCGGTGCGGGTTCGCTTCCAGGTACAGACACTATTACTTGAAAGTACTCAGTGGAGACTGCGCCGTTTCGGTGCGGGTTCGCTTCCAGGTACAGACACTATTACTTGAAAGTACTCAGTGGAGACTGCGCGTATAAAGCCGCTTAAATTCGCACAATTTTACACTTTTATGCGAGTACGCATTTATTTTACATCTGTTTACCACTATGAAAATGTTCTGTGATTTCAACTCTGTTCCAACAGTCATTGCTATGAGATGTTTTAACAAATACTTACGAACATTTGAAATGGAAATTGAATGATCTAATCAATAATTGAATGATTTCATCGGAATATAAAACACATCTGGTTCTGAGTAACAGTTGCTTCGGGATCATATTTCTCCTGAAATTTACTCGCTAATAATACCAATCTTCATTTCATAAATACAAAAATAAAGTATTCATACAGTTCAGTTATACTTTCAAATTTGTTTATTTAATTATGATGACTTTGCTTACTTTTAAGGCATAATTGATCAGCCTTGTAAAACGATTTAAAATTCTCTTACCTCTTCAAAACTTTCGCATATCACTCGAAACTCTCTCTCTCTCTCTCTCTGTCTCAAACCGCGTGTCCGTCTGTCCGTCTCTTTCTCTATCTGTCTCTTTGTCAGTCTGTCAGTCTGTCTGTCTGTCTGTCTGTGTGACAATTTTATGACGCAGTTCACACATATTTGATTGAATTTTCATAAAGCATTGTATGCATTAATTGATAAATAGCACCATCAATGTTAACGTTTTAACGTGAATAGAACAAGTAAACTCTATCCGAGCTTACATCTGTATAACTTCAGTGATTGATGCATGTCATCCAAATCCATGTGCGAATGGAACTAAATGTATTGCCAGTTTAAACTCCTACGAATGTACCTACGAACTTGAAAGTAAGCCCTTAATATTTATTTTGAGAAGCAGACATGTTCCTTAATGATTTTTTATATGAAATCGATGCAGCTATAGATGAACATTATTTGAATGATTAGTCTATATTTCAGCTCAGAATTCACCGTAATTAACTTCAGTGTATTTATTAGTCTCCATTACCTCACTTGATTGTTATATGCTAATTTCAAACCATGCAGAATGGCATTCATTGTGGTTGGCAGTATACGTATATGCATAATTGACCGTTTCGCCCTCATCCCCGTATTTTTTACGATCGCCGCTACTTTCCTTACTCTGACAAATATAGGTAAAAAAATTCATAGTTGATTATTATGATAATACATTTGTTTGTATGTTATTTAGTTTGTTATTTTTCTTCAAAAATTCTAGAATAACTCTTTTTTATTTCAGCAAAATTTAATGATAGCTGTGCCTCAAGTCAATGCCGCAATGGTTCTACATGTGTTTCAGTTGATAACTATTCCTACCTTTGCCTCTGCGAACCAGGCTACATTGGGACAAACTGTGAGACAAGTAAGAAATCACGTTGAACTCAAATATGTGTCTTTATATTCTGTAAATGAAAGAAGCGACGCTGTCGTTGCACAACATTCGATAGACTCATAAACATAATCTCTGAGATTACGAAATACTTGACATAACAGTCTAATTTGTAATCGAACACTATTGATTTTACAATTATTTACAATGATAAGAATCGTTTCTGATCAAGCATGTCTGCTGACTGTCTGCAATATTATCATACCCTTTCATCTATTTCTGTATAAAGCCATTTTTCATACATTATTCGAGAACAACTGTCTAGTGTTTTTCTTTCTTTTAGTATTAGGACGTAAGAGTAAAAAAGGGTGAAATATGCATACAGTAAATTACCTCCTCACACAGCCAAAAAGTAGAGACGAAAAAGAGCACGTGTTTATAAGATCGACAAAGAAACCACAAACAATTAGCAAATAAGAGAACCTTTGGGGTTACAGCCTTTGTACGGTCAGTATTTGCCACTAGGAATTTTAAATTAGGTTCGAGGAGGGGGGCATAAACCTCACATTTTCCCCAGCAGTTTCTTTTAATGAACAAGAACAAGTAGCTTTGGTGAGGTTTACAATGTTTAAGTTTACATGAAAAAATAACGATAGATTTGGATATGAAATAAATCAATATAAATAATTAGTTATTGGAATATGTCCAGTCGGTTCCATTTTATGAAAAAGTAATGTTTTGACATCCTTGTCATTCCTGTAAGCAAAATTAGTACATGTAGTGAAAAACCTCGAACATAAAACCGCTGTGCCAACATCGACTAGCCTCACTACCCTGAGAAACCGTACTAATTGCGCTAGCCTATAGACAACTAATATGTACCACTATATCATGACACAGGTTAAAATAATAAGTGTAAAAAGTTTTGTATTTACTATTTCTCTATGTAATTTTCGTCTAGTTATTAAATATTACAAATGAATCGAATATATATTCACCAAGATTTCGGCTTAAGATGCACTTGATGCCAAGTTCTTGGATACCAGAAGTAACCAACATGTCTGTTTAATAATTGGGATCAAGTTTTGTATTGGAAGCTTTATTTAAATATTAAAAATGTTTAGCCCCAGTGTAGATATCAGTTTCGATTACCTCTCTTGATGGTTTAATGCTTATTTCAAACAAAACAGAATATCAATCATGTTGGGTGGCATTATAAAGGCATACTTTTTGTTACATCAATTCGGATAATCTGTGGGGTTGGCTAGTATTTGTATGGCTTTGAGGTCTACTATACATTTTTAGATGTTTGTCGATCATTTGCATACGTTTTTCAAGAGATGACAACCGTTTTTGCATTGTAATCAGTCACTTTCCATTAGGACTTGATGATGGTGTTAAAGTATCCCGATATCTTTATAGCGAAACAAGACAAATATCCCATAGTGTTTGACAAATACGCATTATTGGCTCTCGAACCCTGGACTTCTCGAAGACAAAAGTTGTTTCAAATGATTGAACCATTTCACTTAGGCACTTTTACGTACTTTGATAGAAATCTATTGATTGTTAAAAAAAACAGTAATAACCGACATATTTTAAATATAGATAGTGATTTACATGAGAAATCGGTTTCAAAACATTCAAATGTACGTTGTAGTTTTAATTTTGCAATTAACTTTACTTAAGGAAGATTGCTGGCTTAAGTGCGCATGCGCCAATTGGCGTAAATTGGCAAGTTATCGCAAAAGTAAAAAAGTGATTATTTTGAACATTTTTATTTTGATAAGTACATATGGAGCAATAAAATCAGCAATAAAGTTTAACTGATGTCAAATTCTTATTTGTTTCGCCGAGACTTTTACATATTTTGTTCGCGACAATCACCGTTATCAAAAGTTGGAGAGCATTTATTTTACTTCCGTTGTGGCAAATTTTGACTTGCCGAATGCATTTTTCAAACAGTTCTTGAGTTAAGATGAGCATGGCTTGCGTAAACCGGTCTAGCTTTGTGGAAAGATAAATTCTTTCCTTCATTACTTGAACTTTCCGTAAAAATCGATTTTTCACAACAAGTTAAAGAAACAGTCACCAAGGTCAAGCTGTTGCCAAGGACGATGCAGAAAATTTTGACAACATTTTTTATTTCTCCTGGAAATTTTACAAACATCATGGATTTTGTACCGTTCTCTTGACTTGAAGAATTAATTAAGTGGATAGGTACTCTGCTAGTTGGATTGGAAATATGGAACAGACCAGCAGAAGATTGGAACAGACCAGCAGAAGAGTTCATATAAATCAGACCAACAGAACAGAAGAGTTCAGAGATCTGCAGATAGGCTAGTTGGTAATGAATTTAATGCGAAGTTAGGTTGTTGATTCATCAACAACATCTCTGAGTATTTGTCAATTATCACTGGTGAAATTCATCATTGATCTTGAACTCAATTTGCAATGGTAAAAGGTCCACTATTGCTATAAAAGAACAGGTAAGACATTTTAATTTGTAAAAATATGAGATATAACTAGAAAAAGTATGCAGCCCCATGTCAGGTCCTGAACAACTTTAACTATCTCCTTTTCTGCAATAATGCAGTTACAGCATACACCCCACATGTCAGAGGTTTGAGCATGACTATAAACTTGTTTTAAAATGGTCCATTGGTGAGCCACCTGTTTGTTTTAATATAACTACAAATTGTCAGGAGGGCAGACCATAGATTACAGGACAGAAAAATGATGCTAATGCAAAGTGTCGCACAAGTCTGAGAGACCGTTCAATATATGAAGAGATACTGTATATGTAAACACTGTTTGTTTTCAGTTACCAAAGAAAGATCTAATTTAAGTTTTGTTCATACCTTTTTGCAGAGGGTAGTCAAGTTAATATAAGGCCCAAGGCATAGTTGTCTTAGATTGGACTAATTCAATCATTAAGAAAATCACAATAAACATCATGCATTCTTTATTTACTTCTTACCAATACTTATAATTACATGTTATGGTCAGGATATAAAAAGTAACATTATTGCCAGTACAATCAAGACACGGATTTTAAGTTCTTGTTATTTACTGTACATCTTGGTTAGTTGTAATATTAAATGTAAATAATAATTTGAATATTAGTTACAGTATTTGAATTTGGAATGTATTAGTATATTTTGTACATGTATTTTACCAAAAGAAGGAACACAATTTTAAAACAACTACAAATCATTGAAATGTGATTTTTTTATTTCAGATGTTTCATTCAGTCTCAGAATAATTAATACAGAGAATTATCTTATCATGTTTTATCAATTTTAGTTTTATATAAAAGCAGTATTATTATCAGGTTATGTACAAAAGATATTTTTCAGTTAGGTATAAAGCCACTTACTGGCTATAAAACCACCAGATATCTGTATGTACATGTAACTGTGTTAGAAATGTAAATAATCTTTTATAACAAATTACATTCTGTTTTTTTTACCATTTTATTTAAAATTATTGCAAGTGCTCTATAAGAAATTTGTTAATGAAACATTTTATTCATGTTTATCTGTACCTGCATTGTTAACAGAGATATATTTTATTAATCTCTCCTTACTACCCACTTGACAGTTTTTTTATATGATTGTTTAAATGTGTATCTATGACTTGAGAAAAGACTGATATTTTTAAAATAAAATTAATGTCAAAGAACAAATAGCTTGACATGTGTGTATAATTTGCAATTGCTGTACATGAACTTTCTTGGAGCAATGACTCATTGAAGTAAAATTTCTTGAATATCCAAATTTCAGATGCTGTATTTATTTGCCCTCTAGGTCAAGTTCATTTGGAGTCAAATAAAACACTTGTTAACTTTCCATATTGGAAAGGTGATTAAACATTACAAACAAAAATCATGCAGTTAAGGAACTATTAGGTTTCAATAGATAAAAGGTGCCAAACTGAAGAATGTTGAGTTGAAAATCACTGGTTTCTTACAAATAACCCCAGACCTCTAATTTGACATATTTTTAAGTTTGAAGAAGTGGGTGGGATAATTTAAATACTCCTTGTTCTTCAATACTTATGCCTTACTTGCTCATAACAATCTCCCTTCCAGATAACTACTCATACCACTTATAAAGATGTTAAGCAATCCATAATGTTGTTTATTTGGAACAATGAAAATGGAAACATGTCATCAATGTTAATTTATTTAAATGTAGCTTCTAACATGATGATGCTACATATAAAATGCAAATCTGGTAAAAAAAGCTCTATTTTCAAAGCAAATAATATCATTTGTTGGCATACATGTATCCTTACCTACAATGAAAATAAAATGTTATTTTAAAGTTCTGTGTTTTAATCATGTTTATAGCATTTGATAATGAACATCCAAAGTATGTCATTATCTCTTCTTATTTTTCTGGAGTGGGTGGGGTAAATAAACATGCACATTTTTGTCTTAAATGAGAATCAATCAGTCGATGTTAACTTTACATACATTGATAATCTAACAATAAACATGTTAAATGGATATTTAAACTGATAGACTTTAGAACAAAGAAAACGCCAATATATCAAGCACGCAGGTACGTAATGATTAAGCTGCTTAAAACATAAATATGATCGGTTCAATTTACTAGCGCCCATCACATGAAAACACGTTCGGTGAAATATTTTTTCCATTTTCAGTATGTGTAAGACCTTCAGATTATGTACTGCAAGATTTAAAAAAAATCATTGGTTGCTTTTTAAAAAAATTTAAACATTTAAAACTAGGGTGAAATTTTTGTTTTATGAAGTGGGTGGGGTAAATTTACATGTTGATTATTTCCTAATTGGGAGGATATATTTTATCTTTTCTAAATCAAATCATTAATTTAAATTACATTGTGTATAATCAACCTCAAATCTATTATTTCTTGAGAGACAGAAAGACGGGATTAAACAATACATGCCAATTTCTGTTAAATTGAAATCTAAAAAAAAGAAGAAACATGATACATGTACGAATGCCTTTAGCGCGAAAACGAGGTCCGGGAGCTATCGTTTTCTTTACATTTTTTGGATGAGCATTGACTGAAGATAAAATTTGGCAATTTTGAAAAAAATCTGTCGGTTAGTTTTTATTTGGCAAACAATTTAAAATTGTCAAAATTTCATTGTATTTTTAAAGTGGGTGGGGTATTATTTAATCCTTTGCATTTCTCAGTTACGAGGATTAATCGGTCTTCGTTTCCCTTACCTCAAAGATACATCCCATCCAGCTATATTCTAATCTAGCAATTTAAAATATAATTGTTTGGAAAGTAGAAATAATCGAGAAACCCTCATGACTGTCAATTTTATGATGTTTTACAAACCTTATAAACTTTGAAAATATACTACATTTACAAATCACTGTTGCGAAAAAACAAGGTCCGGGACCTATCTTTTTCTTTGCATTTTTGTAATACGAATTGAATGAGGATGAACTATGGCGAGTTTAAACAAAATCTGTCGGTTAGTTTTTTTTCCAAGCGAACCACCTTAATATGTTTATATATTTACACTTCAACTTCATTCTCTACGATGAAGTCTTATTCATCTAACGAATCATAATATCTGATGGTAAACAGTGTGACGTATTACTTTAAAAGATGTGGCTACATTAGAGCCGTTCACAATTTATTGGACGTTGCACGATGTTTTGACGTGTGACGTCGCCGAGCTCGCACGTTTTGCCACGAGTTGCTACGAAAAAGCGTGCCGTCATTCACTTTATCGTCAACGTAGCTGTTCCAACAGTCATTCGAAAATGCCGTTTTATCATGAATTCTTCTAGTTATTTCTGTATTGATGATATTATTTATGAGTGTAAATTTAAGGATTGAAACGATATGTGATGGTTTTCATTTGGGTTTGAAAAACAGTTGGATTGTTTAAATTACGCGAGAAGACCTTCGGGCTTCACACACTTTAAACAAACCAACTGTTTTCCATACCCAAATGAAAATATCAAATCAAATATCGATTCAATCCTTTAATAACTTATAGCTCTAAATGTTATATTTAGATATTGCTGAATGTCGCTTCGACAAATGTACGAATAATGGTAACTGTATTAACTCTACTACCTGCCAATGTGACGAGGGCTTCACTGGACCACATTGTGAGACCGGTAATATGTTCACATTAGTTATTTCTGTTTTAAATCAAATCAAATAATTTATTTTGGCATACGAAAATACAATACAAGTGTATTTAAATATTATCATGAGACAATTACATTTGTTTTATTGATTTAACATAAATAGCCGATAATCCGTTTTGATTTATTGTTTACTTATTCATTACAAATACAATATTAAACATGATATTGAGCAATGTTTAGATAATTATTACTTATAAAAACTATATCAACATGTTCCCCCCATAATGGCTATAGTGTGCAGAAAATGTGATTTCTGAACTTTGAAACTCGTAAATGAATACTATTTTTAGTTTTTATTTTGTCATAAATACACCCAATAGAGAATAATATTATAAATACATCGTCACTTGATTTAAAAAAAATTTAAAGCGGATGAAGTAGAAACTAAGAACAATCTTTAGCGGTTCTTTAAGAATTCAGGCTTGATTGTTTAAGGCTGAACTACTTTGAAAAGAAGGAACCTAGTCATAGAATTTCTGTTTCTTATTCGAATTGAAATAAATTCATTATAAAAATAAACACACTTCGTTTAGTTTAAACTATAGAATGTCACCCACGAGTCGTTTTAAAAGGGGTATACATAAATTGTCAACCAATAATAGTGCAGAACATGTGCATCATTTACTTGACAATGTTATCTTTTCAGACGTAGACGAGTGTGCTACACCTGGCCGCTGTGGTGATAGTTTGACCTGCACAAACGTCGAAGGAACCTACTTTTGCAGTTAGGCAACCCTGGGCCCAAGATCTTTAAACTTATATTGGAGACCAATCTCAAATCTCAAGCATCTGGTTGGCCGCAATGGAGAACATTCTCCATTTCAGCCAACCAGATCCTTGAGATTTGAGATGGTTACCAGTTTTAGTTTAATGATCATGGGCACTGATCCTGTGCAAAAAAATACAAACAACAATATTTCTGATTTTAAAAGAACAATGACTAATTCGATACATCCTATATCCAGAATAAAGAATAAAACTATTCCAATTTGGGTTTTGCCGTTATCTTTAATTTTTAATTTCTCTGAAATATACTCAAGGGATAAACCAACGCATGGTAAACCTTGAAAATATTCTAGTTTTTCCCACTTCACGCTATTCCTGGAAGACATTGTTTTGCAGTCTCATTATGTGACACACAGTACAGTACCACGTGGTCTGTAGCCTAAAGAATTCCTTCGCAAATTTTATTGTTTTATCAAAGCGTTCTCAAGATATTTGAAATAATGTCACACTGCGTTTCTTTATCCCTTGAGTTCAAACACAACTCATAACAAAAACACGGTTTATGAACATACAAGTAAGAATGTAAAAACGTAAAATATGCATATCCGGAATCGCCACACACAGAAAACACAGCCCCCTACGCAGATAAAAAAAATCAGAGAGGAAAAAATAACATGTTTTTATAAGAATTTCAAATTCAAATAAGTCACCAAAAACAATTAACGAAAAAGAGAAACTTAAAAGTTTGGATTTCCGCCTCGGAACGGTCAGTGGCAAAATAATTTGCCATTGGGGGTTTAAACCAGGTTCAGGGTGCCCCAACCTCACACTTGCCCTTACAGGTTCTAATATGAACTAACATTTACACAATGCCTCAGTGAAATAACTCCAACTCACCAAAATGGTCAGACATTTCTTTCATTGAAATACGATTAGGTTATCGCATTTTGATAAACTTAGGTTCCCATGATTTATTTCGTGCAACTGACCAAAAATGATTATGCGACAATTGCGTCAATTACAGGTATTTCAACAAAAGATTTCTGTGGTAGATTTTGACTAGAAAATTGTACTAAGCGATCCTCAAGTGACATTTTCGACAATAGCACACGAGACGACAATATAACAATTTGCTCTTTTAAAGAATCGATTCGTTTCTCCCGCCTACCCATCTTCGTCGATAATATCAAATAGAAATTATATTATATTTGGATGAATGTATTAGATTATCCTTTCTGCCATGTGTTAAAGGCCTCTTATCGTTATACATATTGAATGATGATGATGTTGTGGTAGAAAATTAAATGACCTGTTTTACCTTTTAAAATTGAAGCGAGAACGACGACTGATTATAATTTATTCTTTGCGCTATACTTGCTCGTCTAGTTTTGTAACCGAAACTTAAATGCTAAAATTTAAAATTTCTAGTATATATACACTAGCCATTCTTGGTTAAGTAAACAGTATTTATTGCAAATAATACTTACCTTGAAATATAAAATAGAAAGCAAACACACATATTTTTGAGAGGATGAGAAAACAAGCTTTCAAATGATAGCTTATAAAAATTCTTCTCTCCATAGTCGTGATGATCAGCAAGTTTTAATTTCCTTATCGTATTTCATGTGTAAGGCTCCCACTTCGATTAAACCCTGCTTAAAACCACAGGATATGAAGTGAAAATAAGTTTAGAGTAGGGTTGTCTGGAACGTATAGCGGTATCGTTATTCATCAAAAAGCGGTGATTTGAAAAGATTAAGATTTTAACATACTCCTAGGACATGCTAGTCAAATATCTTCATTACGACTAAAAAGTACGAAAACTAGGAAAATATAATCATTATTTCAATGCTTGTGATTATTTCTGAACGATTCGAACTTACGTTTGAATGAAAACTAGAATCTGTCCGCGAATACTGATGCCCCCACTGCTGTAACAGCATTTGTAATAACAAAGGGTCATAACTCTGGTAAAAATGGTCGCAGGAAAAACTCCTTTCTTCACGATCATCTATACATCCTGCTTAGTCGCCTATGCAAGTTTGAAAGAAATCTGTTCGTTGGTTTAGGAGGAGTTTATGCCACAAGACGTACGGACGTACGTACGTACGGATGGTCGGACGTACGGACGTACGTACGTATGGACGGACGGACAGACGGACGGACGGACGGACGAGTGCAACTCTATATGCCTCCCGCTTCGTAGGGGCATAAAAGCAAACACACACACAAAATATTTTATTAATTTATAGCTAAATCAATAGTTCGTCCAATATATCACAGCTAAAACAATAGTTCACAGCTAAAATATATCACAGCTAAAACAATAGTTCACAGCTAAAACAATAGTTCGTCCATGCTACGAAACATTATTATAATCATTTTAATTTATTCCAATTTAACATGATTAAACTTACATTGTGAAAATTTGCAAAAAAAAACAACAACAAAAATGATAGGAAAGAATTTATCACTTAAAGATTCCATCTCGCATAATTTGCCGCTATATTCTAATTAGCATATTTGGTTTTCAACAAATGATTTATGTGTGCTAGAACTGTAAACAGATTTTTTTAATTTGAATGGAAGACCACGGTCCTTAAGCTAATGCATCATTTAAGTATTCAATAGTCATAAACTAGTATCACATCAAACGTTGGTTAGTATACCATCAACATTTTATTTAAGGAGCCTCAAACATGCTTCTTCGTTGGGGTAACGCACACACTTTTTTCTAAGAAAACAAATTGTTTTTGAATTAGAAATAAAAATCGACCATAACATATAAAACCATTCTGATAAATATAAACAATATTTTTCAAATAAGTATTTGAAAAGGCAACCACTTAAACGATTAAGAGCCTTTATGAGAACCTCATGGGGCAAGTGCGAGGTTGATGCATCCTAGAACCTTGTTTAAGTTTCATCTTAACACAGTGCTCATGGCTTGTAGTTTACGAGGAAATCATCCGCATTGATTATAAACAACAAACCGTTATGAGAAGGCTGGTCCAAAAAGATGAAAGCATGGCCAATCATTTACCAAAAATAAACACCAAAAGTTAAATGTTGTCCGTTTGTTATTCCAAAGCAAACCGGTTGCATTTTTAAAAATGGTAATCTTTCGTTTTTTCTATCATTTGATATAATTATTGTTTGCTTGGCTTTGACATGTCAGATTTAGTTTTTATCAACAGTTAATTTTTAATGTTTTGTTTTCGCTTATTAAAATGTAAAACGTTAGCGTGTTGGTTTTATTGATTTTATTTCACACATATGAGAAATGTCAACGTTTGATATTAAAAGAGTAGTCGTTTTTACACCGAAATAAACATAACAAACATAATGTATTGAACGGCGGGAATCTTTGATACAGAATTTGATATGTTAGTCAACGTACATTCGATTGTTTAATATAATACGATTAAGCATATCTAGAACTTCGAAAGAAGATAGCTTTAAACGTTTTACACATAATTGAAGTCTTCTTAAAAACGAAAGAATAAAATAATATCTGGGACTTCTCATGTTTTGGAACAGGCTCAATCAAACCGAGCTGGTAATATTTTCATATTTGTCGTGTTCGATGGCTTTCAAATTCCTTTTTCATCTTTTATAATATCACAGTAGCGTTGCTTGTGCCACGTGGCGGGTGTAAAAGTCTCTCCGTACATTCAATCATTGCTGTTATCAGTTATGTCCTTTGAAGGTCGTTGAGCACGAAACTTATGTGCTATGTAAAAAGTACATCCAAAATTGCTTTTGTTTAAATATTTTGGCCAGTTTTTAGAAGGTTGGTTTCAATATCCCAGCCAATAAAGATTCGGATATTGTTCAATCATCCCAAGGATACAATTCGTGCTTTTTAAATTTTGCCTTTGGCGTTGTCCGTGATATTCAGGATTTATATCCTCAAATTCTTTTTTTTTTAGTTCCGCCCATTGTTGTCTCGTTTAGGGCAAAACCATTCTGTTATCTGCGTACCGTACGCCGCTGAATATGGAATGGTATTTATCTGTAAAAATACCTAATAAAAAGGTTCCATGTTCACCACAACTATCGTTTGTGATGGATCAAAAATTGTACTGCTTATAGTGTAAACCCGGGACTAGCGGCGTGGGCAGTAATATGCATTTCCATTACTGTCCATTAACAGGCTCAATCAAACCGAGTCTGCATTATTTTCATATTTGTCGTGTTCGAAGGCTTTCAATGTTCCCCTTTTATCTATTTTACTGATATATCTATACAGACAGTATTTATTCTAAGTGCATATGTAAATAAAGAAAGTAGCATGTTCATTTTATGTGATTTCGTGAATAAATATACCTGCGTTTAGAATTTATTGATCATTATCTTGTTCGTTACCGATTTACCGTGAATAAATATCTAATATGAAGCGGAATCTACCGGCACGATTACATCCTGGTGCATTATGTTAGGTTTCAGCTATTCAAATGAATACTAACCCCACGTATTATGAAGCATAACAGATTCAATATCTTTTATTAAACGTATTGGTCTACCAATCGATCAAAAGATATAATTCAAAAATTATTTTTATTAGTTTATACTATCTAGTGCATGATATAAAGTATCAGTAGTTTATGATGGTCCAACAAGTGTTCGTGGTACTAACAGTTTAACTGCTTACTGCTATAATCACTAAGCATGCTGGTTGGAAAAAGAAAACAAGTTTTATTAAACAGATACTTATCTAGTCACTTTAATGAGATTCATTCAACGAAGACTTTCCAAATCGTATTTCCAGCTTTTTTATTAACCCAACTACCAGCCACGTTAATTATGACGTCACGTACAAGTTTTCGGAGATCATCTCAAAACAATAATACAACTAGACTAGTTTAATCAGCCTGACAGCAATTTTTCAATTTTTATTACTTTTAGAAGCTCCCTAACATGTGGTGATTGCTTACATCCTGCATTAATGTAAAATAAGCTTTCCGAGAGCTCATTTCAGAAGAGATATCAAGACTGAAGATTCATGATTAGGCCCTATAAAGTAAATTGTTATTGGGGTTTTGAAAATAATTTTACCCTTGTTTTATGATTTGAGCATCTTTTAACCTTTTTCAACCACATATTTTGTGAAAAAGTTTAATGTGTCAAAAGTATCAATAAAAATATCCGGTACATCTGCACACGCTTCGATGTAAACGGTTTTAATGTTAAATACCACGAAAACTGTTTATACCACGAAAACTCGTTAGTCGACCATATATGTTAATGCACTGTTTTAAAACTGATTTAATTACAATATTGTCTTTGTTGCAAAACAAAGAGACTTTTCATTTTCAAATTGATAATTCGCTGGAAAGTATAAAATAAACAATCTATATTAAATATTATAAAAATCGCCCTACATTTTATACGGGGTATCTTATTCATGTTTATTTTGTATTGTTCGATTTGTCCAATTGCCGTCGGATAAGTCGGTTATCATTATTGTTTTTCTGTGCAATTGTTTGTGTTCCTTTTGTTCTATATTTAGATGTATGCATTTGCTTATGCGGCTTCCCTTCATCATTTCACCGTCATCAAAGTTCAGCATTTTTTCATGATCATCCCATACATAAATACTCAACTCACACACTAGGAAGCATTACAGATTCAATATCAAATTATGATACAGTTCTGCCACTCGTTAAAATATATATTTCAAATACTGTGATAAATCGTTTAACGCGATCTATAAATATTTACCCTCTCTACAAAACATACTCTTTTATTGGTTTTCTATTCGTATTTTTAAAAGTTTGCAGAGTTTAGATAGCTTGTTAAATAAATTATAAAACTTACGACTGACTAAACATATCTCAATATTTTATCATAATCTATTCACTGTCGTGTAACAGCTGCCCTGTACCAAAATGTGGGTACCCAGTGGCAGTCCGCAAGATAGCGACCAGTTAAGCAACGAAACGGTATACATGTGCTATTTTGTTTCGAATTGGTGTACATATTGTAGGTTATAGAATGGTATACTTTGATCATATAATGAAAAGGAGCGTTGCTTGTTAAAATGATTGCTTGCTTTATTGCCCGCGTGTCCGTTTGACCCTATAATTGATTAAAATAAATGACCTTATTGGCTATTTCAAAACTGAAGCGAGAGCGACGACAAATTTCGGGTTTTTATTCTATGACAATAAAGAAAATGCGATTCAAACAAATTGTTGTTGATACTCTGTACCGCCCTTTGGATTATAAGAGGGTACCTTGTATAGCCGTTGGATTAGTGTGGAAAAAGAAACCCCGTATGGTCTACCTTTCCATGAAAATGGCTACCCTGTAGAACTTTGTTTTACTGTTTTTAAAGTATTATTAAAGTCAGAACAAATTAAAAACAATATGATTCATAATTGAATTCCTATAAAATCAGTAATGTTCATGTTTTAATATACTCACCTTTTCCACATAAGTGGTCCGTTGTTATTTTGTTCGATTAATCAGTTAAATCAATCGCACCCGTATAGCGTCTTAGTTATACAGATGCAACAATGAAATTCCACAGGAATTTAACTTTCTAGAAAAAACTGGACCAAATATGAGTTCCTGAAGTGTTGTGTTTAACAATAATGTTGATTGTTATGAAGCGAACATATACATTATAGTATGAAGCGAACATATAAATTATAGTTGAAATTAATGAATCTTGTAATTAACAGCATAATACTATATCGCTATCGGCAAGGATGAAATCATAAATGATGTCAGCGTCTTAGACCATTTGGTTCTGACGCCGTCACGGAGAATTTGAATGACTCTGGCGCTGATTTCGAGTAAGAACTGACGGGGCAAAAATTTTTATGGCCTTTCATGGATATAGCATTAAATTTTAACAGCTTGTATTTCCAATATATGTTCATATGATGATTGAAGTGATTTATACGCAAAGTAACAACTGTACAGTAAAGTTCCTTTCTGCGGTGTCATAATGTTATAGCAGCCTATTTTCTAATAGTAGGTTTGGTATCCCAATTCTTATCTTTCTAATACTATTCAGGTTTTTATATCAGATGGTTTAATAAATATCCTGTTTTTAAGAATCTACGCTGAAGATTATAAAACAGATTTGAAACCAGTCTCAAATCTCAAGCATCTAATTGACTGACATACCGACCAGTCGCCATTTAAACCAATCAGATGCTTGAGATTTGAGAGCGGTTTCCATTCTCAGTTTTATAATCTTCGGGCCTGATATAGGATATAGACAAACGTCAATGTTGTACGTGTACCCCAAATCTTCGGAGATTTCACGTTATCATTGAAATTCTTACAATAAATTGATTTTAATCTAAACGGTTCTGTTTGCATGTTTTGAAGAAGAGCTCTGCCATGCGACGAAACCAGGGCCAGAGATTATAAAATAAAGGTAAAGATCAGTCTTTAATCTAAAGCATCTGAATGACTAATGCTTGAGATTTGAGACTTGGCTCCAAACTCAGTTTTATGATCTTAGACCCAGGCTTTCATTGACCGAGTATAGAATCAAAAGTTGCATCTTGATACAAGCTACCCACACATCAAGTTTGGTGTCAAAAGTACACAGCTAATTCAAGTTATTACGTTGGGCCTGAAATTCTATTTTTAGCAACAGTGTCATTCATAGGGATGGGTATGGCGGCTTGAAGCGTACCGCAATATATCGCGGTACGGGCCTGCCATACTGTGTAGTTCTCCCCAACCACTTGACCGTAATTTTACAAGTAAAACAACCTATATTCTAAAAAAGTCTGAGAGGGTTAGGACTTTATAAGACCAAAAAAGTTCCAAACTGGAGCTTTTCCTTTTGGATCTTTACGATTCGCCCGACGTGTCCCCCAGTTGCGATGCAAAGGTAAATTTGGAAAAAGTTATTACCAGTATATCCGTATTATTCCGAGACCTGGTACATTCGCTGTTATAATTATCGACAATTAAACGTATGTAACGCAAGAAAACAGAGCAGTTGACGTATATATAGTAACGTTCAGCAATGTTAATAATTTGGCTACAATTTATGGACTTTTACGAATTTTCCCAAGCATACCGGTATTAGCAGACCATACCGATATAGCGTGTCGCCAATGACTCAAATCGCAATATACCTGTAATACCGCCTAACAGTAGTCATTCACCTTGATCACATCTGGGTAGCAGTCCCGAGTAGTCTTCAAAAAAACTACCCACACACAAAGTTTGGCGTAGGCCAACGCAAACTCAAGTTATTGAGTGGAAACCCGCCCGCCCGCCGGATCAAGATAAAATGATTTCGTTGAACACCTGGTTCAACGGCCTATAATAGTTTATTAATAGAGAGGAAGAGAGAAGTTGAGTTTAAAAAGGATTATTTGTAACGATAACATGTCACAATAAACAAAAACACAACTTAAGCGTTTCCGGCTGCATATAGGAACGGTCAGTGGTAAAGATAGCATTTATAGATATGCAATAAGCCACGTACAAATTGGTCATAAAAAGAAGAAGAAATGAGTTCTACATGGTAGCTGTTTTCATGGAAAAGTAGACCATACGGGGGTCACTTTCGAGACTAATCCAACGGCTATACAAGGTACCCTTTCATAATCCGAGGGGCGGTACAGGGTATCAATAACAATTTGTTTGCATCGCATTTTCTTTAAAAACAAATTAATTGTTCAAATTAACAGTTATTACACAAGATAGGCAATTAGAGGCGCTTCAAAGGGATATCACATATTACGAGAACAACAAAGTTGTCATAGAATAATAAGCCGAAATTTGTCGTCGCTCTCGCTTCAATTTTGAAATAGCCAATAAGGTCATTTATTTTTATCAATTACAGGGTCGAACGGACACACCGGCAACAAAGCAAGCAATCATTTTAACAAGCAACACTCCTTTGCATTATATGATCCAAGTATACCAGTCTACTCGTATACCTTACAATATGTATACCAATTCGAAACAAAATAGCACATACCTTTTGGTTGCTTAACTGGTCGCCATCTTGGGGAATGCCACAGGGTACCCACTATTTGGTACAGGGCAGCTGTTACACGACAGTGTTATTATCCGCCGAAAGACTTCATAAGTTAAATGTGCGCCTAAGTTTGCTCATATATGCAGACCTCCTTACAATTTCAGGATGGAATCTACTATACGGACGTTTTTAGCTTTCATGCTCATTGAACTGGCTGTAGGATCAGCTCAAGGTAAGAACATTTACCTTTAATTAATTTATTGTGGAAAGATAATCAAGCGTATTAAAGAATCTTTTTAAAAAGGGGTCCAACATAATCAACTATATTTTTATTATAGCATTCCCGGCTCAGAAGACGAGGTTCTATAATATTATTAGTGTAACAGATCTGCTTGTTTCTTGATTGAAATTTCTGTGTTGACAGGTCGCCATTGTATTTACGCACTGTCTATTTATTATTCTTTTTTAATCCAGTTTTCCTGATTATAATGTTTTCACCTTTTAAGAGTTAACATTATTTTTTGTGGATATGAAAACAAACCGCTTGTCTTTAATTTTACTAATCTAAATATGCAGTGGCTGCATCTAATATCAACATATGACTTTAGCGTGCATAGATACGTATCAATCTTATAACTATAAAAACTGTCTCATTGTCAAGAATGTACTCTTATTTCTTCTTCAGCTGTGTTATTTTATGTTACTACCAAACATTTATTTGTGTAAATATTGAGTTGCGCTCAACCTGGTGCTTGGCGGCGTGGGCAGTAATATGCATTTTTATATTTTGTCGTGTTTGGTGGCTTTTAACGTTCTCTTTCGTAAATGATATTGGTTTTCATCTCCGACGTATCGCGGGAGGTTAATATCAAAATCTTCAGGTACCATATTGTTTCTCACTTTATACATTAAGAATAATTTTTGTAAGTGCGCCTATTGGCTAACGATATCCATCCTGCTTCTTTGATTAGTTTTTCAATGGAAACTGAGCGAGTTAAGCCTTAACGATTCGCGCAGCTTCGTATTGTAATTGCTCTAATTTAGTTTTCTCGTATTCTGTACAACCGTCCCAAACTACAGATGCTTATTCTAAAATAGGGTGCATATATGAAATGTAGATTTGATTCAGTTTGTCGATTTACTTTGAATTTAATAGCTTCCATTAATCCTAGAACTTAAGATGCTGATTTTGAAATATATTCTATATGATTGTGCCATTTTCCATCGTTATTAAAAATAACGCCAACGTGTTTGTGGCTGTTCATTAAGGATAACTGAGTTCCGTTAAAAATGAGACTAGGTGGGTTTATTGACTTGTTTGTTGAGCAAAATAATACCTCTGTTTTGTCATGATTGAACGTTACAAGCCATCGTTTTGACCGTTGTGATATTTCTTGTAAGTTGTGACTAAAAATTCCCTCTTAGTCTAATAATTATGAAGTTGTTTGAGCCAAAGAAGTGTCGTCTGTAAAAAGACGTGTTACGCTTAATAGATTATCTGCAATGTCATTTATATAAAGGGGAAAGAACAAAGGACCAAGGATCGAGCCCTGAGGAACCCCAGTTTTTACTGGTAGATTTTGAGACGAACTAGATGAAACTAATACTTTTTGTTGTCTATCTCATAAGTAGTTTTGAGTCCAGCTTAGAAGTTTGTCAGTTATACCATATTGCTTTAACTTGTGTAGGAGACCACTGTGTCACACCCGGTCAAATGCCTTGGACACATCACAGAAGATTAAACAAGTGAATTGCATCAAGAGACTGACAAATTTGGTTATAAATTTCAATTAATTGATAAACTGTCGAGTGGTTTGACCTAAATCCATATTGGGTTTTGAATAATAATTTATTTGATAATAAATAATTATAAATGTTTTATACACTATTTTCACCATGACCTTTCCAATACAACTTATTTTCAATAAAGATATAGGTCTGTAATTGCTTGGTTGTTCTTTTTCGCCCTTCTTAAAGAATAATTATGCAGCTATTCCAAGAAGAACAACTCTTTATTCGAACTCGTTCATTCCGTCGGCAATTTCTTTGTGGAACTCATTGCAACCAGAGATAAAAAAAAGTCCTTCCATTAGTAATTTAAGA
Organism: Corbicula japonica; assembly: GCA_038501625.1. NCBI lineage: Eukaryota > Metazoa > Mollusca > Bivalvia > Venerida > Cyrenidae > Corbicula > Corbicula japonica. The sequence goes on from JAZAYU010000047.1 coordinate 1,657,864, forward strand.
ACATTATGAAAAACTTATTGTTTGAATGCAACGCCGTTCCTGATTACTATTTTACGGGATCAAGAATACTTTCAGTCTACCATGCGCGTATAAGAAACGGTTGTAGTAACCTTAACAATTCAATCTATTTAACAATTTTGTAAAAGATAACAATTTATGCCAATGCAGGGCAGGAGTGGAAGATGCAGAAAACTTCTTATTTAAATATCCAAACTACCGCGGTCAACGTATTATTTTATTTCGAGAAACGCGTCCGTTTGGAGTAAGTTCTCTACTATTTGGTAAAAATGAACTCTCCGATGAAGATAACAAAATCTCTGTGTAGAAGTATATTAAAGATACAAAACGTTTCAGTAATTAGATACGTCATATATTAAATTATACTAAATTGAATGCGTGTGTTGCTGAGTCGTACGGTGCGTTGGGACAGAACTTTTGATATATCATGACATATTTAAGGTAACTATAAAATGTTTGTTAATAAATGTAACATTATATTCTATTGGATCATACTTCCATGTAAAAATTGTCATATCTGTATATGGTGAGGGCCGATTGTATAACGTGATAAGCTCTTGTGACCCAAACCAATTTGCTATAAATATTGGCAATAAAATATGTTTAAACTAAACTAAACGAAAGTTCCCTTTTCATCTATGATAAAGAATAATATAACATCAGAGATACTTGTAAAATATATTCTCTGCAGAGGTGAATATATAACAAAGCAAGAAAATTACGTATTCAAACGTAACAAATACATACGTTAAATAATTCGTAATGTTATTAAGGACTTTGCAATAACATGCTTTGCAATTAAGACTATAATTTAAATAAAGTGGTGTACAATCGAATTTCATCTAAGTTGCCTCACCGAGATGTCGCTTCAAGTTTACGACGATGAAAGTATTCGATTAAAAGTATGTATGTCAAGTCTATTTTTTTCACAGTTTTGGATCAGCAATATCGCTTGTTATTTCACTTTTTTAATGTAAGGTTTACCTGGAATAGAGTTTCGGTTAAGTACATTCGACGCAGAAGCAAATGACGGCGTAGCGGAGATTTTCTACAATGGTTCTTGGGGAGCTATCGACATTGGTCTTCAAGATATTGCTTACGATTTCTCAGCGAAAGCTCTGTGTAACACAATGGGGTTTGGGTAAGTCATCTACTTTGCTGTTTTATGCAGCACTTGATTTTTTTTACTTTGAAAAAATAAATATTTAACCTTTTCATAGATATTTTATAAAGAAATATTTTCCTTGAAAATATTTAAATACATTTGACAACGATAAGATTTCTTTCTAAACAGTTTTAAAAATCAATGACGCATCTACTTCATATCAATCTACACGTACAATAATATTACGCATTTTAATTAGAGATATAAGCACATATCGACATATTCAAGGTCACTTTAAAGTTGCTTTTGCACAGTTTACTATATAATGCAGTACTTATAAAAACATATTGAGTAATATTGCATTGCATTTCCATGAACAGGCTCACTCATGCCGAGCCTGTAGTATTTTCATATTTGTCTTGTTCAGTGGCTTTCAATGTTAAATCTTCATCAGAAGCGTTATTTGTGCCGTGTAGCTGCTGTCAAGTTACGTTTGTTTTGAAAATTGTGTTGGTTTATGATGGAATTTTCAATATCCCAGACATTATATATACCCCAGTGATGTCGTATTTTTTTAATTTGCCTTTTGCGTTCTCTGTGATATCCAGGATTTGAATTCACAGATCCGCTCATTTTCTTCCCCCTTAGGGAAAACATATTCTTTTATCTGAGAACCACAGGCCGTTGATCATGGCATGGTAAAAATGTTGAAAATACCCCATTGAAGGTTCCGTGTTCACCGTCATTTGCACACTATCGTCGAGAATGGATCGAAATTGTACAGTTTACTGGTATAAATATTAGGGTGCCCTAAATCATTGTCTATGCGGCGTAGGTAGTAATATGCATAAATTTCCATTACTGGCCTTGAACAGTTTAATTCAAAATAGGGCCTGTAATATTTTATATTTGTCTGGTGTAGTGGCTTTAAAAATAGTCTCCTTTTCGTCGTTTTTGTCTTTATCCGGATATATCTAGATTAAGGCAATTAGCGTTTAGTTTTTTTCCGGGTAATCGACCATGTTATTGTACATATATTTTCTTAACAATGATTTAAAATGAATCATCAAAGTTATAATAATTATATAAGTCGACATTTATGCAAATATGGAATGTAATTTATCTTTTTTACAGATATGTGGGTTTTACGACGGAAAACGCTTACCACAGTGCTAGAGGTCTGACTATGTTGACCTGGATTACTGGCTTTACGTGTACATCTAATTACAGCAATGCAACAGAGTGTATTGATGAAAACAACCTAGTATTAAGAAACATAAGTATCTCTTCAATTCTTCATTGTTATGGTAAGTGGACTTAATTACTTTTTATATAAAATATTGTGAAATATGCATTATCAGGAATGGCCACATCCAAAAGACACAGCCTTTTCGCACAGCCAAACACAGAGAGGAAAAGTTAGCATGGTTATTGAAATAATACATTTTAAAACAGACACATGAACAGTTAACAAAAATTAGAACATAAAAAGGTAAACGTATTGGAACGTTCAATGGCAGAACGTAAAAACAAGGTTCATAGGTGCACCAAACTCACACTTGCGCAAACAGGATCTCATGTGAGCTAACAAGTACAATTTGTCATGGTAAATAAGCTCCAGTCCTGTTAAGGGTGTAATTAAGGTGTAGTTGCTAATTATTTACCAGGGCTCTATTTTGTCTGATATGCCTCGCTCTTATTTATTTATTTACACCTGATGGCGTTGATCTGCATAAGTCTACCGCCACTCTTTAAACAAATGAATATTTTATTATTTATACATGTAAAACATAAAAAATAAAACAAGCTTGTGCCTTTTTTTAGATATTACTATGGTAAACTACTTAAAATCCCAACACTCATCCTAATTTTCTTACTGGTCATAAATCGTATATGTTACAATGCATGATTTTTTCGTTTTTTCTTTTTTTAAGAATAGATGAAAAGGAAATTTTGAACGCCACTAAATACGACAAAAAAGAAAATATTGCATACTAGGTCTGATTAAGTCTGTTCATTAGCATTTTCGGAAAAGCAGATAACTTGAACATGCAATCTTAAATGCGGTATTGTTTATTGATACCATGTTCAGCGACGTAAGGTCCTCGGATAAAAGAAAAAGTTTCCCCTAAACTAGAAAACAATATGTGGAAATGAACAGAATAGAATTTTGACAAGGGATCTGAGAATAAAAATTATGCATATCAGACAACGCCAGAGGCAAACAATTAAAAAGAAGAAACTATTTCTTAAAACTGGCCGAAATATTAAAACAAAAGTAATTTTAGTACTATTTACATACATAGGTATCTAGTATACAAACATTGACCAGTCAGAACTTTGGGTGAGTGTAGTAAAAACACAGTTTTGATCAAATTAGCTAAGATGAGGTTCTGATATGGTTTGGATATTACATCAAGTGCTTCGATACTTGAAACATAGCAAAGATTATTTATTTATCTGGTGATTTAAGGTCTATATAAACGAACAATACATAAAATACAGACATTATAAATTCTACGTCTATAAACAGAACGATTAAGCATATCATGGTACGAGTAGTATGACTTGTAAATAAGCAATTATGCGACGACATTTGTTTGAAGTGCTTCTATTTAAAGTGTTTGCCTTTCTCATTCAGGTAAACCTCCAGTGGCTAAATTATGGATATATCATCGATGATGATATAGAGAAGGATTATTAAAGTTATCATGGAGATTCAATAAATTATCAGTATAACTTGATATACTTCCTTCTATAATTCCTGTTTTTTAAACTTTGCCTTTGTCGTTCTCTGTGATATGCAGGATTTATATTCTAAAGCCCCCTCTGTCAAAACTGTATTCTATTCAGTTCTGCCCATTCTGCCCATTGTTTTCTCGATGAGGGCAAACCAATTAATTTTATCTGGGGGACCTTACGCCGCTGAACATAGAATAGTATTAATTTGTAAAACCGTATTGAATGTTATTCGTTCATCACCATATGCAAACGATCGTTTGAAATAGATCGAACGTATAGTGTTTATTGGTGTAAATACTGAATTACGCTCAACCCGGGGCTAGGCGAAGTTGGCAGTAATTTACATTTTCTATATCTGCCCATGAGCCGAGAAAATATTATCTTCTTATTGTAATGATTTATTAATAAAAAAACCCGAGCCTGAAATATTTTCATATCTGTCGTGTGGCTTTTCATGTTCCTTTTTTCACCTATTTGAGTACATGTACTGCCACTAACACGGTCTAAATTGTTAAATAAAACGATCGTTTTGCAATATTTGTGTGTGATAATCACTCTTTTAATAGCCACTGTTTTGGAACGTGGAAAATTATCTCAAACAAAAACAATTAATCCTAAACGTAAATGGTCAGTCTCTTATGATTTTGATTAAAAATGGTTAACAGTTTAATTTAACCTCGTCCTTGTTTAACTTTCATCATCTGCAAATAAAGTCTGTAAGACTTCTTTTACAAAATTTTGTCACCTGATGATGAGGTTTCAAATGACAAAATAAAACATAGAAAAATATTATAATATCTAAATTAAAAGGCTTAATAGTATATATGGAATAATATACCAGTATGCAATCTGTAGGTTTGCATAAGTCGAGTTGGGTACTATGTAAACAATATTAAGCGAGACCGAAGGTCGAGCGTGATGTGGTTTACATACACAACGAGAAATAATACAACCTACAGATTGCATACTGGTATAATGTTCCCTTTATTATATACCCTTATTTCACTTCCAATTAAATGAGCACTAAATCAATAATGAATAGTGAAATGTGATGCAATAAACCATAAATCATTACGTCATCGAACAATTGTTTACATTTTCAAGCGCCATGATCGATTCTGTCAGATGAAGAATTCTTTAACTTTCAAATCTTTGAAGGACTAAATTCAATAACAGCAAAATTTGGACAAGACCCAAAGATGCTGGAAGTGTTTACCGTGGTATTCGATGTGTAACGACTAGAATTTGAAAGTGTTTCATTCTTATACCACAGCAACGAGCTTTGTTTACATCAAGTCTTAGCCTTGAACTTAGGGTCAGGTTTTTAACAGAAAATAGGAAGGATTGTTGCAAATGGATATTTAAATTGAGATAGTTGAACGGTATGTACAGTACACTTTTTTCGCTCCTGAAAAAGTAGACTTTTGCTTGTTCTATCGATATTTATATCATTCCGCAAATCCCTATCTATTAAGTTAACTTTCGTTCACATTTCTTGACAACTTCATATGATCATTATTTGTAAATGTTCGATACGGAATTTTTAATCTGACGAGTTGTATCAATTTTGCGTATTAACGCTGCACTTTGCTAAAATCATTCATGGGTATATAATAAAAATGCTTGTCCAACGACGTCTTTGTTTTAAAGCTGTATAAAATATCAGGAGTGTGACAAAAAGTGTGACACTTTAAAAATCGCATTTGTTCAGACCATTATTTTACAAAAAGCTTGAGTAAAGACAAGTTTTAGTGTTGTTTTATTAAAATGTGCATTTATTAGTCATCAAATAATGATAAAATTAAGCATATTATACTTAAAGTAATCATAATTTATGCTATTAAGTCAAGTGTGGAAGATTAGAAAATACCTCAAGAATACATCTTTGCTTTATAAATTTAGAGGACTTTAAAGATAAATAGTACATAAGAAATGTTTTGTGTATCATTAAATTTTACGTTTCTAGATGCAATAATTATAATATTATCAACTCTATTGAAATTATATTTGTCTGCAGCTCCCTTCAGAAAATGTCAGCTTAATTAGTCAGAAGTGTGACATTATGCACATATTGCAATATTCTGTCAACATATCCTTTACATAAAAACAATAGCATGTTTTTTCCTAGAAGTATATATCATGTTTTGTTAAATTGTGACAAACAGGAATGGCCTTTATGAAACATTTTTGAGTACACAACACTAATGTGGTTGTCAGGAGTGTGACACACTTTCTTAACAATATGATTTTTTTTATCCTAATGCAATACCACAAGTTCTGAAGTTCTTATATTTGATGCTTCAACATGTATTGTAACAGGAAATACACGTTTAAATAATAAGAAACAGTAATACTTGTATTTTAAGCACATAAATTAAAATTCTTTGATTTATTTAATATATGTCAATAAAGCTCCATAAAATTTTTATTCTGCCACATATGAGTATAACTTGATTGATTTTGATCACTGTAAAGACTGTAAAATCATATGGACGAACCAGTTTTGACTTTTTATGAACTGAAATTCTTTACATTTTTTCACTTCACTTGCCATTTTTCAAATGACAATATCTCAGCAACAAAATGGAATTTTTCTGAACTTTAATTTTTCATTATTTTTTCACTTTTCCAGCCATTTTGTTTAAACAGGCCTTTTGATTTCCGACGTTATACGTTTAAAACAGGAAATATATAAACGTTATTGATATTAATGAAAACAGAGCGTATTTAGATTGTTCTTGATGTAATACTTCTTCTATGGACGATCGTATTGATTTTGCCTACTTACTAACAAACAATAAGCATAATTGCATATCCACTGGATGTCACAAGCCCTATACCGACTGGTATATTGAAACCATATCTTTACTACAGGTCGATTTCTTTCTTTCTTGTCCTCTTTCGTTCTTTTCTCTAATTTTGCTATGCCGATAGGCTGTGTTTTTGTTGTATGTGGCTTATCCTGAAAAATTGATATGACCATAAATCTTTTTTTTTCAATCTTGAAATCAAATCTTAGGCTAACAAAACCAGATGTTTAGATATTCCCTACCGCTAAAGACGTATCAGGATGGAATTCAGAATAAATATTGCTATCGAAAATAAAACTTATTACACGTATTTCACAAGTATTTCATTGTTTGTGTTATCAATACTCCTGGTTCAAAGATAAAGCTGTTAAAAAGATTGTACAAATTATGTGCAATGTTCAGGGGGAAATATTAAAACAACAATTTGCTAAGGAGTACATGTTTAAACACATACGTCCATCAAGGGACGTTACTTATAACAACACTGATCGAATGTAAGAAGAGACGTTTTACAGGCGACACACGTAACAAACAAAGCTACTGTGACATTGAATAGATGAAAAGGAAACTTTGAATGTTACCAATTACGAACATTTTGAACATATTGCAGTCTCGGTTAAATTGAGCCTAATAAATGTCTGTAAGGGAAATTTGAGTTGAAGGCTACCTGTTCACCGATTTTGTGTGTGTGTTTTCTGTGTTGACAGATTCCATCTTAAACAATTAACGACTAAAGTATTTAACTACGTGCGTTTTCTTCTTTTAGTCTTTGAAATAACTGAGGTACGACTGACTGGTGGTGTTGTGCCAAGTGAGGGTCTTCTAGAAGTTAGAATATCGAATAGATGGGCAGCTGTAATGGACGGCTTCACAGCAAACTCAAAAGATGCATTCGACGATATGATTTGTCGGACACTAGGATATGTGTAATTTGCTTTACATATACCCTGTTTTACCTAAGAGCATCGTGACATGTACATGTAATGTGTGTTATAGACACTGACAAAATGTATAATTTTTATTTGAAGTATTAAACTGGTTGTTACCTATGAATAATAAATAACCGCCGATGATACATGTGGCGGGTATATCGAAAGCGTTATCACAGAAAAGTGAAATATACATATCAGGAATCGCCACACTCACAAAGCAAAACCTCCCCACGCAGCGAAAAAGAAAAAAAGGAAGAGAGAGCTTGTTATAAGTATGTCAAATTCAAATAAGACACCACAAAACAATTAACGTAAAAGAGGACCCTTGGGGTTACCGCAATGGAACGGTCAATGGCAAAAAAATGCCACTGAGGGTTTAAACAAGATTCTAGGATGCACAAACCTCAAACTTCCCCTAACAGGTTTTCATATCAACAAACCAGCACAAGTTGTCTTGGTGAAATAACTCCAACAAGATGGAGTTCAAATGAGCAAGAAAACATCAAGAAAGACATAGTCCCGAGTGATACGTATTAACGCATCTGAACCCCGTCCCGGGATAAATCCAACGATAAATCACCAAAGTTATCTATTGTTTCAATTCTAACACGAATTTGCTTTAAAGAACGTTGAAAATCGCGATCCTTCTTCACTTAGTTGGTAAGTAAAGTGGATTTGACGTCATTATATTAGTTATAGTTATATTTTTTAATCTTGGTTTATTTCCTGGCAACATGAAATTGAGTTCGTTACATACATGTCAATCTATTTGAAATAACATCATGCAGAAGATAAATAATATGCTGTTTTAGAGATGAAATCCTCTTAATGTATCTGTTCATAATTATATTAATTTGTTTTCTAGCAAAGTATCTGTAATACAACCGGCGAATCACGGATCTCCTTATGCTATCATGAAAATAAGTTCATGTACAGGCAATGTTAGTTCAATGAACGACATTATGCGCCAATGTGTTGCTCAAACTGTGTGGTTCCCATCAATGGGTTATGACATCTACATGGCGATTAATTGTCAGCGTAAGTCAACTTTTTTATCAACTCAGTATCTTTATATACACGTATTAAGGCATTGCTTGGATCGTTATTACTATGTCTTAGACAAAAAGAAAAAAAACAAAGTAATGAGTTCCGCTCAACGCTCGGCGAGGCTGCGCTAATAAAGACTTTCATTACTGCTCATGAACAATCTTAATCCGAGCCTGCGATATTTTGATATTAGTCGTGTTCTGTTAGTTCAAAGTTTCTTGTTCATCTATTTTATTTCTGAATACTGTTTCGTTCATCCGATCTATCAGTGGAGTAAAATATTTCATCAAATTCCATATGCTCTCTTCACTCAAAATATTAGCATAAAATACGCGTTTTAATTATTATTTGTGTTATAACATTGTCTGTTGCATTAATGTTTGAGTTAACAAATATATTTATAAATACCAGCTATAAGCTTAATTAATGGACCGTCTTCACTTGAGGGCCGCGTTGAGGCTAGGCTGTTTAATCAGCTACGAACTATATGTGGACTTGGTTTTGACGAGCACGCTGCAAATGTGACATGTACTTCATTGGGATATAGGTATAGTACATGTACACTAGTTAAAAGTTCTAAGTGCACACTTAAGGTAGGTTGATTTTCCGAACTATTTGATAGAATCTTTCAAAATATTATAAATTATAATAAAGGATTATCAATATCCTATTTACCTACACAAACAAACTGGAATCTACTTAGCGCAATTAAAAAATAAGAACATGTTCAGCTCACTGGTACACATAATGCAATTCTCAAGTAAATAATCATTGCATCCGCTATAAGTTGTGATCATTTTTTCATCTTTTTATCATCAAAATTTGATGTAAGTCTCAAGGAAATTTTGTGGTTTGTCATTTCATGGCACTTAAAAAACTTATTGTAGCTTCGTTATGGTCTAAAGGGGACGATGAGCCAACATGCTCTTCTCTATGTTATCCATAACGTGATAACGTGGATGTCAAGAAGAAAATTCTATTTTCCTCACATTGGTTTTCGCCAAAAGTTTTTAAGTGGTCTAGCGACTTTGGACGATGAAATTCTCTATGATAGTTGTGTATCAGCCTTTTCAAAAGAAAAAAAAGTAAAGTATTTATTTCGATGAAATATACCGGTAATTCGGACAGTATTTTGTCCGAATAAACATGATTTTCGATTTATTCGATTTTTAAGTTTAGTTGATTTCTTTTAATTTAAGTTTTAGAGTTTTGATAATTGGGCACTTATCAAACAAATGCAATTCTCAAATGATCGTTTTAACGTTATTTTGCGTAAATAGTCCATATCTTATTCTTAGTGTTTGATTCATTATAAATGAGCCGTATCTGTTCCGAATGGCCGGAGCGGCGTGTAAAACGTTAACTTATTGCAGACGAGTTTTTCATAGTTTTTGTAAAAATAAGAAAAACGGTACGGTGAAAGTTTTTCAATTTTTGATATGTTACTGTTGATGTAGAAATTAACAGAATGACAAAATAAAAAACATACCTAAACGATCTAGTTTTCTTGTAAAATAGGCTCGAAAAACGCCAACGCGGGTAAAAAAATGACGTTTCATCGATTGCTTATTTGCATATAACTTTATTGTCTGTCATCTGATTTTTTTCCTGTAAACTGCGTTGTTTAGAAATTAGAAATATCTTTCTGTACATTTATTTTGCATTGTACTTACTTCACGAAAATTGGACGAATTTGTTTCATGTGCGCGTACCGGCGCGTTAAAAACGTTATTTTTAGCAGACGCGTTTTTAATAAATTTGTAAAAAAATAAAAAAATCGGTACGGTGAAAGTGTCTTAATTTTTGTTATGTTACTGCTGAAGTTCGAATAAATTGAATAACAAAATAAAAAAGGTATCTTAACGATTTAGTTTTCTGGTAAAATAGGCTCGGAAAAGTCCATTGCGGGTAAACAAATTGAGGTTTCAGCATAGCACTTCGATTGCTTATTTGCATATAACTTTATTTTCTGGCATCTGATATTTTCCCGTGAACTGCGTTGTGTAGAAATTAAAAATATCTTTCTGTCCATATATTTTGTGTTGTATTTAATTGATGAAAAATTTGACAAATATGTTCCATATGCCCGTACCGAAGCGTAAAAACGTTATTTTTAGCACTTGCGTTTTTAATAAATTTGTAAAAAAAAAAAAATAAAAAAATCGGTACGGTGAAATTGTTTTAATTTTTGATATGTTACTGTTGAAGTTCAAATAAATTGAATAACACAATAAAAACGTACCTAAACGATTTAGTGTTTTGGCAAAAGGCACTGAAAAGGCCATTGTGGGTTAAAAAATTACGCTTCAACATAGCATACAATAAGTACACCGTGGTATTGGACAGCGGGCTAAGTAGTTTCTCCTAATAACCGTTCTACAGGAGGACGAAATGAGCGTCGCAATTTATCGTTTTTGTTATTTGTTCTTTTAATGTTGTGTGCTTCATTTCAAATATTTTATTGCCATTTATTAAAATAAAATACAGTATGTACCTGGTATATGCTACATGTATACCAATATAGTTAAACTTGCAACCGGTATGTGTGATTTCATCCATTATGCGTAATTGAATGTTGACTAAAAGATGGTTAGATATTAGAATCAATGCTTTTAATTTAATAACTTTTATATGTTCAGTGAATCTAATTATATTATATCTCTGCAGATAAAATTAAAGTTACAGTTCAGGAATCCAATCACTATCAATGTACAGCGTGCCCATCCGTTACCGCGCGAAAACGGCAAAGTCGTGTCGGATCCAGGAATTTCTATCTATCAGCCAAGACATTTGAAACGTTAAACAAGTTTTGTTTCGGATACAAGAGAGATCAGTTACTAGACTAGCACATGGAAAGGCAAATACATATATGCAAGAATTTTTAAAACGTGAGTTTTCCGAACCCATTGTCGACAAATTTCGGTGGTTTCACCGAATGATTGAGAAAACGATAGAAATGTTGAGAAAATCGACCAATGAGCATTATAGCTTATTTCTAGGAGATCATCCCGCACTAGGTTGTTTTCTCTGGAAATATTTTAATCTGATTAAAATCATCTCCTGAAAACCGCTACGCTATCAGGATCTGACTATGAGTAAATAAAACATACTTTTATCACTAACCCTTTGAATCAAGCAAATTGTCGCCTACAAAATTGCAATTTAAAGTGAAAGTTATCATAGTATTTTATCCCATGGATGGTGTTGACAGTCTGCGTAAGACATATTTAACTGAAGATATATTATGTGTTTATGTAGTATTGCATTCATTTCTTAAGTATTGACATCTTTTGCGAGCGTTATAAATCATGCTTCCTGTGTTGACAATTTCTAAAAATAGTAATCGGGGAAAACCGCTATAACTTATGTCCGGTATCTGCGGGCCGTCATCAGATCTAACATTTTGTTAGATCTGACTTAAGTGAGATTGGAAATGTTTATAAGTATATTAAAAACAACGATTTTCCGCAAAAATCAACAAGGTATTAATCGGAAAATTCGGGATCCGACGCGACATTGCCGTTTTCGCGCGGTGATATTGATAGTGATAGAGTCCTGAAATTTATCTACAGCGATGTATGATATGATTCGTGGAGCATACAAAGAGTAATAAAGATTAAAAATATAAATTTTAATATCATATCTACCCTTATTTCAGTCATTCAATTACATATAATGGATGAAATCATACTTGTACATACCGGCTGTAAATTATAGTAAATTTAAATTTAACGATATTGGTGTAGCGTATACATTCTGTATTTGATTGTATTTTAATAAATGGCAATACAATTTTTGAAATGAAGCACATACCATTAAAATAAAAAAATACGAAAAGATAAATCGCGATGCCGATTTCATGCTCCTACAGAACGGTTATTAGGAGACACCGCTAAGCACTCTGATCAAGACCACGCAGTATTTATCCTATGCTGACGTATGTTGAAGCGTAACATTTTTCCCGCAATGGCCTCTTCCGAGCGTTATTGCTAAAAAAATAAACTTAATGACGTAAGAGAGTAACGTCAACGTTCAACGTAAGCAACGTTATCAATCTAGAAAATAATTTCATTTGATTTTTTTTCTTATTATGATAAATTATCCAAAAATGAGGCATTTATGTTTTATTTACGAATAACATCAGGATGTTTTATAACAAATTTAAAGTAGTGCCAGTTAAGAGCATTTTGACGGCGCTTTCGCTGCTAACAGTCGTCAAACGTTGTATAGTTAAAACACTTTGGTGTGTGTTTTTAGATTTTCCGGTGAAAGTAAACATGCGGAAAACAAAATCGGATGTAAAAAGTTAAATTTCGATTGCCGCACGGGGAATAGGCATAAATAGCGTATGCCGACGTAGATGACGAACTACGTAAAACAAATGCACAGTTTTCAAATAATTTTTATTGTTTGATCATATTTAACATTATGTCAAACTTTTTTGAATTATGATAACTTTACTTCGAGATATTCAAAATTGAAAAGTGTGCACTTAGAACTTTTGACGAGTGTATGTGTATATAAATCAAAACTAGTTTTCTCTTTGGAAAGACAACTTTGAGTTTCTCTATGGCAAAGGGAGATAATGCCATTGAACATTATTTTAGACCAACCAGTTTTTTTTTCATTTTCCATGTGTAGGCTAAGAATATAGCCTACCTACATCTTTTTTGTAAGATGGAGTACAAGACAAATGATTTCTCTACACCCACCGATAGAAGATCTACTAATACACTAATATTAAAGTAGTATACAGTTATTGGACATCATACATTCAGATTGTGTGACAAAAATTAATAGTTTTCAGCATGTTTACTCTGTTCGCTGTTATTCTTTAGTTAATATTCATCAAATGTTGTTGAAATAGTTATTGAATAGTTATTTTAAAGATAATTAGTCAAAATGTTCGTTTTATCGTAATACTTATCATATAGAACTTTTTATGAATAATTAGATTGGAATATTTGTTGACTGGAGATATCTACTTTATGAAAGTATGATATTAAAATTTATGAATATTTTTGTGCCTTTATTACTTTCAGAGGATTCGCACATTTTAACTTGAAGACCATCTATGGATTTGGAAACCTGCCCCTTTACTCCAAACAAATATCGTGCAGCGGTAATGAACTCTCACTGGAACATTGCAATCACTCAATTGATGGTATACCTGAGTGCGAGGAAAATGATGCAGTGAGCGTTGCTTGTAAAGGTACATTTACCCAGCTATCAAGATCTTGCTTACAAAATATTCATGATAATTATATTAAATTTATCTTTCTTTCTCCATCTCTCTCTATCTTTCTATCATCTCTCTCTCTCTCTCTCTCTCTCTCTCTCTCTATCTTCTCTTTTTGTCTCTCCGGCTCTCCCTCCTCTCTTTCTCATTATCTATCTCTTTCTTTCTCTCTTATTTGAAATTGATCATTATATAAACCCAATCCTCTCTTGTTGACTGTAATCGAAGATACGCTTTCGGAGTACGGCTATTCCTGAAGTGCATGTTTCTTTTTTTGTCTATAGTTTCAAAAACCTTAGTTTATATGAACCAGAGATTCTAACGATCTTGCTTTATAGTGTGTGTTAATTTGATTGGTTCGGCAACCATTGCACATAAACAATTATTCATGGTTTCACCAATTCTTAATTTTATTATTTGGAAAGTATTTCCAATATAAAAATCTTTCTACGGGAGGTCCGAGATCAGTCTTTAAGCATACCTCTAACACTAGATTTATTATTAGAAGCCATATTTTCGTTTGATATAAATTGTGTAATAACATACTTTCGACATCGAATACCTCTTTTTTTTTCGTCAAGAAAATAAGAAATAACAACATTTTATTTTAAATGTTGTCGTCTTAATGATAATCATGTAAAGTAATTCATGTTAAATCCTTTACATTCACAAAAGTTATTTATATTCCAATGGGGAATTATACATATCAGGAATAACCACATCCTGAAATACACAGTCAAACCGTAGGCTCAATCAAACAGAGCCTGCGATATTTTGCTGTTTTTCGTGTTTGGTGTCTTTCAAACTTTTCTGTTTTCATGTATTTAGTTAACACAGAACATGTCTCCGCGTAAATTAAATCAATTCTGTTATCAGTTAATCTACTTACATTAAACTGCGTTGAGCACGCTTCTATATTTGTGTAAATATTGCGCTAAACGATACTTATATTTGTGTTACTATTGAGATGCGAGTATTCCGGGGCCAGGCGGCGTGAGCAGTACTTATACCATCTCTACTCATGAACAGGCACAATCAAACCAAGCCAGCAATATTTAGAGTTTTGTCGTATTCGGTGGTTTTAGTGTTTCTTGTGTCAAATAAAGTTATTTTACAAACGACGTTCTGAATAGGTGAAATGCTAATATAAAAAGAGGTGATTTTAGGTTTGTCTTCGGATTGTATAACACTGTTATCCAAAACAACTTATATGACGTCGTTAGTTTGTTAGATCGCATCAAAAATACAATTGACAGATAATGCAAACAGGAGTTGATTGCATTTACATTGTATTAAGTCTTGTAGTTGACGTCTTGCGTCGTTTTAATTTATACGAGACAAGAAGGTGACATGATGGGCAAAAGTGCAAGATTTTAATGTATGCGTTTCTTTTTTGAAAAAAAGGTGAAATATGCATATCAGGAATCGCCACATCCAGAAAAAACAGCCTCCCTACACAGTCAAGAAGAAGAGAGAGGGAGAGAGCATGGTTAATTAAATGATCAGTTTAAAAAAAGACACCACTAACAATAAACAAAAATGAGAACCCGAGGGGTTACCGCCTTGGAACGGTCAGTGGCAAATCAAATTGCCACTGGGGGTTTAAACCAGGTTCTAGGGTGCACAAACCTCACACTTGCCCCCAACAGGTTCTCATATCACAAAACAAGTACACGTTTTCTTGGTGAAAAAAGTCCAACCCACTTATCGGCAAAACAATGTTGCATGCAAAAGCACACAAACATATAAAACATAAGAAGCTTAGAGCATTGAAACTTATCAAAGTATAACCACATGCTCTCTTAAACTCTCTACCTTTGTGTGGTAGTGTGTTGGGAGGGCAGCCTGTACTCCCGGTCGCCCTGTAGAAATAGTTTTTTTGATATGCATGATTCACCTTTTTAATGAACCCGAACAGTCTAAATACAAATTAATAGTCATCAAATGAATTAATTTATTTAAATACCTATACTGTAGATGCAGTTTGATAAAAGACACAGAAGTTAACAAAACAAAAGATTAATTTGTTGTGCAGTTTGATAAATATATTGAAAGAATGGATTTTATGAAAAGCGACATTAAGTCCTATTACATGTGTAATAGATTTGAGTGACATTT
The DNA here is from genome assembly GCA_038501625.1 of Corbicula japonica. NCBI lineage: Eukaryota > Metazoa > Mollusca > Bivalvia > Venerida > Cyrenidae > Corbicula > Corbicula japonica. The sequence continues at coordinate 1,673,875 of JAZAYU010000047.1, forward strand.
TGGTTTTACATTTTACTAAAACGATGACATTTAAACCTTGCCTATTATTTTAAATTTTTAAACAGGCGGAGAGATGAAACTTGAACTATTTAACAAGACCAGACCTTATGAAGGTTTGTTTACCGCTTCTTACGGTGGTTATTGGTATGATGTCTTGGGGAATGTGTCCATCAACACTGCTCATAATCTTTGTTCAATGCTCGGATTTGGGTAAGAAAACTTGTTTTGCATATTCACGACTGTTTTAAATATAATGTTACACAATTTATAAATTCTATATTGTATTTAGAATATTCATAAAGTCTCATAATCCCTTGACGTGATTTATAAATTGTTGAGATTACATAGTATTCTTATACTTTTAAAGTTTTTTTTCTTTTATCACCCAATGTGTCTATGACTACCTTTTATAACGGTTGGCATAGATACACGTACATGTATATGTTATGGACTTTTCGACGATAATTTTGTTAATTCACGGCCGTTATGTTTTTCGAAAGAGAAACACATGTTGATAGATGTGTTAAAGTTAATTCTAAAAGAAAACCTGTACTTGTTTGCTTTTTTTAATCTGATAACTTGTCGGTACATCACTAGAACCTGGTTTGAGTTCTAATATTTGATCGTTCCCAGGCGGAAACCCCTTGGGTTTCCGGGGGGTTTTGTTAATTTTCGTGATGTGTTATAATGAATTATGATAGTATAAATCCATGCTCCTCTTTCCTCTCTACGTTTTAATGTGTAGAAAGGATGTGTTTTCTGAATATGGCTATTCCTTCAAAAATAGCTAAAGTTTTATTTTAAATTTATCAACTGCATTAATAGCTTAAGTTTTATTTTAAATTAATCAACTGCATTAATAGCTTAAGTTTTATTTTAAATTAATCAACTCCATTAATAGCTTAAGTTTTATTTTAAAATAATCAACTGCATTAATAGCTTAAGTTTTATTTTAAATTAATCAACTGCATTATTAGCTTACGTTTTATTTTAAATTAATCAACTGCATTAATAGCTTTAGTTTTATTTTGAATTAATCTACTGCATTAAAAGCTTAAGTTTTATTTTAAATTAATCAACTGCATTAATTTGCTTTTTTCTCAGTCGATAATCGGGATCTTATCATAAGACAATCTTTTAACAAATTATTGACTCATAGTTTTACCAATTGTAACATTCATACCATTGATACAAATCGGCATGTGTTGCGATTGTGTTAACAAAACAGGTTACATAAATAATTTGAATAAATTGACAACTCATTTGGATCTGTTAGGATACCGGTTGTATCATTTACAGTAATGTTGGTTTCCCGGCTCTCTTTCGAAATGGCAAAAGCATCGACTACTATAAAACAAACATCGCATGTCGAGGAAATGAGAGCCACATCGACGAGTGTTTCGGGGATTTGCAGTATTGTGCAACAAAAGCGCAAGATCACTGTTATCGACTTATGCAAATGCATGGCCTTCTAACGCTGTTTTGTTCCGGTAGGTCGATTTAAACGTTTAGCTTGGCACCAACTATTTGGTTTATTAAAAAAGCACTGAAATACTTAGTATCTCTTTTTTTATTTCATTTTTTATACGCTTACCATCTATGTTCTGGGAGATAAGGGAAGTAAAAGGCATATAAGCAAGGTGCCTGCAGGAGTTGCTTTTCTTGGAGATATCGACAATTATTTTATAAGTAACATGAGAATATATAACAGAACTTAGGGACGGGAGCCAGTCTAATGAAAGTTATATTAGCATGTTTTTTTATTTAGTTCCTTGAGCAATAAATGTGAATCATATCTGCATAGGCCGGGACAGTTAATTGCGGTTCCATTTAACGTCCACATTCCTCATCGCCACTATCCTAGATAACATTCAGTAGAATGATCCGGTGTAAATTGTGTCATAGAATCATAATACATAATACAGTTAACTAATGTTCTAACTACGCCAATCATTAAACTTTAATTTCTCCGCATGGAATTGGAGTACACTGTTAACTTTTGAAACATAATAAGATGCATAATTTTTTATTATCTCTATAAAATTGCCATTATAATCTCCATGCTCGTTCATAAACCAATGACATTTTACCAAAGTGAGTGCAAAATCAAAAGTAACAAATTTTAAATTGACATTAGCTTTTGTAAGGAGTATGTACTGAAACCGGCTAAAACTAATAAATCGTCTGCTGCTTACTAGCTAAGCAATCGCATTATTGCAGAAATGAATAAAATTGTTCAAAATTACTTAAAATTCCATATTAAAATAAGAAAAACATGAATTTTCTTGAACAGAGATCATACCGCTACAGAAAATTTTGTGACTTTTGATTTTACCCACGGATGTATGTAATTTTATGATTATTTCATGAAAAGAATTGGAAATGATTTATCATGTTAATGTTCCATATTTGAAGTGTATACTCCGAATCCACGCTAAGAAATTAAAAAAAAATATGATCGGTGTAGTTAGTACTTTTGCCGCATAAAACAATTCAAACCTACTAGTACAAAAGTGGTTGATATAATATCATCACTATCAGACTTAGTTTGTCTGGTGTCGAGACTTTTAGAGAGGTACATTCTAACAAAGATTTAGTAATGTCGATTTAATTGTAAACCAAGCCAAACGAGGTATTTTGTCCACTTAACTAAGCTTTGAACTAAACTAGCAACATTCTGATAAAGATTTATTAAGATTGATTTATTTGTGAACCAAACCAACTGTTCTATCTGCAAAACACGTTTCACATTTGTTTCAAACTTGTTTATGTTGCAATAAGTAATGCACATGTGATTTGTAACCATTGCCCCATGATGTAGAATTAGCAAGGTTGTAAAAGTCGTCAATGGTTTTTAAAGGGCAATGTGTGACACAAAATAACCATAAACAAATTGTACTAACTAGGCAAACGAGCATGTCATTAATATACTTTTGTATTGATGAAAAGTCTATATCAATTTTTACTTAATCAAGAAAATATTTCTTTCGTTACTGGAACAATAACAAAAACTAAAGCAGGTAACAGCTTCCTACACCAATGAATAGAACACTTTTCTGGAGACTCCCATATTATAAAATTTCGACACGTACGGACATCACCATCACAAACGTCATCTCCATCGTTTTTTTATCTATTAGAACTCTGTTTTAAGCCTTATAATAAATAATATTTAATTTTATCCTCTTTATGTGGCAAAACGGCACAGTTGCGCCCCATATAAGAAATTTTTGCGTTACAGAGCAAGACTCGTAAATGCTTGCAAATGATATATACATATGAATATATTTATATAAATGTTTTTATTGTAAATTCTTATACATGTATTGTAATTTCATTAATATTAGAATTTTTTGTATGTTTATGTTTCAGCAGTTATTACACAGTAGAGAAATTCACATTTCATTTTTAATATATGATACATTTTAAGAGAAACTTACTTATTTTACAGTAGTTCTGCCCATATTTCTGCAATTGAAAATATAAAATCCAACAAATACCATCTGGAGTAAGAGTCAGAATTTGAAATTCATATTTTCCAGTCTTTAAATCACATGTATAAACATATTCAGCAGACATAGATCCAAAAGTGGTTACTGATAATGGCACTTTTATATGCTATCATTTATTGACAATCACAAGTTTTCTAAAATAATCTGAGTGCTTTTAACATTGGTATCAAACATTTAAAAAAACGAACCTACGACATTTTTGATGCATGACTTGATTGGCAACCACAATTCATTTGGTAATTTAAATAAAGGAGGATTTTTGTCAAATCAATCACTAACACCTGTAAAGGAGTGTTACAGATAAATAATCAGACTACATGTTTATGATAAATTTATTGAGATTATTTCATTTTTTTAGGCCCAATAACAGAACTATTATTTAATTAAATTGACTCTATCATTCAAATTCAAACTTTGCTCAAACATGTACCATATTGTCACAATGTTTTGCACACATCATCTATAGCTTCAAGATCACTGTTACAAATAACTGAAAATTCCATGACATTGTCATGCCTCGAGATGTTTTCTAATGATTTCGCACAAATATGCCACAAAATGTAGATAGTGAATCACACTTCATATCTAAGTCTCAATGTGATGTAAATGCAAAGTAAATGAAAGAGATTATAACTTTATGCATTATCATGCATATACATTTTTGAATAGCATGGCATTATTTTCTGTGCCAATGCAAGTTACAAATTCAAGTGAAATCAAGGTAACATACTGCATGAACCAAATATTATCATAATTTGAAGCAGGTATAACTAACTGTCTGTACAAACTGGTATTAAAAACAATATGGAAAAAACATTTAAGTTTCTTATGCTCATATGAAAACTACCAACAGGACTGTCAAACTTCCAAAACTTCCAAAAAGCTGATAATTAACAAAATCTACCTTGATGTTGATATTCATCCGCGCACGAAATACTCACGAAAGAACTTTAACCGCATCATATGTGTCTTTACTTCAAACTTAATAATGATAAGAAAACTGATCAACAGATCATGTGATGAGTGTACTTGGACAACGAACAAAGATCTTCACACAGGGGAAACATTATTAAAGTTTAAAAGTTTATACACTGTATCTGTAAGCAATATTTAGGTATTTCAAACAAAAGAAAACGTGAATATTTTCAGCATACCGTTTCTCTAATTTGTTGTGTTTATTGTGTGTGCTCTGACAAATAATTAACTTTATACCTGCACTAATTGCAATACTTAAAATTCATAGTACATTTAACTAGTAAAAACTATCATGACCACCGATCTTAAATCGTTGTAATTGTTAAAGGATGCAGGAGAAGACTACGTTAAATATGTGAAAAAAGGAAAATAAAATAAAGAACGACTTCCTTATTGAGAACGTCTTTTTTCTTTTAATTCATTTTATAAAATACAAAATTAAATGTAGATGAAAATGGTAAAATGTCGAATGCTGATATTTAAGTATTCATCATTTAAATTAAAAATTTTATGTGATTCTGGCCCATATGATTCTGGCCCATACACAAGTATATGTATACAAGTTTTCAGAAACAATATTGTGTAAGAATGATCAAGTATTAACAATAAGAACATAAGTTAATAATTATCAATAGCAGAGAACAACATTAAAACATAAGGTCCTTAATCAAATACCCAATATACAAATTTACAGAAGCAGTATTGCTTGAGAATGATCAAGTATTAACAATAAGAACATAAGTTGATAATTATCCGAAGCAGAGACAACACCATAACATACACTGTCAATCAGTAAAGGAGAATTATTTTACAATTACAGTTATTAGGCACCCGTCTTGTCGAAACGAAAAACAAGACTGGTGTATAAAATACGACTAAATATGTGTTTAGTACATGAAAATATACTTTAGCAATTTTCTGTTGATCCAGTGTCTCTCGGTCAGAGAAAAAACTATCACAACCGCACATAGCACTTTAAGTTTGCATAAAAAACTTGCGCCTTGAATAACTTTTAAATATAAGTAGATCTTAAAACAAATCCATGTTAAATAAACAGTGCTACACTTTTTATTGTTTGTTCATTTTGCTCGCCATTAATATATTAAATTTAATAATAGTCTGGTTTTCACAATTATAGATTTTACTTATATACATTTCACGTAGGGTATGACAAATCGGACCGACAAGTATGAAGTAATATTCATCTTCGGTGCAAGATATAAATTGAAAACAAATTCAAGTTTCTCTATTCAAACCAATGCGTCCACCTTTTTCAATCGTTAGAGAGTGAGATAACGTTCTAAATGCAGAAATACTGGTCTTTTAACCGGGTGTATGTAATTATTAACACACTGATTTTCCCAAACAAATCCATATCCATTAATATATACATTTTGAGTTTATACTATTATCGGTTTATCGATCGTTATTTTGTATTTCTGTCAGCGTGAATGTATGTGTTTGTGTGCCTGCGTAGGGGTGTGTGCGTGGTCCGTGTCTGTCTTTGTACTTATTTAAATCACCTAAATGTGTGAATGTTGAAAAACTGTTTGAAAACCTTAAGGTACTGTAAGTGATATTGATTTGTTTCCGCTTTCAACACCTTGTTGTTGAACAAATTTGAAAGTTTTAAGCGATTTTTTTAAAATTAGTATACAATCACATTTAGTGTCTAATAAATTGTTGAAAACAATGGAAAAAGTGGATTTATACCAGTTGCCACCCTAATATTCCGTTTATATTCCAACAAATTAATTTTACCTAAGGCTTGTGGGATATTTTTAGGAAGGTCGTTACCCCCCTATATTATTTACGCTTGTTGATTTTTCAAAAAACTGATTGCGTCAAATTTGGTTCTCATTTTCCGAGCATTTGTTAAACGTAAGCAATGGTTTTGTAGTTTATTGTAAATCGTCTCAGTATTAATATGCCATGTTTCCTGTCACTGTCTTATCTGCAAGGTGATTGTCCGTATACTAAGTACACAATATTGTAACACTTGATGTTTGTGTTGTTATATTCCAGATTACGAAATCCAGCATTTGACTATAGTGAATGCTGTACTTGTATTGACAATAAACAATGAAACCTGGTCTGTTTGCGACAATAACTTTACCGATAACACTGCCGACTCTGTTTGTAGAGTACTTGGATATGTGTAAGGGTTTAGATTTTTTATGCTTAATACATTTTGTAAAGATGAGGACCAAACATATTTTGATCTAGCGATAATGTTATAACAGTATTATAACTAACGCGTAGCATTTGCTATGTTTCATGAACAAGTCAATGAGGATTTCTTTTATATATGACATTAAATTTAGGTACAAAAATACTTTTTTCAGAAGTGGTATTTTAAAGCTTTTTGGTAAAAGTATCCAAACAATTTGTATGCGTCATTTGTAGCGGGAAATCTTCATTTTGGCCTAATCCTGTGAATAGCCAGGACAGTGTAATCATCGGCGACCTTATATGTGAGCATTTGGCTACGAATCTTACACAGTGTTACATAAGACATCAGTATTCGTACCGACAATATGCTCCGAACTTTGCTTGTTCGCAGAAAATCAGCATCATATGTAAAACCGGTAATTTATATTTGTTTATTATGTAGTGTGGTCTTTTGTGAGATTTGTGTTCACTTTAGCCTGGATTAAAAGTCTTAGATTGTGACGATATCTAAGATTCTCTCTTTCTCTCTCTCCGCTCTCTTTCTGTCTGTCTGTCTGTCTGTTGCTCTCTCTATCTCTCACTCTCTCTCTCTCTCTCTCTCTCTCTCTCTCTCTCTCTCTCTCTCTCTCTCTCTATCTCTCTCTTCCTCGGCTAAATATACGCAAGTGTAAAGAAGAAGAAACTGCCTCAGGGAAATTGTATTTGTGTATAATAATTTAAAGTGTATTTGGATTCTAAAATTATCAAATTTAGTAAAAAAAACCAACACAGTAACGTAGTAATAATGCAAACATTGTGTTTTTTTCGCAAAACATTTTACCTGTGTTGTTTTCTTTCTCAGAATGCCGACAGGGATTTTTTGGGACAACTTGCAGCAAGTGTCCTTGCAAGTCGGAAAACACGCAGTCTTGTGACATAGTCACTGGTAAATGTATTTGTAAACAAGGCTGGTCTGGATCAACGTGCAGTGATGTTTTGAACGAATGTCAGATAGGTTCTGACAACTGCAAAGTTCCGTCTTTCTGCGTGAATATCGATGGCTCCTTTGTTTGTTTATGCCCAGAAGGAACACACATGAAAAATACTTCCGATGGAGTACAATGTGAAGGTATGACTTGTTCTGTTATTAAAAAGTTGTTTTACATCTGGACTTTGTTATAAAACATTGACTGAAGAGAAAGTATTTTATACAGTTTATAAAAGGTTTCCTGGTTACCTCTAAGAAATCTTGCGTTTTTTAAGTGTGTTCTGGCATGTACGAGAAAGTTAAAAAGGAATTGGCTATTTGACATTTCGCTTATTTATTCCCATCGTGCAAGAACTGTTTTCGTCAAAAGTTATTTGTCAAAGGGCAGAGGTGTGTGAAGTTGGCAATGAGTAATGAGTAGGGAATTGGATATTCAATATCCAGCTGAAATCGAATCCACTGCCAGCAGTGAGTTGGGTATTCGCTTTACACACACAGCGAATACCCTAATGAGATCGAATCCACAGCCAGCAGTGAGTTGGGTATTCGCTTTACACAAACAGCGAATACCCTAATGAGATCGAATCCACTACCAGCTGTGAGTTGGGTATTCGCTTTGCACAAACAGCGAATACCCTAATGAGATCGAATCCACAGCCAGCAGTGAGTTGGGTATTCGCTTTACACAAACAGCGAATACCCTAATGAGATCGAATCCACAGCCAGCTGTGAGTTGGGTATTCGTTCTACACTGACAGCGAATACCCTAATGAGATCGAATCCACGCGAGCTGTGAGTTTGGGTATTCGTTCTACACTGACAGCGAATACCCTAATGAGATCGAATCCACAGCCAGCTGTGAGATGGGTATTCGCTTTACACACACAGCGAATACCCTAATGAGATCGAATCCACAGCCAGCAGTGAGTTGGGTATTCGTTCTACACTGACAGCGAATACCCTAATGAGATCGAATCCACAGCCAGCTGTGAGTTGGGTATTCGCTCTACACTGACAGCGAATACCCTAATGAGATCGAATCCACAGCCAGCAGTGAGTAGGGTATTCGCTTTACACACACAGCGAATACCCTAATGAGATCGAATCCACAGCCAGCTGTGAGTTGGGTATTCGCTTTACACAAACAGCGAATACCCTAATGAGATCGAATCCACAGCCAGCTGTGAGTTGAGTATTCGTTCTACACCGACAGCGAATACCCTAATGAGATCGAATCCACAGCCAGCTGTGAGTTGAGTATTCGTTCTACACTGACAGCGAATACCCTAATGAGATCGAATCCACAGCCAGCTGTGAGTTGGGTATTCGTTCTACACTGACAGCGAATACCCTAATGAGATCGAATCCACTGCCAGCAGTGAGTTGGGTATTTGCTTTACACCTAATGAGATCGAATCCACAGCCAGCAGTGAGTTGGTTATTCGCTTTACACAAACAGCGAATACCCTAATGAGATTAGGGTATTCGCTGTTTGTGCTGTTTGTGCAAAGCCAATACCCAACTCACAGCTGGCTGTGGATTCGATCTCATTAGGGTATTCGCTGTTAGTGTAGAGCGAATACCCAACTCACAGCTGGCTGTGGATTCGATCTCATTAGGGTATTCGCTGTCAGTGTAGAACGAATACCCAACTCACAGCTGGCTGTGGATTCGATCTCATTAGGGTATTCGCTGTGTGTGTAAAGCGAATACCCAACTCACTGCTGGCAGTGGATTCGATTTCAGCTGGATATTGAATATCCAATTCCCTACTCATTACTCATTGCCAACTTCACACACCTAAAGGGCAGTTATGTTTTTTTGGTAGTGACACATTTGGTAATATCTCTTTCAGTATCAGTGTTAGTGTAATATCTTTTGAAGTTTGACTTGATATCTGACTCAATCTTTTTGTAAGTGTAAACTAATTGTGTCCTCGGTAATTCCGAACATTAACTAATCGATACAAAATCAAGGCCAGGTATTCGGTTTGTTTGCAAAGAAACATAAAAATAGTTATTTGATTTTGATCTACATTGAAAATTATTTATATACGTTTAGTTCATATTATCCGAGTTACTGTTTAAGGAAGAAAGTCACACCGAGAATAATATTTCACGTTAGGTCCATGGTGGGAAAGGAATATAAGGGGGCTAATTCAGACCTATTTCCGAGCTTTGCAGAAAATAATGAAAGATCCTGAAACCTTGCAGTTTCATAGATAATATTCTTTGCATAAAAAAAACTATTAAAAAGTACATTTATGCTTTATCCGAAGATTTTTTTCTTTAAATAGATAATATTGCTATACATTTTCGACTTCAAACATTCGACGATCAAGCTAATGATGGAATACCAGAGATGTTTTACAACGAAACATGGGGAGCTGTAGACATACCATTATTCAGCATTTATTCAGATTTCTCTGCAAAAGCTCTGTGTAATTCAATAGGATTTGGGTACGTTTTGTTTTTGCAGTTATTTTTACTTTGTTGTAGCTAAATAACATTTAAATTGAAAGTAATTGATAACTGAAAATGAAAAGGCTTGCAAACATATAACTATTAAACTAGCATAAGACTCAACATAATCTCAAATTCTTTCTAAACCGACTCTTACGAGGGATGATCCAAAATAACGTAGACTTATGTTATAGTTTTCATATTATTAAAAATACTACAAATAAAATTACACAAGCTTTAATCGGAATATGTCCAGCGTATTTTTACAAAATATCAGCAAAATACAACATCACATAAAAAAATTATGAACAATTAAAATCATACACTAACCGCTATCCGGCGCACGTCAAATTAGATGTAATAACGTCAACGACGTTAATTCACGGGCGCAGCGTTAGCGAAGCGGCGTATATTCTAAGTTTCTTTAAATAGACTTCGTCACCGGAATGCCATGCCGGGGAACCCATTGATCGAACATATTAGTGTATCATTGCTGGTCAATGTCTCGCAAGTGGTTATGAGGCGATCAAAAAAGTGGTTCTCTTCTCGCTCGTACCGCCGAAGAAACGACCTGGAATGCAATACCCACAATATTGCGGTACTTTAGCAACGGGCGTGTAACTGTTAAAATAACTCATAAAAATTTGTATTTGTTGATATATAACGATCTTGGCATTGTGGACATACTCTGTGTAACTGTTTACTCAAGTGTAATTAAAATTATAAATAACCTATTTATTCTTATTTGATAATGTATGACTTCGTAATGATTCAAATACCAAACAAAAACATTTTTTGAAAAACATATTTGTTAATTAATTATTAACACACCTTTAAAAATGTCATTTGCTCGGCAATATCCGTTGCACGGTACCTCATCCAGTCTAGAATAGGTCGAAAGGCGCCACAATAGTTAGACTTTAGTCCGCTTCAATTGCCTTCCGGCTTGACGTCACTGCCGTAACGCCGATTTGTTTTCTATTTTCCTTACCCGAGGCCTATTTTGTGGCTCTTCTGGCGGTAAAAAAAAACACGTGTACCATTTACAAACTAGAGCTCGGCTTACGGAAGTTTTCATTTGCGTCTGCTAAATTTTTATAGCTTTCCATGAGGTGATTTTCAAAGACCATGACATAATTTTATAATAGCGCATATTTCCGGGCGATCTGACGGCGACATTTCTGGCGTTTTAACGTTGGTGATAGCTCTCTTAAATATTGGCTGTTTTTAAAACGCATTGTCAGAATGACGTAAAATTTTGGCATTACTTCATTTGTATACCGTGCTTTGACGTTGCGAGGTTTGGCTCTTTTTCCACTAGTAGTTTTGTTTTTATTGACATGTATATCCTTTATAAAGTACAATGGCAACGGCGTGCGCCGCCTACGTGTTACCATGGTTATTCAAATAAGCGACGCGCTTTTGAAATCGATTAAATTTATGATTATTTAAGCTCAATTTGTTACGTTTGTGTTCTGATTGAATTTAGTATATAATTTATTGCGAACGCTTTTCTAATTAAGATGCAGTGACAAAAGTCTACGTTATTTTGGATCATCCCTCGTATATCAAAACGTAGTGTTTTATTTAGATACATTCAGTTTCAGAAAATAAAGCAAACTTTAAAAATTTGTTTTAAGATTTATTCCAATTAAAAAATGCATGAATATGAAACATTACGGTTCTTTAGGAAATTTTTAAATGCTACCAAAAAAATTCGTTAGTATTAAGTTGATTTATTCTCAAAATAACTGATTAAGAAAACTAATGTTAATGAGCCAATGAGGAAAAACATTAAAATAATTAAAGTTCTTTTATATTTAAGGTGGAACGCGACACTTTGCGAATTTTTGAATTTCTTTATGAAATTTGGTATGGTATTTATTGACGATGATTCCAGCATGAATTCGCAAACCGTTTTTCGATTAATCAAATATTTGTTTAGATATTTACTTTCAAAGTTAGCTATCAACGCCAGTTTTCTGCAGTGACGTCAACGACGCTTAGCGAACACTTTTTCGGGGCTGGCTGAAAATTGGGGTTTCCAATTTCATTTATTCGTTCACTGATGAGTTGGCGCTGAAAATACCTTTCCGGAGATATAAGATTTAACATAATGTGACCAGTTTTGACCTCGTTGTGTACCGTTAAACGCCGTTTTCGCGTTAAAAATGACGTCGAGTTTTGCCTTCTTTCTGTCGACTTTTTCGAAATTGTGAAAAATCACCGAATTTAATTTTTGATTTTTTTGCTTAAAAAGTTTGAAAAAAGCAATTCCAATAGAATAAGCGAATAAAATTTGGGGGTCACCGACTTCGTTATTGCGCCATGGCCGTTTTCAGCTACCCCCCCCCCCCCCCCCCTTTTAAAAAACGTGTAAAGAGTAATTCTACAACAGCAACTACAATGACTAATGGTAATTTAAGAAGAACGAAAACATAAATAAAACATGTTTTTACACAATATGCGCTGATTTAAGGGCACGTAAATTCGCACGATAATTTCACAATTTTTGGAGTTTTACATTGTTAAGAAACTTTCTCTCTGGTGTTATTTTGTCAGCGTGCCTTACATATGTTGCACGATAATTTTAAAGTTGTATTATTAAACTCGGCTTTTGGGCTAAATCCTCGTCATAAGGCTAACTGCTATGAGAAACCTCTAGAGATACTGTCGTATCATTTTATTTCACGCGTCTAATTTTCGCGTAATTCGCACTAGAAAACTTGCGCGAAATGAAAGGGCAGTGAAATTTAACCACGTGTTAGCTTATCATGAATGCTTCTGAATGTAATATACATGTTACTGCGCAATTTTATGGCACCGCAATGGCTTATGCGCGAAAACTGGTCCCCGCGAAATAAAATGCTTCTACAGAAATAAAATAAAAAGTCTTAGAGCAAAACTTGTCTGTATACATGTACTGTAATTGTATTTGCTTCATTTAGCTCGATGAACATTACGACTGACTCGTGATGAAAATGATGCCGCAAATCAAATTTATTGACACTAGGTATTTTCGGGGTAGATGAACAACAGTCTATAACCAATATTTGTAAAATTTTTACAACTTATTCACATTACGCGAAATCTCAATTAATTTATAATAAGGGAAATAATGCAAATGTTCAATTATTGCATCACAGTAGCTTCTGTTATAATTCAAAACAAAAATCATAGGACAAAACAGACTGCGGTCTATATTTAAAATTGTTTGCAGTATTGTAAATTTTGATTTTTAAATTTCACTTAACGCCTTTTTCCATATAAACGCTTATATGGAATGGACGAACAGTGTAGGTCCCGAAGGATCTACACGGTTCGCTTTTGATTTATAAGGTTATTTCTGACAAAAAAGCTAACAGTGCAGATCCCTATCAGACAAAATATTAAAAGAGAAATCGATTAGATCGAATATGCAAGCTGTTCTGGATCTACACTGTTTGCTAATGCGATAAAATGCGTAAATATTTATATTATAGGAAAGGGTTAAACGAATTTCGGATTATTTCTAAATCAATTTTTACAGCAATTTTCTTCGTCTGATGCTGCTTCATTTCGTGGTATTTTTCTTTGTTGAAAGTCGAGACAGTAAAAATCGCATATTGCGCATAACCACAGACACGGCACATATGCACGGAATCGCCGGTCTTAAACGTTTTTAGCAATCTATGGCGGATAAGAAATAGACACGTACAGGAACCAGGAACATGTTGCTTGGTTAGCGTATGTGTCGCAGCGCGCAGTTTCCGAGAAAGTACATATAAACAAGAAAACGAGGGACGTATTCTATACCTCCGCGGTCTTCACCGTTGTTGTGTCGTTTCTCACTGTGTGCGATTCTCACTGTCACAAACAAAAGTTCAAGCTACATACCACTTAACAACTTGGCTATTGTTTTGCTATAATTTCTTTGACGCTTTTATGAGAAAACTGTGAACTCTTCGATAATCATAAAAGAATTTAGAATTTGCACAATATGAAGTACAATGTATATGGGTAAATGAAATACAGTTACGACCGCGCTAATGAAGCATCCCATCATGGAACTGTAAAACTACATTAGATGCAGGTAAAATCACTGTCAATCATTTGAAATTGCAGCGTACAAGCAAAAAAAAAAGATGTATATTTGCAGAAAATAATGGGAACAAATCAAACATACGCACGGCTGGTGGATTATTTGTCATCCCTTTAACTCTTTACAAGACAAAATAAGACCGTTAGCTAACTAGAATTGATAGATATTCCTTCTTTTATAGATATGCTTGGGCTACGAAATATATTTTTTAAATTATTTTAGGCGTCACCGCGCACAAATAGGCGCTACGGTATTTCTATTTCGTGCATAGAATAACGATTTGAACAGTTTTAATCAAATGTCTATAACTACACTGAAATCTTGTGCGTTTCTTGAGTAATTAAGAACACTATTAAATAAGTTTAGCACGCCTTTGCGGAAATGTTTTGATAATATATGAAGAAAACAGCAGAATTTACATAAGAGAAATCGATTAGATGTCATTTTTTATATGATAATTCAATTCAACTTCCTCTGTGGTGTCTTTTAACGAAGTTTTTTAATTAAAGAACTATTATTTTTTTCTAAAATTTCCAAAAATAACGTATTTTTTCAAAAAGGGATAGGGGTACTTAAAATGGTTATAACACAATAACTAAGTCGGTGACCCCCAAATTTTATTCGATTATTCTATAGGAATTGCTTTTCTCAAACTTTTTAAGCAAAAAAATCAAAAATTAAATTCGGGAATTTTTCAAAATTTTGAAAAAGTCGACAGATAAAAGGCAAAACTCGACGTCATTTTTAATGCAAAAACGGCGTTTAACGGTACACAACGTTGTCAAACCTGGTCACATTATGTTAAATCTTATATCACCGGAAAGGTATTTTCAGCGCCAATTCATCTGTGAAAGAATAAATGAAATTGGAAACCCCAATTTCAGCCAGCCCCGAAAAAGTGTTCGGCGAGCGTTATTGACGTCACTGCAGAAAACTGGCGTTGATAGCTAACTTTGAAGGTAAATATCTAAACAACTATTTGATTAATCGAAAAACGGTTTGCGGATTCATGCTGGAATCATCATCAATAAATACCATACCAAATTTCATAAAGAAATTCAAAAATTCGCAAAGTGTCGCGTTCCACCTTAAGTATATTTATATTAAACTTTAAATTTTTAATAGTACTGCTCATGGGCATATTTACATTAATGTTCATCACATGCGCATGCACTAACAAGCACTCACGAACGCAAAGAGAAAGAGAATAAGGGTCTGCGAGAATGGAAAAAGACCTTTTTCTAGAAAACAATATGCGTAGGATCGCTGCTTTGTCATTACGTCTGTCCGCATTGCTTCTGTTCGGGCTATTTCTCAGCTGTCACTGACTTAGGTTCGATTAAACTTCATGGGAAACCTCACTTACTCTTAACACATTGTGGTTTGATGATTGATTAATGAAATAATTACCCTTTTTAATTTGTATAATATAGGATAATCCGTATCCGTGCTATTTTTCACCTTATGAAGTTACAAGCCTTACCCTGTGTTACACTCAACATGTTCTCATATTATACATAGGATTTACTTTAAAAATAAAGGGAAAAACTCTATTGACCTTCGAAGGATATTTAAAGATAGAACTGTTGAATCGGCAGTTCCTAGTTATTTTAAGAAAACGGAAACACCTATTGTTTTTATAATGAAAGAAGCCAACATGAAACACAATATGAACAATTAAAAAATAAAACTACCTCTGATATAAAGATCATTGAAACTACACCAAAATGATGAGATTTTTTTCAAATTCAAAATTATACAATCAACCTGTCGGTCATATAGAAACAGGGGATACAATGTTTATCAAAGACAATCAAATTTCCAAAGGTTCGAAATATAGAATTCCATCGGACATCGACTTTAATACCTGTCGTACGGAATTTGAAGAGTCTTTAAACGTTTTTAGATACATGGTAACGAACGAGAAAATGATGATCCTAATGCTATTTCTACTTAAAAAACAACAACAAAACATTCAAAATAATTGACATTCGTATAGGCCTCTAAAATAAAAGAAACATATCTTTATTATCACCACGACTTCGTTTTTATTTTCGTCGTTTGAAAAGGGGTATTGAAGACTTTCAAAACAGATTTGTTTTAACACATGCTGATAAGGCTTTTTAATGATGGCAGACCTAATAGATTAGCTTTCTTTCTTTTTTGATAACATTTCTTTTAAATTTGGTACATCCTTTTATAAACAAATCATCTCAATGGGTACTTATTGTGTACCCCTTGTTGCTGATCTGTTTTTATTCTGTTATAAAAGAGTTTTTATGTTAATCATTTCTACTGAACATCCAGATGACATTATGTCAGTTGAAAAAAATACCCCGATGTACCTTGATGATTTATTAAGTGTAAGTAATAACCGCTTTCCATCATTGATTAAGAAGTTGTATCCTAATGAACTACAGCTTAATGAACTGAACACTTCAAAAAAAGCAATCAAACTTAATTGATCTAAATCTTTCTATTGAAAATGGTTACATCACTACTAAAATGACAAAAAAGTTTACGAAGAATTTAAGGAAAATCTTGTAAAGGAACCTAGAAGCTCAATCTGTTGTTTTTTGTGTATGTAATCGTGTGACTTCAGAATCTTTAGTTTATGTAAGGTCATTAAGTATCCGCCCTTTTTCTTTACAATGCTTTTAATTTCTTGGCTGTGTGGGGAGGCTGTGTCTGCTGGATGTGGCCATCTCTGATATGCATATTTCACTTTTTTAAGTTTTATATGTGTGTGCTTTTGCATGCGACATTGTCGATTGCATGGATGGGTAAGTGTTATTTTACCAAGACAACAACTACTTCTAATATTTGAGAACCAATTGGGACAGGTGTAAGGTTGGTGCACCAAATTACCTGCTTTAATCCTACAGTGGCAAAATGCTACTGGCCGTTCCAGGGCCCAACAGTTCTCTTTTTCGTTAGTTGTTTGTGGTGTCTGATTTGATATTCACAGTCTTGCTCTCTTTTCCTCTTTACTTTTTGCGTGGAGTGACTGTGTTGTCTGAGTATGGCGATTGCTGAATATAATATTTTAATTTTTTATATCCACATAAATGCATGTTTTAAAAATAATAAATACACCTATAAGCTAAGCCAGACACATCCTCCTCATTCGAGCATTGAAAAAGTGAAATATGCATATCATGATTGGCCACATCCAGCAGACATCGCATCCCCACACAGCCAAATAGCAGAGAGGAAAAGAGAGCAGAGGATTACAAGAATCAGTTTCAAAATGGATGCCACTAACAATTAACGAAAGTAAGAACCCGAGGAGTTACCGCATTGGAACGGTCAGTTGTAAATCATTTTTTCATTGGGGTTTAATACCAGGTTCTAGGGTTCACCCACCTCACACTTGCCCAACAGTTTCTCATATCACAATAGAAGTACAAGTTGTCTTGGTCAAATAACTCCAACCGTCCCATCGGCTCAACAATTTTGCATGCAAATGCACACACACATATAAAACACAAGAAGTTAATAGCATTGCAAAGCCAAAGGGCGGGTACTCAATGATCTTCCCGATACCAGAGCTCCTTGAGCAAAATCAGCAAGAACACGAAAACAGGAATAAAGGACACAATTCGAGCTTCTAGGTTCTTTTAAGAAAACCTTCATAAACTCTCAAACCCCTGCCACCGTCGTGCAACCAAAGAGGTGAAGTGATCAACTGTAGATGGGTTAATCACCAGGCCTGCAGAGCGATGCATATAATCATGTTGGTAAACTTTCTTATTTTGTTTACAGATGGTTTTTCCGAATACCTGGGAGAAATTAACATTGCCTTTTATTTTCTTAAGTTTATAAATTAAATCTCCATAAATAATGGCTGAGAAATTCTTGTTGCAAAAGTGATCTTAAACTGCACCTGTATTTTTTAATTAAATCTGTGTATCGGCGATAAAACTTGCACAAGGTTTTCCTTAATTTGAGATAGCGATAACCTTGTTTTAAAAGTTTTTCTGTAATGTAAATATTACGTTGATTGAAATCATTAACGTCGTTGCAAGCTCTTGAAAACTGTGAGATATAATCCCCGTAAGATGTTGCACGAAGAATATCGCCGTCTAAAAACGGAAAATTTACTATATTAAAATTAAAATCATCTCTTTTGTCAAGGGCTACCGTGAGAACATACGTCTTTATTTAAGACTGTTCAATCTTATAGCTCTGAACAATATAAATGGGTTTGTTAACAAGATGGCGATGCCTTAGACTGTGGCTGATATACCAACTACCCTACAAGCAAGCTGACGTTGGCCCAACGTTGGCATTTGGTTGTACGGTTGGCATAACGTCGGCATCGGGTGAACAACGTTGGCCAAATGTTGGCCCAACGTCGTTCTCTGAAGTAATGGTTCTGATCGGCACGTCGACATTGGTTCAACGTTGGGCCAACGTTGTAAAAATGACGTCATATTTACAACATTGTGCAAACCGCCAAAATAAACATGTTTATTTTACAGTTTTAAAAAGGCTGAATTTCTCATATTCTAGGTTTATAAAAATGGAGACATATTGAGCGCATAAAAAACTTTATTGAAAACTAGATCTGTTTGCTGACTGACTGGCTCGTAAACGGACAAACTGACATAATATTGAAAATGTTTTGAACTTCAAAAATATATTAATGTTATGTATAATATGTCTTGTAAATATATCAACTGGCACTTAAATAAATTATCTTTTCCAGTAAATACTAACACTATGTGGATGTAAACATGCAATTATAAGTTGTAGAGATAAGAACCACATGTTATTAGTGGGGTCAGTCTTATTACATCTGAATGGTCAATTATCCAGTAACCATAGCAAACATGCAATTAGAAACAGAAGAGAGATTATGAAAGGATAACTAGCTCTTTGTGCAATGTACATGTACATATTTTGAGCAACCTATATAGCAGTGTGCTTGTAAACAAAGGAGGAAAATTTTCGAATTTTCGACGACAGTAAAATAATGTAAGTATCTAGATTTCCCTTGTTTTTAATTTAACAGTTTATATACTAAAATATAAACTTTATTAACATGTTTTTTTTCATTATTATGATAAAATTAACTAGACAGTATGCAGTCTTGAAATATAAACTTTAAAACTCATATTTTGAATCAATTGTAGATAATTATGATTGAACATTTCCTTTCGTTCAATCTATTATTTGTTAAAGAAGTCAGGTAATTGAATGTTTATAGACAGGATCTACTTCATCAGTTTATAAGATTATAATATACTGACTTTACCCTTTCTTCCTTTTATCACAGTCGCTAACAGTGTAGATCCTGATCCAGACAACTGTGTCATCTGATCAATATCTCCAATCTTTGCTTCGTGATCAGAAATAATATAATAAACAAATAAGCAGTGTAGATCCTGATTAGACGGCACGGTTGTGTCAGCTGATCTGGATCTTCACTGTTCGCACATGCGACAAATGCGTTTATATGGAGGATAGGGTTAAAACGTTTGACATTTGTTCTGCATGAAGTGTAGATGTGCATGATTGGCTATGATTATATATTTGATAATTTTGAGTGTTCTCATTTTCTATTGTTAACATGCCTTATTCTATTTTATTGCAGAAACGTCTAAGAAAAACAAATTGTGTGGGATAGCAACATTATGCTGAAATCAGCAATCTTATTAAGGAGTGGTTTGACAATGCCTGAGACAGAGAGAGGAGGGAAAATAAAATAAAAGAGAAGAACAGATTAAAGAGAAAGAAAGATCCCAGTAGAAGAGAGCTTTAATCAAGAGAAGAGAAGAAAATGAAGAAGAGTCACCATGATAAAACCATAAGGACTTTACAATGTATCTTTGAAAAATAACGTGACATTTATTGTCTACATGAACTATAGAATATTTCGAACATGATATTCTTTTCATTAGATCCTTTGTAAGAAATACTTAGATTTTATAAATTTTGAAAATATTTCTACTGGTTTTGGTTTGATGAAATATTAAATGTCAAACTAACAGCTATTTTCTGGCTTTTCTTGTGGAAGATGAGCCTTGAGATGTTCCTATGAAGAACTATCAACAATCAAGCTGGATAGCTTCTTCATGTGATGGTCCAAAACCAACAGAGGACCACCTCAGTGTGTTTCTAACCACATCCTCTTTCGGATTTAGAATGTCATAGAAGAACCGCATTTCTGCCGGGTTTTAAACCACGACTTATGGATCAGAAATCAGTCACTCAAAGTTTGTTGGCACAGTGAAATGCAAATATTATTCCAATGGAAATTAAGGATTTCTAACGTTGGGCCAACATTTGGCTAACGTAAAATGTAAATTTTCTTATCTATACAAAAAATTTAAATTTTCTTGTCTATAAAAAAATTCAAATGACGTTAAATTGAAGAAACTTAAATCAAATAATTTTCAGGCGTTCTGTTTGTCTACATATGATTTTTCTACCTTGTATACTTCTCTCCTTCATAATTTAATAAAGAGACAAGCTAACCAGTCTCTTTGAAAAAAACTTTTGCTAGAGAAAATAAAACATTTATCGCTTGTAATGAACATTTGGCATTCTTTACAGATGGTTCTTATGATGATTATACTTCATGGACCTGTCAAGACCTTATCCAGTGCCCAAGATCATACAACTTAATCTGGAGATCAGTCTCAAATTTCAAGCATCTGATTGGCTGAAATGGCGAACAGTCGCCATTTCAGCCAATCAGATCCTTGAGATTTGAGACTGATCTCAAAACTTAGTTTTATGATCTTGGGCCCAGGCGCTCACATTTTTATTGGATAATATTTATTTGAGATTTGGAACCTCTATTTATAGACAAGTAATAGGCATTCCACTGGGTACTAATTGTGCACCCCTTGTTGCTGATCTGTTTTTATACTGTTATGAAAAAGATTTTATGTTATCTCTTTCTACCGAACATCAAGATGATATTATTACAGCTTTTAACAACACCTCGAAGTACCTTGATGATTTATTTAATATAGATAATAACAATTTTCCATCACTGGTTAATAAGATTTATCCTAAAGAACTACAGCTTAATAAAGCGAACACTTCAGAAAAGCAAGCAAACTTCCTTGATTTAGATCTGTCCATTGAAAATGGTTACGTCACTACTAAAATTTATGATAAAAGAGATGATTTTAATTTTAATATAGTAAATTTTCCGTTTTTAGACGGCGATGTTCCCCGTGCAACATCTTACGGGGTTTATATCTCACAGCTTGTTCGCTTTTCAAGAGCTTGCAACGATGTGAATGATTTCAATGAACGTAATCTATGCATTACAGAACAACTTTTAAAACAAGGTTATCGGTATCACAAATTAAGGAAAACCTTTTGCAAGTTTTATCGCCGATATCCAGATCTTATTCATAAATACAGGTGCAGTTTAAAATCACTATTGCAACAAACAGCCAGTTTTTTATGGAGATTTAATTTATCAACTTAAGAAGATAAAAGGTGTTAATTTCTCCCGGTTATTCGTAAAAACCATCTGTAAATTTAAAAAGAAAGGAAACCAACATGATATTTTACAGCGCTCTGCAGGCCTGGTGATTAACACATCTACAGTTGATCATTATGCTTACCTCTTTGGTTACACGACTGTGGCAGGGGTTTAAGAGTTTATGATGGTATATGGGGAAAACTTTTCTTAAAAGAACCTAGAAGCTCGATTTGTTTCTTTTATCCCTGTCATCGTGTTCTTGCTGATTTTACTCCAGGTGCTCTGGTCTCGGTAAGATCATTGAGTAACCGCCCTGTGGCTTTGCAATGCTATTTAATTCTAATGTTTATATGTTTGTATGCTTTTGCATGCAACATTGTAGAGCTGATGGGTGGGTTGGAGTTATTTCACCAAGACAATTTGTACTTGTTTTGTGATACGAGAACCTGTTGGGGCAAGTGTGAGGTTGGTGCACCCTAGAACCTGGTTTAAACCCCCAGTGGCAATTTTTTTTGCCACTGACCGTTCCAAGGCGGTAACCCCTCTGGTTCTCACTTACGTTATTTGTTTGTGGCGTCCATTTTGAAACTGATTATTGTAATACCATGCTCTCTTTTCCTCTCTACATTTTGGCTGTGTGGGGAGGCTGTGTATGCTGAATGTGGCCATTCCTGATATGCATATTTCATTTTTTTATGTTGGGCCAAACGTTGGCAAAATTGTGTTGAAATACAAATGTTGGCCCAACGTTGGGCCAACTGAACAAAGCCGACATTGCGACGTTTGCCCAACGTTTAGTCAGCGTGTTGGCCCAACGTTGGGCCGATCAGCAAAATTATATTGGGCCAACGTCATATTCCAACATTAGGTCGACGTAACTGACGACATTGTCCCAACGTTGAGCCAACGTCAGCATGCTATCTGTGTATATAGTAATTTTTCTCAAGCTACTTTGCTTATATGATTGAATGAAATGTTGAGTTACGTGATTTACAATAATTATACCGCCGCATACGAAGTATAGGGGGTATATAGGAGTCATCATCCGGTTGGTTGGTTGGTTGGTTGGGCCGGTCTGTCTGTGGCACTTACAGCGTCAACAGTTTTCAAGATATCGACTTGAAACTTTAAACATATGTTCGTGAGTACATTTGCGCGAACTTTTTTTTCTCATGTGGATCAGTCCATTATTTTTCGGAGGGGAGCACGATTTAACAAAATCTTGTGACGCGAACTACTTCTGCAGTTTTTAAGATATTGACTTGAAACTTGATACACATGTTCGGCATGAAGTGTAGATGTGCGTGACATATTTTTCGTGTAGATTAGCCCATTATTTTTTTGCAGGAGACATGATTTAATAAAATCGTGTTATGCAAACTTCCAAATCTTGTGATGCGAACTACGTCTACAGTTTTTAAGATATTGACTTGAAATTTGATACATATGTTCGGCAAGAAGTGTAGATGTGCGTGACATATTTTTCGTGTGGATCAGTCCATTAGTTTTGCAGGGGACATGATTTAACAAAATCATGTTATGCAAACTAGGTCTGTCTGTGGCACTTACAGCGTCAACAGTTTTCAAGATATCGACTTGAAACAAAATCTTGTGACGCGAACTACTTCTACAGTTTTTAAGATATTGACTTGAAACTTTATACATGTGTTCGGCATGAAGTGTAGATGTGCATGACATATTTTTCGTTTGGATCAGTCCATTATTTTTTGGAGGGGAGCATTATTAAACAAAATCTTTTATTTAAAATCTTATGACGCAAACTACTTTCCAGTTTTCAAACTTTAAACATACGTTTGTGAGTAGATTTCCATGACATACTTTGTTTCATGTGGATCAGTCCATTATTTTTTAGCAGGGGAGTATGATTCAACAAATTCTTGTGACACGAACTACTTCTACAGTTTTTAAGATATTGGCTTGAAACTTTAAACATGTTCGGCCTGAAGTGTAGATGTGCGTGACATATTTTTCGTGTGGATCAGTCCATTATTTTTTGCAGGGGACATGATTTAACAAAATTGTGTTATGCAAACTTCTACAGTTTTCAAGATATCGACTTGAAACCAAAATTGTATGTTCTGCATGTTGTGTGTATGTCAGCAACATATTTTTGTGTGGATCAGTCCATTATTTTTTGCAGGTGAGCATTATTTAACAAAATCTTTTATTTTAAATCTTATGATGCAAACTACTTCGCCAGTTTTCAAACTTTAAACATACGTTTGTGAGTAGATTTCCATGACATACCTTGTTTCATGTGGATCAGTCCATTATTTTTTAGCAGGGGAGCATGATTCAACAAAATCTTGTGACACGAACTACTTCTACAGTTTTTAAGATATTAACTTGAAACTTTAAACATATGTTCAGCATGAAGTGTAGATGTGCGTGACATAATTTTTGTGTGGATGAGTCCATTCTTTTTGCAGGGGACATGATTTAACAAAATCGTGTTATGCAAACTTCTACAGTTTTCAAGATATCGACTTGAAACTGAAATCATATGTTCTGCATGAAGTTCGCATGTTAGTGACATATTTTTTATGGATCAGTCCATTTTTGGTTTGAGGGGAGCATTATTTAACAAAATCTTATGACACCAACTACTTCTCCAGTTTTCAAACTTTTAACATACGTTCGTGATTAGATTTGCATGACATATTTTTTTTTCATTTGGATCAGTCTATTATTTTTTAGAAGGGGAGCACGATTCAACAAAACCTTGTGACGTCAACTACTTTTACAGTTTTGTTTACATCCGGTAAAAACCCAAGTCGTTATTTTTAAACACAACTTTTTCAGCAAATTTTCAGGATTTCAATTATTTTTCAACTTTCACTCATGAAAGATGCAAACATCATTTCTGTATACTCTGACAAAGCAGTATTGCGGGGGTATTAATCACCTTCAGTGATAGCTCTAGTTTAATATTGGAAACTTATTAGTTTTGTTTGATCAAAAAGACGTTTTGGCCTCAACAAGTTTCTTTCTAAGCTACGACTCTATGGATTATCTATCGAGCATCTTCATCTCTGTGGATGTCAACCGCCACTATTTTTGGGACTATGAAGTCCTAACCGTATGGAGTTCCCAACTCATATATAGACTCTCTGAATCTTGAGAACAGATTGTTCAATCTATGCTGTCTTCTCAGAGAAGCTGGGCTGCATAAGAGACTACGACAGCAGTCGAAAGAACCTTACACTGTATATCTGATTATGCCTTTGTGTTACAACACTATCATTGTACTACGTACTAAGTAACCTCTCTAAGGAGCAAGCTCAAGGAGAACGCGGAAACCTTTCGGTAGCACGAATATTGGCCTCACCAACTACTTTAAGCCGGCCAGTTGGCCTCGCTAACTATCTTTAGCCAGCCAGTGTTGTTTTCCACAACTTCTTGTTCCAAAAGTTGAAACCGGCCCCTTTATATTTACCTTTTGTTTGACAATACAATGGTTACAAGCTACAATACAAGTTTGCATAATTTTTCCTTAAGACCAAAACGTCTTCAAATCACAAAATTAACTAAATGTTATAACTTTCACAAAATGACATTATCTATGTCAAGCAAAATTGTCAGTGCATCAATCTGTGTGATGAAAACAATTTTAATCTAATCAATACATGAATCTATGATTTCATGTATATTTATATATGTGTTTATAATAAAATAAAGAATTAAAATCATTCCTGACATCTTTAATCATACATTTTAGTAGTGACGTAACCATTTTATAACCATCGACTGGACATGGTTATTATCTGTATTAAATAAATCATCTAGGTGCCTCGAGCTGTTGTTAAAAGCTGTTTTAATATCATCTTGATGTTCGGTAGAAAGAGATAAAATAAAGACTCTTTCATAACAGTATAAAAGCAGATTAGCAACAAGGGGCGCACAACTAGTACCCATTGGGATGCCTTTTATTTAGTAAGAAAGTTAGCGACTCTATTAAGTCTTGACAATTCCGTAAATTATAATTATCATAAGAACCATCTGTACAAAATGCCCTATGTTCATAACAAGCGATGATTTTATTTTCTCTAGCAACCGTTTATTCAATGAAACTGGTTAGCTTCTCTCTAATTAAATTACGAGGGAGTGAAATGTATAAAGTTGAGAAATCATTAGTAGAGAAACAAAACGCCGAAAAAAAACCTTTTCGCAAAACCTAATTACATGATCTTTTATAGTTGTAAGACAAGATGTTAAGAGCACGGATAATTTAGTAGTGCAAAAACAAGAGTTAGCAATGAATCTTGCTTTGTAGGGTATTTTGTGCATTTTAGGCAACCAATACATAATGGGTATTTTGTCTTGTTTCGGCTCGACGCTGGTTCTGAATTTTGTAATTTGTAGAGCGTTTGCATTAACAATATCACTCTCAGATGAAGAAGTTAGTGTATTAGCATTAATTTAGTGATATTACGCTCTTCAGTTTGAACATTATTATAGTGTATACGTCACACTAGAATTTAAAACAAATCTGATGTGACAGTCTTGAAAACCCTTTTTCAAATGACGAAAGTAAAAACGAGTTCGAGGTGGTAATAAATCTATGTCCTTTTTATAGAAGGATATACGAGTGTCAATTATTTTGAATATTTGTTGTCTACAGTTTGAAAAAGCATTAGGATCAGCATATTCTCGTTTGCACCATTTATTGCAAAAAGAGTTAAAAGACAATTTCGTGCAATTTACCCACGACATGTAATAAAGTCAGTATCAGATGGAATTTTATAATTTGGACCTTTTGAAATTAAATTGCGGGTTCTTAAGTCTTTGATAACATTTATATCCCCTGTAACGATGTGCCCGGCAGGTTGATAGCAAAATTTTGAATTAGAACAGTCTCATGATATTGGTGATTTTCAACAATCTGTAAATCCGAGGTAATTTTTTAGAAATTGAAAAGCTGTTTTTCTGGTTGTGGCAATTCCTGATAAGCACGTTTTTTTTTGGAATTAACATAGCTTAACTTTATTGATATTATTAGAAGTCTGTCCTTCTTTTTATAATGGTTTCGTAAGAACTTTGATATAATATTAAGATAATGATAAGAGGCAAGATGTTTTCGATTTTAATATTTTAAATTGTCCGCTTTAGATGGTGATTTCCCACGTGCTTATTCCAACGGTATTTCTCGGCCTGTGTTTCGTTCCCGTTTTTGTGTAACTCTGCCCTTAGATCAAGAAAAGATAATAACTAAAACTTATAGATGTTAAGAGAAATAGTATACGCAAGGAAACAATTAACAGTCTGTGTTTAGTTAGTAATAGCCCTTTTATTCAGCTACATTCCTGTGTCCATGCAATACCTCGTTAGCATCTCTTATATAGTGAGTAATTAATATTTTCCTATATTAACACGATTAGAATTTCGGTAACAGTACGGCAATAACTCGATTTTCTAATCTGTTTGATTTTGTTTACAGATATGATGGCTTTATTACAAGAAATATATATCACTATGCAAGTAGTCGTTTGGTTTTGACATGGACTTCTAACTTCGCATGCACATCAAATCACAGTAATGCAACAGATTGTATCGACAGAAATTCCTTAAGCTTGAGAAACACGACCGTCTCGTCAATCCTTCATTGCTACGGTTAGTAATATCTAATGTTAATGTACTTTTTTGAACTTCTTTCTTATTTGTTCTAAAAATGAAAATTCTCTAGATTTTCAGCTTTACATCTTTTGGTTTGTGTCAGCTGAACATGCTTTCAGAAACCAAACTGATTTTTGCAATAATCATGTCGGAATCAATCACTGCAAACTTTACTTCACATATTTCAAACAGAGAGAAATTCTGAAATGATTAAAGTACCTACCTTTGTTTATGTGTTTCGCCCGCCATTACTATAAGATCTACTCAGTATTATTGCAAAAAGGCGACTTACATAATCACGACCGTGTATATTGGGGTATTATATATTATACCTGAATGAATTCTTCTAAATAATTAAAAACTTTTTGCCACTTTGATTACTTTTAACACGAAAATCACCCCAGTACAATAATTATTTCACGTTTGTACCATCAAGTGATGAATCATAATGCTAATGTTGATGGGTGTTTCTGTTGCTTTTGTCATATTTAGCCTTTGAAATTACCGACATTCGACTAAATGGGGGTGTCCTGCCGAGTGAGGGGCTTCTGGAGGCAAAGATTTCAAATAGATGGGGAGCTGTGCGGTACTTTTCAACATATAACGTGAAAGACGCATTGGATGATATGATATGTCGGACACTTGGTTACACGTAATTTTTTGGGTTTTTTTTAAGTTTATTAGGAAAAACGTATTCAGCATTTATGACATTTTTCGAGCAACATAGATGTAATACCAAATAAATTAATAGCATTATTCTAAATATACCTAATTTTGGTGACTCAAATTGGTTGGCACATGAACAAAAAACTGAAGAGTTCAAAAGTACTGACTAAACAAAGTTATCTAATTCCAAATACAAAATACCATCTCACCGGATTGTGTAACATGCATATAATGCACCTATTTAATAAAAAAAGATTCATAATCATCTGATGTGAACATTTATCAATAAGTTTCTTTCTTTTAAGCGAAGAATCCGTCATACAGCCTGTGAAACATGGGAATCCTTACGTTATCATAACGATACTGTCATGTCCTAACAACATCGGTTCTGTCTCTGACATTACACGCAAATGTTCTACTGAGAAAGGAGTTCGTTATATGGATTATGGCTATTCTCTCAAAGAAATAAATTGTCAACGTAAGCACTGTACTATTCTTAAAAACGTGTAATATGCATATCGGGAATGGCCACATCCAGCAGACACAGCCTCCACACACAGCAAAAAAGCAGAGAGGAAAAGAGACAATCGTATTACAATAATCACTTTTAAAATGGACGCCACAAACAATTAACGAGTGAGAACCTGAGGGGTTAGCGCCTTAGAACTGTCAGTTGCAAAACAATGCCACTGGGGGGTTTAAAACCAGGTTCTAGGGTTCATCAACCTCACACTTGCCCCAACAGGTGCTCATATCACAAAACAAGTATAAGTTGTCTTGGTGAAATAATTCCAACCCACACATCGGCTCAACAATGTTGCATGCAAAAGCACACTCACCTTTTAAACACAAGAAGCTAATAGCATTGCAAAGCCAAAGGGCGGGTACTCGTTGATCTTACCTGAGACCAGAGCTCCAGGAGTAAAATCAGCAAGAACACGATGCCAGGGATAAAAGAAACTACAAGTCCTAATAATGCCAAAGTTCTTTTAGTCTCTTTGCATAGCTGTATATTATTTGTGGGCTCCTGTGTAAGTTGGGAATCTGCGCTGATAAAACGAAAACAATCATGTGTTTGCTAATTCACCACAAGTTTAAGATTTCTTAAAAAAGTAATATATTCCCTTAAGCATAACAATTTAAATATGCCGCGTTAACTAAATAGTGGCCGCCAGGATATATAAGTGACCGACTCTGGAATCTAACTTTAAAAACCGTTTTAATACATCGCGCTTAGGTTAGCGCGTAGTAAACGTTTCCGGTATTTAAATCGATGTCATTCATGTCGCTTATTTAGGCGAGTATAAAATTGAATACAACACTAACATTCAGTTTATGTTTATTAATATAAAATATTGACATAATTGATGTGGTCTTTCTATTTTGTAGACGGCATATGTAACGTGAATTTTATCGTTAGTTTTGTATTTCATATAAAGCTATACGACTGGTGGATGGTCCATCTGCACTCGAGGGCCGAGTAGAGGTTGGGCTGTTCAGAAAACTACATACTATATGTGGATTGGGTTTTGATATATACGCAGCAAGTGTGACATGCAGGTCACTGGGATATAGGTAAAAAACTTCACAAAAATGATATAACTAGAATTGTGATTAGAAACCAATCACACGAGCTTTCGACTATACATCATTGATGTTAGACCTTTTAAATTGTTTTGCCACTGACGTCCCTAGACGGTTACCTATCGGGTTCTTTTTTCTCCATTAATTGTCTGTGGTGTCTTATATGGAATTGGCCATTTTATACACACATGTCATGCTCGTTTTGACTCTCATTTTGTTAGAGTGTGGGGGAAGCTTTGTTTCACGGTTATGGCCATTCCTGATATTCATATTTCAATTTTTAACTTAAACGCCTCAAAAAAATGTCTTGCATTTATAACAACATGCTCTCTTTTCCTCACGTCTTTTTTCGCTGGTTGGAGAGGCGGTGTTTTGTAAGTGTGGCCATTCCTGATATGCATATTTCACTTTTTAGCAATATCTATAATATTTATTTTATCAATATCGCGAAATTGGCTGCAAGTTAGTAATTTTGATAAAAAGCTACTCTTTCCAGACAAGTCTGACGTCAACAGGTCCGTGTTTTGGAGTTAAAATGTATTTTTTATATTTCTAGAAATCGCCTTATGTATCAGGCTTATAAATAAATAGCTATGAAGAGGTGATTTGACCTTTGGTCTTAGAAACATATTTTTATGTTACCTAAAAATATTTTGGTTCATAAAGAGGATATCTGATCTAATATCAGCAAATTCATTACATTATTTTCTTGGTCCAGTTACTTTAACGAGAACAACCACTATGCCACTTTTGGCCTAAATTGACGCCGTAATAACAGTGTACCAAATTTTCTGAATCTTCCTCAAGCAGGTAGAATTTGAAAAAAAGTTACATTTTCCTTTTGACGATATGGCGTCATTGGCAACAATTTAAATGAAGTTATCAGGTCAGCTGTTGTATGTGTTCATTTGAATATTAAATATGTCAACATCGATCAGTTTTAGAGATACTACAGACTTTTTTATGACATATCTGACGTCTATCGGTGGCCAAATTAGATAATAACACAAGCTGAAATGTATTTAACTGTATTTATAATTCACATGTGCTATTAAATTTTGAAGATATACTAAAATTATTAGATTAAAATCAATGGATGGTTAAACACACAATTTCAGATAGGTGTAAAGATTGTGACGTCGCCAGTTAAAAACCAACCAGTTTTAATATGTACTGACACTAGTTTAATTCTGAGTTATTTAATTCCGTTTTATAGTTGTCTCTTATCTAATGGACAACCCATTGATTTCAGTGGAATGGCACATTTCAATTTGAAAACAATCTACGGAACTGGAAACCTACCTTTATATTCAAGAAAGATATCATGCAGCGGCCAAGAGCTCACTCTAGAACATTGTAACCACTCTGATTCTGACATTGAAGCCTGTGGACAGGATGATATTGTTAGCTTGGCTTGTATAGGTGAGTGGATCACTTTCGATCTCTTAACACGTGTATACTTCAACTTAATTCTATGTACTGTGCGTTCATTAAAAGCAATTGAATATGAAGAACAACACTGGCATGAAATTGTGGAACGTTCTTTGAAATAGATGAAAAAATTGAGCTTTGAAAGCCACCGAACACAACAAATATGAAAATATTGCAGGCTCGGTTTGATTGACCCTGTTCATGGGCAGTAAATGGAAATGCATATTACTGCACACGCCGCCTAGCCCCGGGTTGAGCGTAACTCAATATTTACATCAATGAAAGTCAATGACAGTACAATTTTGATCCATCCCAAACGATGGTATGCATATCGCGGTGAACATGGAACCTTCAATGCAGTATTTTTAGATTAATACCATTCCATGTTCAGCGGCGTATGGTCCCCAGCTAAAAGAATGGGTTTGCCCTAAACGAGAAAACAATGGGCGGAATTAAACAAAATATAATTTTGACAGGGGATCTGAGAATATAATCCTGCATATCACAGATAACGCCTAGGGAAAAATTTAAAAAGCAGGAAGTTTATCCTTGGGGTGATTTAAGAATATCCAAATCTATATTTTGGCTGGGATATTGAAATCATCCATCTATAAACAGGCCGAAATATTTAAACAAAAACAATTTTAGAAATACAATTGTCATAGTACATAAATATCGTGCTCAATGACCTTCAAAGGACGTCTGATAACAGCACTGATTGAATGTATAGGGGAGACTTTTTACAGCCATCACACGGCACAAACAACGCTACTGTGATATTGAAATAGATGAAAAGGGAACATTGAAAGCCACCGAACTCAACAAATATGAAAGTATTGCAGGTTTAAATACTATATTGTATAATCATTAAATATTTGAATTAAATATATTTAATATTATTCATTTAATACCGCGAGGATTTTCCCTGGGTGTCCTTTAGAACCCTATATACATTTATGCATGATCAAATTCATCGTTGAATCTACAGCTGCCGCTGTTGCTTTCTACTGATAAGATACGTTGGCGATGTTTACAGTTTTAAAAAGAATGTTAACACATGAAAAGGCAAATTTTCGCATGGTGTCAACACCATATCGAACCGCCTCGATAGCGAAGCGGTTAACGTACCCGGCTAGAAATCGCCTTCCATTTATTCGACTCGGATTCGATTCACACTTACTCAAGACTTTGAGAGATATATTTAAGATTTATATTTTATATTCTTTAGTAGTTATGTAAACGCATTGTATATTTTTGCTTCAGTTTATATTTCCTTAGTCTTGGAGAACGCTTACTCCGCACAATATTCAATAACCGATTTTACTATGTCTGCATCTTGACAGCTCAGATATATATTCTTTTTATTGTTATTGTCCTTATTTAAGGAAAAACATGCACACGACGTTTTCGTTTTTTTTCTCCATGATATAACGGAAATAATAATTGAGTAAAAGTAAAAAACAACATGCAAACAGGTTTCGAACCTACAACCTATAACACCGTTGCTAGTATTTCCACAAACGAATTATTATAGACAGCGCGTTCGACCACTCCGCTCATTAGACAAGTATTAGGGGCGTTAAGCTTTATATTAAACAACGATAAGGCAATAGAAAAATATATTTTAGATTCTCATCCCCGCCCGCCCCTGTCCAAAACCACCCGCCCCAAAAATTTTATTAGTAAAAAATCGAATCATATTCAGTTCCGGACAGAACGGGTTTTGGACCATCTCGCAATACCTTCTTAAGGTATTTCATTAATAAAAAATAAAAATTAAAAAGTGCCCACCCTCCCCTTTTTCCCAAAATCCGGATGAGAATCTTATAATTTTTCTGTCTTGCCTAACAATATTAGTTTATTTTTTTAAATAATTTTTTTAATTGGCGTAATGCCAATGCAAACATCGCCAACTTATCTTTGTCGAATAATACCACGGTTTATTGTCAAATAGGTGGTCAAATGAAAATGGAAGTGTTTAACGAGACAAGACCTTACGAGGGATTGTTTACGGCGTATCATGGTGGTCACATGTATGATGTCTTGGGGAATGTGTCTCTTGCCACAGCTCGGAACCTTTGTTCAATGCTTGGTTTTGGGTAAGGAAATGATTGTATTTTTTGTCAAAACATTGTTAACAAACTGTTTATTAAGTAATATTAACCATAAAACTAAACTGCTATTAAAACGTAGGTGGCTTATGTATACTCAAATTGCTTTTCATAGTTAAAACATGCCATCCTTTTTACCTATGTTTATACAGTAGACCAATTTATGCTGATAAATACTGTAATAATGTTTTTATGAGAAAAATACACAGTTTCTCGAGGAAAGAAACTCTGCATGAATTGGAACCCCGACCGACACCCTACCATTTTCGAAAACCTCTTTAACACACACGATTAACTAGAACACAGTATTTGATATGAAGACTATATAAAGGCAACAAAACAAAACATCGATTCAATCCTGACTATATCCATTCATAACTGTATGATAAATTAACAAGATAGGCTGGAATGAAGAACTGGAATGAGGGGAATAGGCATATGGCTAGTTTATTTGTAGGAGAAAGTGCGTGTCGAACTGGTCTTGGTTATTTGTATTAAGAACGTTTTATTTTATAGAATTCTTACTTCAGTACTTGGTAATTTTCATTTGAAAACGCACAGCTTTCGTTGGAATGGATCAACGTATGTATGAGTGTCGATTATCCATTGCCTATGAGACGACAGTGACTATAACAACAAAATAGTTAACACTTTTAATTAGCTTAGTCTGAGCATGCAAAATATTGAGTTGCGCTCAACCCGGGGCTAGGCGGCGTGGGCATTAATTTGCATTTCCATTACTGGCCATGAACATGCTCAACCAAACCGAGACTATATTTTTTTCATATCGTGTTCGTTGGCTTTCAAAGTTATCTTTTTATGTATTCATATAACTGACTGATTGATTTGACTTGTATTGTGGAATAATATGCTTTATATTACAAAACCTGATTAGATCCGGTTCACTTTGTATAGGATAACTGTATGTAGAATGTTTGGTTTACATTAAAATTATATTTCAATGCATGTTTCGTAAATTTTGTCGCTTTTTTGTCAGCAATGTTGGCTTCTCGACTCTCTCTCGATACGGAAAATTCTTGGAGTACTATAAAACAAACGTATCCTGCAATGGAAATGAGAGTCATATTGATGAATGTTCTGGGGATTTGCAATATTGCGCCAACAAAGTACAAGATAATTGTTTTAGGGATTCACTTGGTACACTTCTTGTATTATTTTGCTCAGGTAGGTTGACTCAACATGAACATGATTCTGCTATATTTTGAAGTCGTTACAATTATTAACTTACATACGCGAGTGAGGCATATCGAATAATAAAAAACAAATGAGCTAATGATCAAATATGATAGCAGTATTGGAGTAGATATCAAAGTATTTATCGTGTCCTGATTTCTAAGATGGAAAAATCTCCAAAATTTGTTTTACCTTTTTTTTTGAGATTTAAGTGAAATCTTAATAATGGCATACTAATGCATGCATATTTAAAAGATTTGAAATTAATTAAGTACATATCATACAGACCACATTTTTGACATGTAATAAAAAGCAATTCTGCATACTGATAATGAATTCAACCAACTTTAAGTACATAACTTATACAGTAGCGCTGTTTGTGCAGTGTGGCGGCCGTAAAAAGTCTCCCCGTACACATAGTCAGTACTGTTATCAGTAAAATAACCCGTTACCGATGTCATGCACTGATTGTTACGTATATCAGGGCTATCCGATTAATTTTTAGGGGTTGTCCCGGTTAGCTCAATCGGTTGCGTCGCAGGAATTGCAGGGCTAGGCGCTGTCGCCGTGACGGTGCGGGTTCGCTCCCAGCCAGAGGCACTATCATTTATAAAATTTTGATGATCATTCATGAAAATGGATTATATAAAAAAAAACGTTTAACAGGTTCAGCATGATTTTGATTTTTATTCGAAGGTCTCTAGGGTAAGCTCGTCGTGATGTTAGAAAATTAGTGACCCAATTTTATAGATTGTCTGCTGTACGTTAAAAATGATCATATTAAGTAATTTCGTTTATTATGTTAAAAATGTATTTTCTGTCGTTTTTAACTTTCGTACAAGGAACTTTGTAATAATTGCGTATCTTTAGATCTTTTCTTGTATCGCAGATTACGAAATTCAGAAGGTAGCTTTAGAGTCTCAAAAAGTTGAACTGACCATCAATAACGAGACGTGGTCGGTTTGTGAAGATCACTTCTCTCCGGACGCAGCCGATTCAGTGTGCAGAATACTTGGATACTCGTATGAATTTATATGGCTATTTTGTGTTTTGCCCTCCTAATTAGAAAAAATTAGATAAAAAAGGATTTTTTTCTACAAGTAAATTCGTTTGGACGTAAAAAATTGACCAAAACGCCTACCTTGATGACATTTTGCGAAGAAGTTTTCTTATCACCCACACCGAATATCAGTAACAAATTACACTTGTGAAAATTATTGGTCTAAGTGTATTTGTTTGAAAAAGCATTTTTGGCTATTTATAGCTTTTTATATTACCTTCTCGAATAAATTGTTACAAGTTATTAAGCTTTAAAACAATTTCTTGGAATTCCTATGCTTCGCTTATTTCGACTCTCTTCACCAGATAAATGCAAGATATTAGGTTCACCACCTTTTCCACCCCTAAATTGGCCGTCCGCCTTAACGAAAAACTTCGGATCAGTATAACTGAAACATCTTTATATCATAGACTTAGAACAGCTTGTCTAATTTTCTTAGATATTCATATCGAACAAAGAAAGAAGAGTAAAGGCTATTCAAAACCTATGTAATATTAAATGATAAAGCCATATGGCAGGCTATTGGCAAAGTTTAATATGTTTTTACCATCACTTTGTTTTTGTTTGTTATTTACACAGTTTTTTTCCCATTAGATCTTTCTTACGTCAAATAAATGTTTAACGAGTTTTGAATTTATTTATTTGTCTTCATTATTGTCGTATATTTGCAGCGGAAGTACTTCAGTTACGTCTGCACCTGTCAACGATAGAGATAAAACCATAATTGGTTCACTTTTATGTGAGCCTGGAACATC
The DNA here is from genome assembly GCA_038501625.1 of Corbicula japonica. Classification (NCBI taxonomy): domain Eukaryota; kingdom Metazoa; phylum Mollusca; class Bivalvia; order Venerida; family Cyrenidae; genus Corbicula; species Corbicula japonica. The sequence continues at coordinate 1,709,929 of JAZAYU010000047.1, forward strand.
GATATTAAAGGGTTGCAAAATCAAGCATCAGTATTCGAACCGCATTTATGCGGAAGGAAAAGCATGTTCCAATAACATTGCTGTAACATGTCAAAGTGGTAAATGCATTTTGCCGAGTAATAAGATATAAGCAAAACTCCCTTTTAATCTACTGTAACTTTCGAAATTTTATTACACACACCAGAAACAAACTTTTAAACATTTAAGAGAAAAGCGTATATTACTATCAAATGAGTCAAGCCTTGCCCAGTGCCGTGTAATTTCATTTTAATTACCTTTATTACTGCCCAAGAACAGGTTCAATTTAACAAAACCTGCAATACTTTTTTATAATGATCGTGTTTGGTGGTATTTAACGTTCCCTTGTCATTCATTTCAATATCACTATGGCGCAGTTTGTGCTGTCTTTAGGGAGCAAAAGACTCCCCTTGCTAATTCATTCAATCAGTTACGGACTTTGAAGGTCGTTGAGCACGATACTTATGTACTATGGTAATAGCGTATTTCTAAAATTACTTTTGTTATAATGTTTCTGCCAGTTTTAAACTGGATGTTTTTCATGTTTTCCCAGCCAATACAGATTTGGATATTGTTCAATCACACCGAGTAAATACTTCCTGCATTTGAAATTTTGCCATTGGCGTTCTCTGTCATATGTAGGTTTTATTTTCTCATATTCTGTTTAGTTCCACCCATTGTTTTATCGTTTAGGGCAAATCCATTCTTTTATTCGTCGCTGAATATTGAAATGGTATTAATCTGAAAATATCGGATTAAAGTTTTGATGGTCATCGCCATATGCATATCATCGTTTGGGATGGGTCATAATGTACTGTTTATTAGAGTATATATTGAGTTGGGCTCAAACCGGGGCTTGGCCAATAATTTCTATTACTGTTCATAAAGTTCACTCAAATCGAGCCTGCAATACAAGCCACAACACACGACAAATATGAAAAGATTTCAGACTCTTTCCAGATTATAATATATAAATAATATGGGTTTAAAGAGAAACCTAAAAACAATCTTCAAAGGTTACAAATGTGCAGAGCCTCATGATCGAAAGCATTTGTAATTATCTCCAAAATCACGATTCGAGATGTACTTGTTTATATAATTGTCTAGTTGTACGATTGATTGACGGTCCATCTTCACTCGAGGGTCGCATTGAGACTGTTTTGTTTGGACACAATTGGACTATTTGTGGATTGGGATTTAACAAAGAGGCAGCAAAAGTTGCGTGCACTTCGCTGGGATATAGGTGAGCACACTTCGTTATTTAATCGCTTTTCGTGCGGATTTGTGGTGAAATAAATCCAGTTATTCGCTAAGATAATGAACTTTGAATTTGTTTCTACAGTGTTCTTTAAATTTGTATTAATTTACCTACAAATTGCATGTTCTGCTCTGGAAGATATGTTAATAATTAATTAAATGGAAAAACACGTGTCATCAAAGCTACAAATTAGTTGTATTTAATTATGAAGCTTTTGTTTTCAGTGAACTCTCAAAATTCTATTTAAAGACCTCCTATGGAGTCGGAAATTTGTCTCTTTACTCAAAAAATATTTCCTGCACTGGCAAAGAGCTAACATTGGAGGAGTGTGTTCATTCCTATACAGACAATGAAGCTTGTTCTAATAATGACATCGTAGGCGTTGCTTGCAAAGGTATGTTGTATTACGTGCCTGTTATTTTACACTTAACAACTTTTCTAAGTATACACCTTCGTACTGGGGCATTACTGGCTTGATAATTGAGCTATTGCTCTAAAACTTTCAATAAAACATGCAATACATACTAACTGATTTATAACCAAAACATTATTAATAATGACAGACAACTGACTGCTCACAATCATTTACAACACTGACACTCTCAAAATACAAATTCACAACATCAGTTTATAACGCGTAAAAATATGTGAATTGATCTTTGAAGGTGCGTACACAACTGGAGTTACCAACCACGCAATCTTCGCCAACTTGGAAATGCACTTCTTCAGAAATGGGCTAAATGAGTCATTCAGAACAGTATTGGCGTTAATGAAATCAATGTATCTTGCCGTTATGTGCGCTTTTGGCGGATATACTCTTTATTAACTGATGTGAATTTGTATTCTGAGGGTGCCAGTACTTTTAATGATTGTGAGCAGTCAGTTGTATGTCATTTTTAATAATGTTTTGGAAATAAATTAGTTAGTATTGACTGCATATTTTATTGAAAGTTTTAGAGCAATATCTCAATTATCAAGCCAGTAAACCCCAGTAAGAAGGTGTATACTTAGAACAGTTGTTAAGTGTATGTATTATATTAAAGGTTAAAATCCGTTTAAGATTAATCAAAACACTGATGAAAAGTGAGAACATATTAAAAACATATCGTTATGAATGTTCTGAATATCCCGTAAAAGTCAAAGTACACTGATGCGCATTTCATTCGATATTGAAACATTCCCAAAACGGTATACTTGCATTGATTCATTGTTACAAAAGTAGGTTCTGCGTAGAACTGTTTAAAACATCCAATGTTAATTTGTTTGCCACACATCGAATCCGATTACCCTGTGGTTTCTTCTTTCTTTTTATTTGGTGCGATAGTTGCATCGATTCTGTTTTATTATTCTCTTTTTATTTCTTTAATAAATATATATGCTGCAAAGGGTTCCTGCTGAAGTGTTCATTGTTAATCTTCAAACTCGCAATGCTAATTTTAATACAATTTTACTGGCGTTTTCTATTTCTATAGATATAAGGCTAATGAGTTTGTTGACTGAATAAAGGACTTCAATTAATATTTATATGTACCATTTAAGTCCAATTCTTAAATGTATTATCTTACCTACAAAAGCTGAATTTACCAAAATGGAAGTTATTTGATGAATAATTCAATATGTATATTATATAAGGAAGCAATAATTTTGACGTTTAGGCATTTTAGTCTGACCAATTTTCATTTTTATCTAAACAGGAGGTCAACTTAAGCTAGAAAGATTTAATGAGGCCAGGCGTTACGAAGGTGTGTTATCGACATACCATAATGGGCACTGGTTTGACATACTAAGACCTGTTTCAAACGTGACAGCCCGAACGCTTTGCTCAATGCTAGGATTTGGGTGAGAACCTTATAACATAATTGCAGTATCCAATTAATGGATTGTCAAACATTTAACATAAAACGATTTTAGTGTTTAAAAACTCATTCACTAATTTACCTCTGTAAAACCACACATATTTCTAAAATAAACAGAAATAATGAATGGGCAGATGTCTCCTTTTCCGCGTTTAATATTGCTTTTAGTTGCGGAGACAGCGGAGACAGCAATTTTAAATCGCTTATAGGGGCAAACATTTCGTATTTTGCATTATAAAAGCTATAACTTTTACTATGAAATTACTTGCTTTAAAAAGTGTTTGTGTTAATGTTTTGTATTCCTTAACCGTTTTACTGGTACCTTCTTGGCATTTTAATGGTTTTATAGTAATAGATGAAAATGGAACTTTGAAAGCCATCGAACACGACAACTATGAAAATAATGCAGGCTCGGTTTGATTGAGCCTGTTCATGGACAGTTATGGTATAAATACCCACACCGCCTAGCCCATTGTTGAGCACAACTCAATATTACACCAATAAGTACAACTTTGACCATCCCAAACGATGGTGTGCAAATGGCGGTGAACATGGAACCTTCAATGCGGTATTTTCAGATTAATATCATTCCATGTTCAGCGGCGTATGGTCCCCAGATAAAAGAATGGGTGTACCCTAAACGAAAAACCAATGGGCTGAACTGAACAGAATAGAATTTTGACAGGGGATCATATAATTAAATCCTGCATATCACAGACAACGCCTAAGGCAAACTTAAAAAAGCAGGAAGTATATCCATGGGGGTGATTGAACAATATCCAAATCTATATTGTCTGGGAAATTGAAACCTCCCAACTCAAAACTGGCCGAAGTAAAACAGGATTTAAAAAACAAAGGTCACAAAAATCGGCTGTGAATGTTTGTTATTTAAATTGTGTAAAGTTTTAAAGTTTTCTTATAACTGCAAACAATAAGAGATCATAAAATATATTTTTCCCCAATACAATTTTGAAAAATAGCGAACCTTATTTTAAAATTTAAACCATTAAAAACCTGAATATTTGAAATTTACAAAGGTTTAAAGATTGTAGTAAAACCGATATAAATGTTGTTGCATTTTGTGGTCTGAGAAGTTTTTTATGCACCCGAAGGGAGGCCTTTATTAATCGCACCGTCCGTCCGTCTTTCCGAAACTTCTGGCAAAATCTGTCCCTTTTTTGCCAACATTTTACTTTCTTGCATGCAGCTAAGAGTCAGGTATATTTTTTTCAGTGCTGTTGGTTTTTCTGCGCCAGCAAGGTACGGTAAAAACGTTTACCGGTTTAAAACAAATATTTCATGTAACGGGAACGAGAAGCACATTGATGAGTGTTCCGGGCTAATGCAGTATTGTATGGCCAGAGGCGATACCTGTATTCAAATGTCACGAACGGCCGGACTCCTTACGCTCTTTTGTTCCGGTAAGCAAATTCAATGAAATTGTTTCATTGTCTATGCGGCTAGCTCAGCAACAGTGTAAACTAGAATGATTAATGAACGAAATACTTTGTTTTACTTACTCGGCTTAATAATCCGCTGTATACAAACGGAAGTTTAGAGTTTATACAACGGGAAAGTAATACGACCATCCATAGCATGAAAATGACTCGGCTAGCGGCATCTTGAAGTTTCTAAAGATTGATATACATGCGTAAACCTTGACAAAAATTGAAACAAGTGAAGTATGCATATCAGGAATTGCCACGTGCAGAAGACACAGCCTCTCCAAACGTGGTTTTGTCCAGGTTCTAGGGTGCACCACCCTGACACTTCTTATAAATGACCAACTTAGTTTTCGAATGTCAGGCTTGCTGTATAGGTGATATCCACCCTCCCAAATGTATACTCATCATCCAAAATATTATATTTCTGACTCCAAACTATTCATATAAATCGGAAATTCGGAAAGGTCGAGAAAATTCATAAAGAATGTAGAAAAGCAGCTTATAGATGAATTTTTTTCTAGATGAAAAATAATTTTTTTATCATTCTAAAGAAATGAAAATTGCAAAGAAAATTCCTTGGATAATTTGCCGTTGATGTTGTCTGTTTTACTATGATTCCCCAGATTACGATATTCAAAGCATAGCTTTATTGGCTGGCGTAGTTGAGCTGAGAATAAATAACGAGACCTGGTCTGTTTGCGATGACTACTTCACCAATGATACCGCTGACTCCGTTTGTAGAATTCTTGGATATACGTAAGTGTCTTCCATTTTCTAAGTTTTTGATATTCTTTTAACTATTATGACGGATCGGACACAGTAAAAACCACCAATTTACCCAGTTATTACCAGTAATGTATGTATCTTTTTTATAGATCGCACATGTATTTTTTTTCAGAGAACATTTCGACTTTCTCATGTGGAATGGAAACATTTCTCTAAAGACTGTATGTAGCATGCCATTATTTTCAGCGGAAGTACCTTGTTTCGGTCATCCCTTGTTCAGGATGGAGAGAGTGAAGTCATTGGTAATCTACTATGTGATTCCGGGGCTGTGACTTTGTCGCAATGTAAACTCAAGCATCAGTACTCGTACCGTCCGTATGTTTCTGGATCTGAATGTTCGAAGAGAATAGAGCTTGTTTGTAAAAATGGTACATGTTTTAATGTAAACATTTATTTTTTCTTCATTATTTATCATCATGTTAAGCACGAAATTTCACTTCCATTTTTAAAAATTAACTAAAAATAAAGCTTGTTTACAATGTCATATATTTTTTTTGAAATTGATAAACATTTAAATGGATCATATTGTTGATTAGCATATACCTTACGTTCATCGCAAAAATGTTTGCGAATCAGTTAATAATTATAATTTTATTTCAGAATGTCGGCAAGGATATTTTGGATCAGATTGTTCGCAGTGTCTGTGTAAGTCTGTGAATACGCAGTCGTGCAACAACGTCACTGGCGAATGCACGTGTAAACATGGCTGGTCAGGAGCTTCATGTAGTGACGATGTTAACGAATGCCTAGCAGCTACCGACATTTGTAAAGACCCTTCAGTTTGTGTAAATACTGCTGGCTCATATTTTTGTCAATGTCCAGTTGGGATGTACATGAAAGAAACTTCATGTCAAGGTGACGTATAATGTCGTTATGAAGGGTGGACTTGTTTAAATATTTATTTGGGGCGTTCGGAATGACTGAGGGTTAAACGCATAATCGACTTTCACAAATATGGTCCGTCGCAATTGTTTAAATACAAATTTTATTGTGGTGCATGAAAGGAATAAGTAAATTAGGAGTTAATTCTACAATGGCTGGTTAATTTTATTCGTCTTTCATGTCGGCGTACATTTAGCCATTAGAACCAGATGATTTTGACAATAAGCCACTGCAATTATCTTGTTTAGTGCTCTACTTAAGTATACATGCAAACACTGGATGGTAAAATCATACCGGCGTTGATTTACATCTTAACACAGGCGAGATGTGTCATTAAAGCAAGGGAGCAATGATGATTTGATATGTTCACACGATTCATAAATAATCAATAAGACATTACAGTTTCTTTGAATGACTGTTTTGAGAAGACTGCAACGCTTAGGTTTCAATCAATCCTAAAAGAGCTCTATTTTAAAAACATTTTGTATTAATTTATTTAACGGCGTAAACGTCGTTTATATTCTAAGATCCCCTGTCAAAATTCTATTCTGTTAAGTTCCGCCCATTGTTTTCTCGTTTAGGGCAAACCCATTCTTTTATCTGGGGACCATACGCCGCTGAACATGGAATGGTATTAATCTGAAAATACCTCATTGAAGGTTCCATGTTCACCGCCATATGCATACCATCGTTTGGGATGGATCAAAATTGTACTGTTTATTGGTGTAAATATTGAGTTGCGCTCATACCGGGGCTAGGCGGCGTGGGTAGTAATATGCAATCCCATTACTGCCCATGAACAGGCTCAATCAAACCGAGCCTGCAGTATTTTCATATTTGTCGTGTTTGGTGGCTTTCAAAGTTCCCTTTTCATCTATTGAAATTTTAGGCAATATATCAGTTTCTTCATATTGATGTTTGCAATACAGGAAAAAGATTTGTTGTCCTTTACAATGTTTTTATCCTGTTAAAATTGATAAGTAGATTTAAGTATCAGTGATATTTATCATTATTTATTTTGGCTGACAGACAAACGCAATTAAGAATATGCCATTGACAATGTGGTATTCAGTTTATAGTTATTTTACTTCTTACAACAATTAAATTGCAACTCCCTTTCAATAAATAACTAACACATACGAACTGAATTCTCAAAAAGAGACGTCTACGTTTTTGTGAAGATTAAGTCAAAATAAAATAATGTTTTGAAATGTTTAACTCTTAGACTAATTGTAATAATTTTATTTATTTGTACTTATTCTTACTCGGTTGTTGCAGTCTGCACGTATAACACACACGGCCTTAATTGTCAGGAAACGTGTTCATGTTCCACGATGAATACAAACGCAAGTGACCAGATTTGCGACCCTAAAACTGGAAAGTGTTTCTGCAAACCAGAATGGACAGGGAATGCTTGTGACAATGATATCAACGAGTGTTTATCACCATCTAGCTATAGATGTCTGGAAAATAACACAGCATGTGTAAATGAAGAAGGCGGATATAAATGTGAATGCATCGAAGACTTTAAAAGAGAAAATGGAATATGTATTCCCGTTACATGTAAGTGTGGCTTACTTAAAAGTGATATCGTCATTCTTTCTGAAATATATATTCACGGTTAGCTGTTTGCCACTGGGATGTGTTAACCAGGTTCTACGGAGCACATACCTCACAATTACATCTACAGGCTCTCTATGAACAAACAATGGTACAAACATCTTGGTAAAAGAACTTAGTAAATCTACTTATTTGGGGCTTTTGTAAACATTGCATGATAAATATTTATAATACGATAAACATGTACAATAAATTAAAATACAATTATATGAAATGTAAAGATAATGAAAATAAAATGAAACTATTAATAACTCCCAAGATTTGTTTTATAGTCTCTTGTCTCTTAACCTTAAGTTTCTTAATTATTTCAATATCCACGAAAATTTGGATGTTGGTTGTGCAAAATCCTTTCAATGATAAATGTATTATTGAGGTTTTAATAGTAAAATAAATAGAATAACATACTACGATATATCGTATTATATTCTAGCTCTTGCGAAGGCAGATGGATTGTCGAGCCTCACAATAACTGCGATTGCTTCATCTGCTGGTGGCTCTATCATCATTGTAATTATCGTTATTGCAGTTGCTGTGGCTTGCGTGCGCAGACACAAAGGTACGACTCGATCTTGATGTTTTATTGAAACGTTGATACCAAAATGCGAATAAAAGACTGTTTCAGCTTCTCTCCACAAAGGGCAAAACGAAAACGACAATTTCGATATATATCAGTCATAGACAAGACATTTTATTTGAAAAAACTAGATTTCCGCCATAGAGAGTTAACAGATCATAAATTATCATAAAAAAACTTAAAGAAAATCAGGGTAGTGAAAGTATAAGCTTTAAACAATTGACTCGCGAAATTAAAATACTATAGATGCAGATATTCAGTTGCAAAATATTTAAAGGTAAGAAATTCATGTGTTGTAAATATCAGAGACGAGGTAAGTAAACTTGGAATATAGAATATTTATGTTCTTTTTTTGCAGGGAAGGCGGAAAGATATAAAAACGAAAGTAAGGAAAAACAGTAAGTGTAACGCATAAGTGATCCCAACTTGAAACGATTTTTGTAAAGCCATATGCTAGACCATAGCGGAGATAGTAAATTATTATAAAAACGTGTTTATAGTACTTAGACAATCGACCAATATATCATAATAATATATATTTTTAAATATTTCCTCGATGCAGTCATACAGCACAAAAAGAAAACAAAATCTTAAAAATAGATTAAAAGGGAACCTTGAAAGCCATCGAACACGACAAATATGAAAATATTGCAGGCTCAGCTTGATTGAGCCTGTTCATGGACAGCAATGGAAATGCATATTACTGCCCACTTCGCAGTAAGAGATGACGTGATACAAGAGCGAAGATATTACAAAAAGTGAAAAATCCATATCAGGAATTGCAAAACCCAGAACACAGAACATCCACATGCATCCAAAAAGTAGAGAATAAATGAGAGCATATGTTTATATGAAGTATAGTTTCAAATAAGACAACTCATAACAGTTTAAAAAAAACAGAGAATCTTTAGGGTTACTGCCTTGGAACGTTTTATGGCATAACAATTTGCCACTGGGGCTTTAAACCTCAGACGTGCCCCAACGGGTTCTCTTATAAACTAACAACTACAAGTTGTTTTGGTGAAATAATTCTAACCCACCAATCAATTCAATAATTTTGCACGCAAAAACAATAATAAGAAGCTAAAAGCTTTGTAAAGCAAAAGGACGCATTACAAAGCACATGATAGACAAATATCAATAAACATTTCAGTATGGTATAAATCATCTTTAAACTCTTCGGTACCCGTTGAAATGGCAAAACAAAGACCAAAGCATTTCATTCATTTCATATTCATTTAGAATTATTACTAATAGGAGCATAACTATCATTATTAATAATAATAAAAAATATTAAATTACAGCTTGCAGCAACCAAGCGTGGAGAATACTGAGGGAACCGACAATGGTGAAACTGATCATTACATTGTTTTGGACGGATTCAATCGAGATAACAGTCCCTATCAAAAAATCAAACATGAAGACGATGCCAAAAATGGATACATTGAACTCTCCAAATGCTTGAACGACAACTACGATGTTCTAGACGACGCAAAGATTCAAAAACTGAGGTCCGAGGAAATGGTATCAGACGGATATTTCACCCCAAACTGCGGGAATAATGACGACAAGTATGTGTCCAGTGGGTATCTTAAGCCTATTTCTAAGGACAATCGTAAAGAAGGAGACTATCTTAAACCACAGAGAACAGATCAAAGAGCATCTAATGATTATCTCAGGATATAAAGAAGAGACGGTTCCGACGAGATATCGATAAATGCAAAACAAAATCGCCCATAAATGTCGAGATTCTTATGAGGTAGTTCTCAAATTTATGATATATCAGTCGCAAGTTCCACCATCTGACCTCACATGAACATAACAATAAGAAATAAATACTGATTTAAGCTGAAAAATAAGTAGACGCAATAAATTATTTACATGAATGTTAAGTCACTGGAGATCATAGATCATATCCATACCCGGTGTTTGAAATTTAAACAGAGAATGTATTCACAGTTACTTGGCATTATTTCTATATAGGTTGTATGTCTTCACTATCTTTTACTACCCTTTCAGTCTCAATTCCTTTTAACTCAACTGTATGTTATATAATATACAGGTTCGAGCGTGAAATCAACATCTAACATGATTAATTCGAATGGAATGGATTGGTTAGCTAAACAGAGTTATATGTTGTAATTGATTTGTTGTAATTTTACCGAATATTCATAAGTTATTTTAACTGAGAATGATCTTAATTAATTGTAATCAAATTAATTTCTTCATAAAAATACATGTCATGAAACCACCGGCATTTCATGACATTTAAACGTTTAATTATATTTTGATATAATTTCGTAACCTATATGAGACATTATTGTAACTGTATATGAATAAAGAATGTTGTACAATAGTTTCTCAATACATATACGTGATGCTGCTGTATTATTTAAATGTTTAATAATAAATATCATCGCATGTTACTGTTGTTTTTTCTCATCGGAGAAATTGACATCCTTACAGTTCAGTGACAAAGAAAAAGCTTTCATATGATTTTAATTGCTTTTTATAATATTTATCAGTTATGAAACAATTTATGTTCATTAAAAATATTCTGGTGGTTAATCAATCATACAAACAGTGCAGATCAAGACCAGATTGAGCATTTTCACTTAACTGGTTGCTAGTTATTCTTTAAATTCAAATCTTCCTGGGTTCATTTTTACCTATTTATTTCTATGTAAAACCTATGAGATAACTGTCAAAGGTCTTGTTTTTGAAAATGTTTATTTTCTTTCATAAATTGGATGAAACGAAATTATACCGTTCATGATGTATTTAGTTCCGATTTACTGGGGAAAACAGTGTGGAAAGTAATATGTAATTCCATTACTGCCCATGAAGATGCTCAATCAAACCTGCAATATTTCCATGTCAATGGTGATGTTTGTGCCGCGTGGCGGCTGGAAATATCTCATTGTACATCCAATTAGTGCTGTTATCAGTTACATCCTTTGACGGTCGATGTGCACGGAACTTGTGTATGTTTATAAATGTACATGTAGTACATCTAAAATTATTTTTGTTTTAATATTTCGACCAGATACGAGATGCAGTCATACAGCAAAAAAAACCTATGTTAACGATGGTCTGATACAAGAGCGAAGAAATAACAAAAAAAGTGAAACATGCATATCATGAATTGCAAAACCCAGAAAACACAGCATGGGTGGTTTCAATATCCCAGCTAACAATGATTAAGGTATTGTTAATTCACACCTAGGATATACTTCCTTGTATATAATGTTTGTATTTTGGCGTTCTATGTGATATGCAGGATTTATATTCTCGGCTCCCCTGTTAAAATTATATTCTGTTTAGTTCAACTCATTGTTTTCTCATTTTCTCAGGGGACCTGATTATGGAATGGTGTAAATATGAAAATAGCACATTGAAGGTTTATGTTTACCGCATTATGCACACCATCTTTTGGGATGGATCGAAATTGTACTGTTTATTGGTGTAATCTTCACTAAGTAAACTATGTGACTGGATGTTGTTTTGTCTTGGAAAACAATAAATGTATTTTTAATCTTTTAAATTATTGTTTTTAAAATGAATACAACACCATTTACGTACACCGCATAGTCAAAGTTATAACAGGAATTGGGAGGAAGTTATAAAATTCGGTATATTGAATGTGGTTTATTTCAACAAAAAGCTGCTAAATAATAAAGTTTTACGTTATTCTTACTGACAATGGGTCCTATTAAAACAAAACAAGCAATTTAGAGCAATTTTCTGGTTGCTTGACCTTTATTTGAATGAAATGCATATTTAGCTAAATTAAGTATAACTCTAGCGAAACTGTTTCTAAGTTAATTATTACAATATTGAAGCTTAAATTGAAGACCGTTGTTGGGTTTGAGTTATTTTACAAAGACGTACTTGTTTTGTGATTTGAGAACCTGTTGGGGCAAGTGTGAGGGTTGGTGCACCCTAAAACTTTAAACCCCCAGTAGCAATTTGTTTTGCCACTGACCGTGTCAAGTCGGTAACCCCTCGGGTTCTCACTTTCGTTAATTGTTTGTGGCGTACATTTTGAAACTGATTATTGTAATACCATGCTCTCTTCTCCTCTCTACTTCTTGGCTGTGTGGGGAGGCTGTGTCTGCTGGATGTGGCCATTCCTGATAAGCATATTTCACTTTTTTGTTAGCAACTGATAACAAATTGAGAGTTAATTCAATGCGTTACTTATTACAAATCACAGAAACATGTGACCAGTTAGAATGTTTGACGAGTGTAACATCACATAATAATAATTTAAATCAAGCGGTTAAAAATGAAACATGCATTTAAGTAATGGCCACACTCAGAAGACACAGCCTCCCCACTGGGCAGCTCTCACACGACAGTGTGTTTGAAACTATTCGTTTAAATGTCTTTACTCGCTTTAACGTGAGTAAATTAATTATTTCCTTATCTCATAATACGTCAAAAAACACAAACAAAACTAGGATTAGGTCGTTGTATTTAGCGGAAATATACATTAAATTTTTCAAATGTCTGTATAGTCCAAGTGCAAGACGCTCAAAAACTGTCCAAACAGAGGTAGAATCAGTGGGCCTGTACTGTGCGAACCGTCCGAATGAAAAGCTGACATCAGTAGCTCTGGCTATTTAGCTGTCCAGCAGACGAACGGAAAACTTTAAACACATCTGGATAAAGCTTCATGTAATAGTACCACTCGAACCTGAAACTAGTGAATGGCCTTAAAATATCCATATTTCTTACATGATAAATAAATATATTGTTTATGACTAAGAGAAAACACCACACTCGAAACACCTGAAACAAAAATAAACACTTTATTTACACCCATTTTTCGATTTATTCTCTGAAAGTTCAGTTAAACATCGACAGCCATCCAAAATATTTACAACCTATAGGGTGGGTGGGCGGGTGCCGACATGTTTACCGCTGAATAGAAACGCCTCGAATGGTGTACACAGATAAAACCAACACTTAAATAGCCTAATCGCACGAGATACACACACCTTTTCCTTCCACACTGATAATTACCGTCAAGTTCGTATTATTCGAAACGTAAATAATTTCATTTATTCTAGTTTCAATATCGTCAATATCTCTTAAAATGATGAGATAGTCTCAATCATTCAGACGCTCTGATTTCGCAAAGGCGATCAGTACGTCTGAAGACATTGTTCGTTAAAAAAAAACAGACACTCCAAAACGAGGCTTGTAATTAGAACATTAGTATGGAACGCCGTTATTATCTTGTGAAAACTGTTTTTAGACAGTCGCCCTGCCAGCTGGAAATTGAAAAGACATATCCTAAGGCGACACGCATTTTATAACTGTATTATTGCGCCCACAGGCGTGTTCAAGTAAGCTGAGTTATGCGGTTACCACGAGATCTGATAAAACGTTTATACTGACGTTGCAAGCACAATAGTTACCTTATTGCAACCTTAGAAATATTTAGAATGAAATCATTTCAATAAGAAGATCTTTTTTCTCTAAATTTGGCCCTTTTGGATCAAAATTGCGTTTGAAGTGAAAAACTCGCCGTACAACCGTTTATTTAAATTTCTAAAGATATCTTCAAAATTCTTTGGTATACCCTAATGGCGAACTTGGAAACATGTAACAGTGAAATCACTTAGATTAAATTTTAAAAAAGTCTATAAATTTCCTAATTACGAAAAGACAAAAGTGTTAAGACAATTTAGAACAGTAAAGAAAAATAAAGCTTGAAAGTCCCAAAAATGCTATTTGCAATCAAACACAAAAACGAAGCATCGCAAAACAAAATCAGTTCAAATTCCAACATGATCAAAATGATACTGACAATATCCGAGATTCTTTTAAAGAACTTTTAATTATAAAGAGAGAAATCAACAATTCTTTGTCATCCATTCTCGCAATCATGAAATTAAAGGTCAAATACACTTTTACAAATATCTCCTACTGTATACATGTGTTAGACAAGATGATCTTAGATATTGTTGTTAGTAACTCATTACTCAGGAAGGCATTTAATTTGATGTTTAGTGTTGCTTTGTTTTTGTGTTTGGCTGCAGAATTTAGGGTTTTATTTAGGTCAAAATATTTTTTTTGTTCTAACTTTTCTTAAAGTATAAAAAAAATAAACATACATTATAAGATTGATTTATGCAAAGTTTGATGGAACTGCATTTTTTTCCGTTAGAGAGATTTTTATGTTCTTCCCTTTTTATCAATCACCTTACAATGACAACTGCCGTACCATATAACGTGACAGTCTAAAACTATTATCAGGATTATCAGCAACGGCGTACCATATATTTGCATTCATTTATATAAAATGGGCTAGGCAAGTACTTAAACGTCCTTTGTTTTATAAACCATATACCTGATTTTGTAGCTCGATATCATATTACCTAAATTACACTTTGCCCAGTGTGGGAGAAATACGGTTAGAGCACTGTTAACAAATTTCATTAGAAATCGCGATTGATTTTGGTTTTGTTTACCATACAAAAGCGCCACCTGTCGGTCAGACTTTTTATATAGCGATGTCTCTAGACGTTCGTCAGAGCAGTGTGACACTGATCAATGACAGAACGTCTAGATGATCTAGACTAATGATGAGACTGTGAAGAGAGTATAGTATCTTTGATAGTATTTGTAAGCGAATTAAATTAACATGATCAGGATAATCATGTCTCATATCTGGTTAAACAAAAGATTATCATTTCAAGTCTCCTCCAGATAGATCTTGATCAAAGGCTACCTTCACTGATACCAGGTATAGACACCTTAATTTTCAAACTAGGAGCGCTATGAGTGTGGCGATGGTGATATAACCATACCAACCTAGGGAAAAGTTGCATGAAATATTCTGATTTGACATACAACAATATGTATTGTTTTAACTTTAAACATGGATATTACAGATTGACAATATGTGTTTACAGTAAATACTAAATCAGCTTAACATTAATTTCGTACACAGCAACTGAATATTGCAAGATACCGGTTCACTTCCTACCACTGTGCCAGAGGGTTCCACAAAATGTACCGGTATATATAGAAAAGGAATTATAGAAACTTAAATATGCATCAATTACTGTGACAATACTACCGTCGGAATACAAAGAAGCTTATCTCATATTTCGTAAACAGATTACACTTGAGGAAGACGGGATGATGTCCTAAGTCCAGGATGTGATATGACTAATTTGAAACAAGAATATTTAACCGGAAATAAAACAGCATGATGTTTTTACATTTATAAACAGGTGCGAACATTTTACAAAAACACACATTGTTTGATTTCGAACTTAAAATACTTTAAAAAAACAAGAATGGAAGATATGTTGCAAAGGATGTTATCATTATGTTTAATCCTTTGTCTGACTGGGAGTGTAACTGGAAGAAAAATACTGGAAGCGGTTTGGATGGTACCGTTCACGTCCAACCCCAATTCTTTCTATGCTTACAATGTGACCACCTCCATTTCCGCTCTGGCTTACGGTGTAGAAGCTGTCGAGAGAGAAGGTATTCTACCGAATTATAAATTGAAGTGAGTATATTTTTTCTTTTTATTTTATAAAATTCCCTCTCAAAACTTAAACACGCTTATTATTTAGTTCTTTCTATTTGTTGTTTAGGGTAAAAGTAATATAATCTAGCGGGGAACAAATACAGTAACGTCAAGTGTAACTTATGCACCGATTTCATGTTTAATTAGATAGTTGAAAGTTTATACAAATGTGTGTTACATCGGCTTAAGTTTAAATGCAACTACATCATAATTACATGAACACTAGTGTGGAGTTGGGTGCGGGGAAGGGGTTTTTTGATATCTTGTGAACGAACTTAATTAAACCGAGTATGGATTTTTTCATATCTTACTTATATTGCGCATATCTTTCTTGACTAAGTATCTATTACATGTTCCTGCTTATTATGTATTGGGTAATACCTTTTTACATTAATTTGTTGCGCACCGAATCTTGACGCGGTTGTAACTTTAAGAAGTTGCGACAAAGAAATGATATAAATCTTGTTTAGGAGGTAGCTGGTTTTATCCCATCAAAAGTGAGTTTTTTCTGCGATCACAACAGTGAAAATACTGATTCGGCTCAGATCGTGAATAATAAATATTATATAAATGTGATAAGATGTAAATATGTAAAAGTAAATAAACTTAAACAAACAACTATCTAACCGTGTTGGTTGGGATTTTTTCAAAGACATCATGCGAGTCAATACGTTCGAACCCAATAAAAGTATTTTTTTTATTTTTGTCTTTCAAAATTTTGCTTTCTATCATTTTAATTTAGTTCACACAATATGATTTTATTTTGTTAATTGTGTTATCTTTAATTTTGCAATTGCCTTTTCATTTTGTTCATGTTAATTCCATTTTCCAACAATATATATTTTGTTGAGCAGCTTGCAGCGATCCTTGAAACCTCTGCATCGAAGGGGCGAGGACAACTGTGAACCCTGATGTTTTGTAAAGAATTGTAGTAAATGGAACCTTATTTACATTCTATGTCTTCTATTTACAAAATACAAAACCATTGTCATCATTCGTCCGAAAACTTTGCGTGAGAAAGCTTTGATCTTATCAACCTGTTTGATAAAAGCTTACTCAAAATTTGCACGGTGTAATGGCATTTTGTCGGTGTATACATGAATGTTTTAAAATGGCATTAAACACAAAATAAAATCCCCTCATGGGATTCGAACACACAACCCTGACAGTACATTATTAGAAATAAGATGCTTTACTGTCACGGCCACGAAACCTTTTGGTTAAGAAGCGTACAACTTTTACATTACGAGCTATGATGGAAATGTCCAACCTCCCTATTTTGCGGAACATTCAAAAAAATCTATTAATACAAAAGTACATTCACGGCTCAATGCGTAAATTCGGACTATACTACTCAATGTTTTCTAAGCACTAAGTCAACAACGCATCATTGAGAAGTCTTCATTATACGCAATTGAATTGGAGCGCGTTGACATATGACATTTATTGGATGCAGACACCGATAGTTGTTTTTGATCTTAAAGTCATTGATTTTTTTCACAATCCCAATGTCGTATTCAAATTTAAAAACAAATAACCACCGTAAACACAACACTTGTTAAAACATTTGTCTATATTGATTAATAAGTCATTAGTTAGTTACATAGAACGAAATAAAATACATAAAACTAACAGCTGGAATACACCAGATGATAGAAACAAAAATATTCTTGGTGTTTAGCAAACTTTGAGTAGTAATCATATCTAGTGTACTCATAAGTGATTCATATCCGCCTTTCAAACAAAAGACTGATCACAAAGATAACACTACAGTAGATTAAGATAAATGTAATGGTAAGTTCGCTATGTCCAAACTATCTCTATTTATATGATAGATATAGAATATCTTATTGAACAAAAGGCCAATGCCTGTGAGAAAACAATAATATACATACATGTATTTACTATACCAAAAATCACACAGGAAATGAAATGGTCATTGGCGGTCATATTAATATATAAAAAGGCGGCATTAAAATAACAAAGCTTGGATAATCATAGCAAAAATATCAGATAATAGAAATTAAGTAAAGTTATTCATTTTCAATCTTAAGACTAAAATATAAAATAGTTCTATGCAGAAAAGTGACTGCAGTTTTATATATAACTTCATTTCGCCGTCCCATTGCTTTAAACGTGTAAATTGCCAGATTCAAATAAATTGATTGGTCCATGCATGAAAAAAAGTTCAATAAATTTTGGAATGTTTGGTCTTTTGCGGAAATATGGTTTTCAAGGATATCAAAACTATTCGATTATAGTTCCCAAATTCCTGACTATTTGCATTTCGTTTCTATTACAATGTCATGATTGTATCACAACCAATAATGCTTCAAAAGAATTTATTCTGACCGTCGTACATTTTAAATTATCATCACACTATTGCCTATTTTAATTATGATTACATTGCGTTCGAAAATCGGATGGAGCGTTCCCTAAACATGAGCAATACGTTTTACCTTGGTCTTGATATTGCAGAAGATTTATTCAGTATTCACGGGCTTTTTTCTTCGTACTTAAAATGCATGATTGATCCTTCGCCATCAGGTTACTGCTTATTAGAAGTTCTTCTGCTTGTTGATCCTTTCATGCTATAACTGTATAAATATATCGCATAATGCATATTGGGAGAGACTTTTCAATAGATAGTTTTATTAAGCAAAAGACCATTATGGTCCATCAGCATATATACATAAAGCAAATGAAATACATGAATTGATATGGTAATAATATGTCGAAGCAGTATAAATATGAATATATCATGTCTTAGTAACTGCAAACATACATCACATTTTCTCCGGGAGAGATAGAAGAATATGAGTTAACGTATCATTTCTGTATATAAAGAAAAAACATGTACATTTCGTTAAGTTTTTTAACAGATTGCATTTAAAAAAAATAATAAAAAAAATAAAAATAAAAATGAGTTATATACTATAATTGATTGTAGAACAATGCTAAACATTGATACAGAAAATAAATTTGTATATGTATATTTGGACTATAAATACCGATTTAAGAAAGTTTTCCGTTGAAATGCTTTATATGCATAAAATGCTAAGGTCTTTATAACATTTTCATTTTCTGATGTCATTAGTTCAACAAATTTTACAAAATTTGGACGTTTCCAGTAATATGGTTTTATATATTGTTTACGAATTTCAATAAATAATGGACATTCAAGTACAAAATGGAACTCATCTTCTAATTTGTTACAGTGTTTACATTTTCTCTGGTCTAAAGGGATACTAATAGGTTTATTCCAACGGCCGACTTCTATTTCAAGCTTATGAGATGATACTCTCAGTCTGGTTAATGCAGTACGATGCTTTGGTATTTCCATGCAGCTTAGGTATTTTTTATATTCTAAATTAGCAATTTGTCGATAAAATAGTGCCTGAGGCACAGTATAACATAAACAGATATATACATCATCGTTTAAATCAAATAAATGACCTGCAAATTTTAACCAGATTACATCATCACTATCTGTTGAATAAAGGCTAACATATGGTTTTAAATGTTCTCTAATATAACATGCAATACCACCCGAATCCCTTTTGCTACCAGGTTTTTTATCAGTTCTATGGAGACAAAACAAATAAAAGCCGTTAACGTCTATATTTAATTACAATATTCATTCGACCAAGTCTCTGTGAGAAATATGACATCATTATTCCGAAAAAAACTTTTCATCTGTCTCAAGTTTATTCACATTTTTGCTGACTAAACCATTTACATTTAACAACACACAATTGATAACTTGTCTCTCCCCGCTACTCTATTGTTCACATCCAGACTGAGACACAGATTCCGCGCCGTGATCATTTAACTTCTCCGTCTGCTGCACAGTAAAATTGTTGTGACAGTCTAGTTGCGGGCGAGAAATACCGTTAGGCGGAATCACTGTATTATTACCGTTATTCGGGAACACTTCAGGATTACCGTTGGCAGATGTCCTACAAGAATCTTTGACTGCAGGTGAGTTAATATCCGCCGTTGGCACTGCTACTGATCTAGAAGTTATGTTTAACCTCCGGACTGGTGTACTATATCTCCGTGTTGGAATGCTAACACTAGTAACAAATCTATCCGCTTCAGTAGACAATGTTGCACCAGCACTAGTAGGCACTACTTTTTCACGCGGATGTATTCCATCAGTTTTAACAATAGTCTCCCCGGGACTAACCGAGATTGGGCTCGTTGTGGGCTCATCATCAACTTCCGTGATGACCGAGTATACACTTTGGTTAGGGTTCAACTGGATTGCTCTATGACTCGCCGCAATAGCTTCGGAAATGGGAACATACCTATCTCTTTGCATTATATTATGCCAATCCGGGAATTTATCAGCAACAACGCGCCCGTTTACTAATAATTTTGCCGGGTGAACGATTTTGACGTCTTTACAGACCTCTCGCTTTGTCACGAATAAAGGACGGAGGCGTTTCCTGGCATTGGCTATTTCTTTTGGATAGTCTCTGTCAATTCCAAATCTTGTGCCCTTAAGGTAAACGGCTCTATTCATGATGAATTCTGTATCCCCGTAATCACGGAAAGCTGCAATAATCGGGCGTCTTGTTACCTGCGACAGACCCTGTGCTCTGTATAGCGAACCAAGACGGTGTACACGTTGAATAAAGAAATCATTTAAATCAAGCTCGATATAATCCAAGAAAAAGTCTGCTAAAACTTGATAGGTGTCCTCGTTACTCAGGTCCGCTAGACCATAGAAAATTAAATTCGATCTCCGTGAACGGGCTTCTAAGTCAATGCTGTGATATAATAGGATTTTGATGTAAACATCGCTCACCGACTTTCCCTTCTCTAACTGTTCAACCCTTTTCACTGTGGAATTTAAATTTGCATTTAGACCCGATGTCACAGATAGAATGTCATTATCATTCCGATCTAATTTTTCTAACTTCTTCACTTTGAAAGAAAGTTTTTCATTTAAATCTTTAGAATCAGTAGAGCTTGTAGATTTATATGACAAATTAAAAGATTGTTCCAAATTGTCAAAGTTACCTCTTTGTTGACTGTTTTCAACTGGTAGTTTATCACAGTTGTCCCACGATCTAATTGAAGAAACCTGTTCTCAGTTTCAACGGCAAAAGTCACATTATTTCCGTTTAATGCAGACTCCATACTATATTTCTCACTATTTCCAACACTTTAGATAATATAGAATGTCTTCTCTGAGCCTTTTATGTCCAATATTAAAAATATTTCTGCACTGCCGAAAAACTTGACCGCCATATTACCATGTCACGTGACTAATTAGAACAAGTATTTGTTCGATATGGTATGGTAACGTCACTCTCATATTGTCATACACTAAAAGTACTTGCGCCATGATTTCGTAGTTTAAAGATTCATAGATTAAACGCCACCGAATGTTAAAGCGAGAATGTTATGTAACCATATGTTCACAATCTGGTACATTTGGCCTCGAACTCGAACTTTCCACCCAAACGGGAAATATTGTAAATCTCCAACCAAAACTAGTCAGTGCTAAAGACATCATTGGGTGTAGAAACTATTTTTAAGACACATCCAGAAAAAAACATATATTACAAAATGTAATATGCATAACAGGAATGGCCACATCCAGCGGACATAGCCTCCCTACACAGCCAAAAGGTAAAGAGGAGAAAAGAGCATGAAAGCTTATTCTATAAATAGCGGTTACGTCACGCTAACACAGGTGTCTATTATAAGGCGCATCACAATCAAACTACGGATTTTGTGCAAATAAGTGCCTTTTTTACTTAGATATTTATTCTTCTGAAAATGCTTATCAATTAATTGGGTTTAACTTCCTAATGCTGGATAAATGTCATAAAGTGATGTTTTTAAGAGGACTTGCTAATTTTATTGTATTTTATTTTTCAAAAAGATAATTATTATTAAGAAGTAAAAAGTAGTTCGCACGTCGTTCATTTTTTAGGTTTTGACAACATCGCCAAATAATACTAGCATTTGCATTATGGCTGTCTCGATGAATGAATATGTTTAAAGAATGATTAGTATTGGTCAAATATGATGTTATCGACCATGTTTACCATGCAAGTACTTTGAGTCAACTTTTTATTACATACGCCACCTGGCGTATGTAAACTTATCCGTTACAGAACCTGCCACAATCTCACAGGTTAATGTAGTGTTTACGTGCCCAGTATCATAGGCGCTCGGTTGTCATGATCGTCCGATAGTTTGCAACTTTTTTTCAATCTTAATTTTTAGGTCGCTCATCCCATCAAAATCATGTTAGTTTTTCACTATGATAACAATATATTTTATTCCTAAACAAAAATTTCCTCAAATAACTTTCTTAATTTTTTACCTACTGATATTAAATAAACACAAGGCAGCTCACTCGCCATTTTAAGCCGCAACGGAAGTAGGCGGAGCTAGTAGTAAAAGGCTATATACGGTATTAGTCCGTACTTTTTTACTACTACGCAAGACCTAGACACCCGCGAAAGACAGAGACAGAGCTGCATTTCCTGGTTTCCTTTAATGCAACATATATTACTTCAGTGTACTAAGTGTCTATGCTAAAGCCGATCACCAGAAAGTTAGCCAAGCAATACATGTGATACATTTACCTGTTATTTTCTTTGCAAACCGATCTCTGAAAATTTAATACAGACAATTGCAACAATATGATATTTAGATCTAGATCTCACTCCTGACATTTTAATACATCACAACAATATGAGATTTAGATCTAGGTCTACTTTATATTCGACTTAATTCCTTTGCAACATGACCTGTAATTATGTATCATAGTGTATGCCTCCTTCCACAACAGGTAACTAATTACATAAGAAAGATAAATAGGCCCGGGTGGGGTAACTGCCTCCCTCGATCTGGAAAACTCCATTTATTCTTGTTTTCATAAATAAACCTATATATGTTAATAGTCATTTTCTCTCTGTGAAAAATACACAATTATGGTACATTACCATTTATGTAGATCTTCTTCCATTTTCACAAATTTATTTTTCTGTCTACCTCTAATTGTTTTTTCTCAGCGGTCAAAACCGTAACCGTTTTTCAAACTTGGCGCCTGATTCTATGTACGTCATGCGCAGACTTATTTTTGTAAACAACGCGCGCGCATTCTTAACCGTAACCATTTTTGAATTTTCGCGGGTGATCTAGGTCTTGCGTAGTAGTAAAAAAGTACGGACTAATACCGTATATAGCCTTTTACTACTAGCTCCGCCTACTTCCGTTGCGGCTTAAAATGGCGAGTGAGCTGCCTTGTGTTTATTTAATATCAGTAGGTAAAAAATTAAGAAAGTTATTTGAGGAAATTTTTGTTTAGGAATAAAATATATTGTTATCATAGTGAAAAACTAACATGATTTTGATGGGATGAGCGACCTAAAAATTAATATTGAAAAAAAGTTGCAAGCTGTCGGACGATCATGACAACCGAGCGCCTATTCCCAGTATATTCAGATGTTCACAGCTAGAATTTTGGTACGTACGGTCAATTATAATTATCACAGTAGCATTGTTTGTACCGCGTTTCGGCCGTTATAAGTCTTTCCGTATATTCAGTGTCAATCATATAATCATCGAAGGCCGTTGAGAACCTTATTTATTTGTGAAAGTGTTAAGATGCGTTTTACATAGGACAAGGCGTCGTGAACAGTTATGTGCACTTCCATTTCTGCCCCCGAATAGGCTCAACCATACCTAGCCTTCAATATAATGATATTTGTCGTGTTCAGTGACTTTTAAAGTTCCTTAATCATATATTTATTTATTGCAGTTTCGTTCTTTGTGACGTGTGGTGCTCGTTAAAGTCTCCACGTACCATGTACATTCGATCAGTGTTTTTATAAATTTTTTAGCCCTTTGAAGGCTATTGAGCACGATACATATACACTCAACAAAAGTTCTAATTGGTCACTCTTTGTCCGTAATTTTTTATTAAAAAGACATTGAATTCACTCTTTATTTATGATCATATGCCAACAACAGTCTCCAACTTAAGCTTTAATCTTGTAATAATTGACCTTGGAACAGTTTGGCGAGAGTTATCCTTAATTTTGCTAAAAATGCATTTCTTGCATAAAAAGGTCAAGCAAACAGAAATTTGCTTTAAATTCCTTGTTTTATTTTAATAGAACCCCTCTTTAGTAGGAAAAACAGAAAACATGATTAATCAACAGCACATTTGTTTAAATTAACCCCTTTCAAAGTATCCATTTTTTAAATTACCCCCCCCCCCCCTTTCAATTAAAGACTGTTCTTATTTTGACCCTACGGTGTAAGTAAATGGTATTGGATTCATTTAAGAAAACAATCAATAAAGATTAAAAAGACATTAAATAATCATTTAATAATTGATTTCAAGACCAAACAGTTCTTTCCACAACCGCTCTTGACGTAGGGAAGAAACGAAACTAGCATGCATTGAAAACATATACAATTAATGACCAATTAGAACTTTGGTTGAGTGTATTTATGTAAATATTGAGCTGCTGTCAACCCAGTGCTAGGCGGATTGGAAAGTAGTATTCACTTTCATTGCTGCACATGTACTGTCTTAATAAAACCAATCCTGCGATATTTTGCTAAATGTCGTGTTCGCTGGCTTTCTATGTGAACCATAATAAAATATCAGAAAGTTGTGGAAATGATAAATATGTATTACATATTGAATAATCTGAGGTACGTCGTATGAAGTGTTTCTCTGGTGTCAGAATAAAACACCATCGACTCAAATAAATCAAAATATTTAATTATCTATTCCAATGACCCCTCTAGCGCCTATCTTTTTCTTCTCAAAAGATTTTAAAACATTATTTAAACACAAATACCATACACAAGATTTAGATTTATACATTTAGAGATTAAATTGCCCTTTAGGTAAACACAGCTGAGCATGATATGCATGATTTTTGAATTGGTAATTGACCACATAGGGCAATTGAAGTTGTGTTGGATATTGATTTATAAAAGCATGTTTTATTTTTTTATTGTTTTCTATTTTATATCGTCTATAGATGTTTAACGTGCAATTTTTGTTTAAATATATTCTTTGTTAAATTTCTTTTTCAGCGTGACCTTGCTCAACACAGAATGCAACAGCAAACAAGCTATAGGATCGTTGGTGAATTTGTTATGTCAGCAAAGGGTAGATGTTGTCTTCGGACCAGCATGTCCACAAGGTATTTTATTTTATTATATACCCATTAATGATTTTAGCATAGTGCATCGTTATTCCGCAAAATTCATACAACTCGTCAGATTAGAAATTCCGTATCAAACAATGTCCAGCTTCCCGTATTCTATGTGACGTCATATACTACGTCACACTAGGTTGTCGTAATTTTCCGGCACATAACGAACTCCAAAATAGGAAATTTCCGTCGCAGTTTTACAAACGTTACGGTATTTTTACGCCATTCATATACTTTTTCCGCCATTCATAAATTAACTATCGCGTTACTATTTTTATTTCTGCTATTATGTAAACCACGTTTTTGACTAAAAGTTTGTTGTTTAGTTTATTTAAATTTGTTTTGAGCGAGAAAGGTATAAAATAATGGAACATTATGACAGTATGCATTCTGTAGGTACAGTGTACGTATTATTTCTCGTTGCGTATGTAACCACATCACGCTCGACCTTCGGTCTCAGGCGATATTGTTTACATACCCAACTCGAAAAATACGAACCTACAGAAAGCATACTGTTATAATATTCCATATTTATAAACATGTCACAAAATACAGAACGCTGATTTGTAGTGAACCAGCATTTGGACTACATAAAATATGTTAACAAGTTTGAACTTTCCGGTTATAAGCATAACCTTTAATAACACAATAAGACACTTACATAAAAATGAAATAAAAGTTTTTATTTTTTACGGGATGCCATTTAAATGTAGTTACATTTTTCCTCTTTTTTTATTAAGGGGATGGATTATTTAATGCAGTTGATAAATCTAACGATGTTGCAAACAAATAAAAAATGTACTTGGAAGTACAATAATTGACATAGCACTTTAAAAATAGTATATTAGTATATATTTTGTGGAAAAAAGGCAAACAATTAAGCTATAAATACTTTCATCAAACAATAGCATATGTTCAACAAAAGTTTAAAGAGTGGTGACCTATGTCTTAAAGAATTTCATAGGGGTTAAATAAGCTTATGTTCTGAGTATAAATGAACGCAGTTTTGATTTTGAATAAAATTGCAAATAATATGTGCTGTATCATAACCTCTGTGTATTATTATAATGCGAAGTTTTCCCCATTGGAAATTCTTACTAACAGTGCAGCGTATTATTAATGGTATGGTCTATTTTTTTTGAAAACAACTTAACAAAATTTCCTTCGAAGTGTTTGCCTTCCCCACTTGATGAGCATGAGCATGTCTGCGTTCCCTAAATTGCTTCATTGTCCGCAAAGATTGTTTTCGATATGAAATTATTTGATATTGACATTATAGTGGTGAAACTATGATTGGGCACTTTCCTAGGTTGAGAAATTGCCATTTACAAATAACGAAATATACAGAAAAGATTATCTTTCAGAACTATACTCCCGCAAAAGGTTAGACTACGCAATATTTATTTTTGATACGCTTCTATGTCAACCTTTATTGCCATGGATTTGTCAACAATATGAGGTATCTGTATTGAACGATGTTCTTTCCCTTGGATGTTGTCGGTCAAATTTAAATGAAAAAACAATGTTTATATTTTCGCCCACACAGTAATAATATCACAATACTACCCGTTTTATTTTTTTTTTGTTATTTTCAGACATAACCTTAAATGATAAATAGCAACTATGACAACTAAGTGTTACTAATACACTCTTTTTTTTCTTTCAGTTGTTCAGCCAATCGGAGAGCTACTGGCGTTCAAGGATATTGCGCTTATAAACTGGCTATCTATTGGTCAGACGGTTGGCCTTAACAAGAAAGACCTTAATACGTACATCAGAACAATGGCTCCTATGTCTTCTCTTGGTAACTTTTATTCATTTTTTAATGAATTGTATGTACTACTCTTGAAAAAATGTTAATGGACTCAAAAGATCTGCTTGCTTATTAGGCAGCATCTAAATTTATGACAAACAGGATTTTGACCTAGTCACAAGGTACTGAGTAACAATATTTGGTAGTTTAAATCTCTGAAACAGCCTGAGGTCGTCAGTACGCCTGTTGACATGTGCTGTTGTTTTTGTTATTTTTGTACTGCGTGTTTTTGGTATTACAGCGGTATGGTATTTGTACACATACTTTTCTTACGGTTTCTCTTTTTTCAATAAATAAATAAATATCCAATTTTGGAGTATCCTCTTTAAACTTGCTAAATTGTTACATGTCAGTTCTTGATAAATAAGTCAGATGATTTCAATAATGTAATCGTATTGAGTAATTAGACACTAGACGCTGATTGCAGGTGGGATGATGGTTCAGTTCCTCTTAAAGAAAACCGGCTGGAAGCGGTTTGTGCTGATATCAGGTGACGACACAGACTACGCAAGCGGAGCTTCCTTCATCCTAGACAGTATAAAAAAACAGGCTGTTAGTGGTTTTAGAATTGTTCACCATTATAATGATGTTCGTTCGACAATAACTGATGAATACATTGATGAAATACTTTCAGCCATAAAGCACGAAGCAAGAGGTAAACTGTACAAATATATTATTTATTGCTATAAACAGTATCAAAAAGTTCTGCTGGTCATCTTTTGTCTTTAAATTTGTATCGTGGTTTTGTATATCATAATGGTCAATAATAGTCTTCAATTTGTGATCTACGTTTTCATATCTGATTAAAAAATGAGTCATTCAAACTTAATCAGCAACAAACTTCTTACAATTTACGTTTTAAAATATTTAAAGTTTATAAAGTTTTCAGAAATATCATCTTATTACTTTGAAATCTTATTCCAAGAAATAACTTAAATATTGTTTTCATTTTTTCAGTGATTATTCTGCTGATGTCAGCTGATACATTACGCCGGTTCATGTTGCGCGCGCACCATCTGACTATGATAAGTGGAGACTACCAGTTTCTTTACACAGAAACAAAGGTTCCTAGTATAGTAACTGACAGTTAAACGATCTTGTTACAGACTTGGGTGATGTTTTGCTGCATTGCCAACAATTACAAAAAATAGAACGTACCCATGACAATGAGTCAGCATGCGGATCATTTTGTTACCAACTGCGTCGCCATAGTCTATTCCTATAGTGTATATTTACAAAAAACTACCGAGTAGCGCAAAAAATGTATAACTGATTATGCCCATTATTTTCAACGATCACATGCGTTTACAAAATTCCCAAAGCTGTGTAGGAAATATTAATGGTACGTGTTTCCTACAATAGAACTTAAATACACGGAAATACTTTATACCGTAGGCTAAATGTTTATCTTTTAATTTCAATGATAATGTAATAAAATATGAAAAGGGAACTTAGAACTACAATACAATTTAAATGCATATTACTGCCCACGCCGCCTAGCCCCGGGTTGAGCGAAGCTCAATATTTACACCAAAAACGGTACAATGTTGATCCATCCCAAACGATGGTATGCAATTTGCGGCGAACATGGAACCTCCAATGCGGTATTTTCAGATTAATACCATAAGGATAAAGATAATAAATGATTGTCAATTTCAATTATTTAGAGAGAACATGTCCATAATCATAATATTTCTTCGCTGTTTCACATAAACAAGTATGAAAAATCCATGTTAAATTCATCTCATACTAGAGATAGATCTGATCTTGTATTGAAATGTTCACGATCTTAGAACTTTGGTAAAGAAATTAAAATACTCGATAATCAGTTTTATTTTCTCTATGTTTTACTTCGTATTATTAGAAGCACTTATCATTAATATCTTTTTCGCCACTTTGAGAATTTAATAAGGATATTGCCGTGTTTTATTTTCGGTGTCGTTCGGTTGCCTAATTAGGTCGACGTATTATGTTACAAATGATCCACGTTTCAACTTCATTATATTGGCACTATCATTCCCTGGCATTCTTCGCTAATGCAGCAACGATTTTAATGGATCTGTATCAGGACTGTTAAAGCGAAAACAAATAATTAATTGATTATTGCATTGTTTGAATCTTTGTGAAGCTACATGCAATAGTATTGTAAAGTAAAAAGGCGGGTACTCAATTACCGTACCGAGACCAGTGCACCCCGAGTCAAATCAACAAGAACACGATGTAGGGATAAGTTTAGTTTTACAATTGACACTTGAGAGAACATTTTTCAACAAAATGGAAATCGGACGATTTTTAGAAATATTTTTTTGCATTTTTGCATCGTTCAATCAAGAAGTTCACCTAAAAAGTTGACCAGGGATAAAGCGGGGAAACACTTATACAAATTGATGTTTATGGTTATCGCCCGCCATCACATGGATGTCCTCCTGGCGACGCAGTGGTGCTTTTGAACAAATGGTCTAAATCATGCTAAAGTAAAAACTCACCAAAAATTATTGCTTAAATTGTTTAACAAGAATATTAAATGAAATTGCCCTTACTGAGAGCGAATCTGTACGGCCACACAAACTAGTCATGCATTTCAGATTACGATACAGATTGAGCTAGCATGGACAACCACAAAAAAGGTTAATAAGATAATCCTGGTAAACAGTTTGTTATTACAATGCTAATCACATTCTAAAACGGTTCTTTGATAAATGTGTTACTACCTTTAAAAGCAAACAATAAAACCACTTCTTTGCAAGTTTGGCACATTATGTATGAACCTATTTCTAATAACTTGTATTACAGCCAGTTGATAACAAAGATTTGGAACATATCAACTCGCAGTTTTTATGGAAGAAGGAAGACGAGTTTGATGCACTTGCGAGAGAAGCTTTCGATAATGTTCTCTATGTAAGTATTTTATCGGTGTCAACATAGACAAATCTAATAACACATAGTAAGGAAATAATCATTAATTAGTGTACATTTGAAAATTCCGTATTATAATATATACGCCAACAAGAAAAGCACAAATGTTACAATCGGCCACAAATTACAATACCTAACTTTAGCCACACCATGGAGTTAAGGTTTATGTTTCGAGTGCTAGTCACTCTGATCGAACTTAGCGCAAAATTAGTATTAACTTAGTATTAATAGTGGATAGGCACATTGGAATGCCGTTCACAAAATGAACTTTT
Source organism: Corbicula japonica (assembly GCA_038501625.1). Lineage (NCBI taxonomy): Eukaryota > Metazoa > Mollusca > Bivalvia > Venerida > Cyrenidae > Corbicula > Corbicula japonica. Next base: position 1,740,130 of record JAZAYU010000047.1, read on the forward strand.
GCGGCCGCCTCATAAGCGTCGGCTTTATAAGAGATTTTCTCTGTATTAACCTTATATAAGACACAAAGGCATATATATTGTTTGAACCAGATCTATATGAAGCATAAAGGTGCCACTTAAAGGTCACTATCATTGTATTTGACCAGCTACATGATTACTTTGGCAAAAAGTGAAATATGCATATCAGGAAAAGCTGCCATACAATGACACGTACACCTCATCACTCATTTACTGAAACTGATCATTTAATTAACCATGCTCTCTACCACTTGCTTCTTCTTGACTGTGTGGGGTGGCTGTTTTTTTCTGAATGTGGAAATTCCTGATATGCATATTTCACCTTTTTATAATCACAGTAGTTGTGTTTGTGCTGTGTGGCGGCCGTAAAACGTCTCCCCGTACTTACATTCAATACTGTTATATTTTCATCCCTCAGGTACTGCATTTTCCATTCACTTTCCACACCCCTTCCCCACTCTATCATTTACTAAAACTGATCATTTAATTAACCATGCTCTCTACCACTCGCTTCTTCTTGACTGTGTGGGGAGGCTGTTTGTTTCTGAATGAGGCAATTCCTGATATGCATTTTTCACCTTTTTATAACTACAGTCGTTTTGTATGGGCTGTGTGGCGGCCGTAAAACGTCTCTCGGTACTTAAATTCGATACTGTTATCTTTTCATCCCTCAGGGACTGCATTTGACATTCACTTTCCACACCCCCTCCCCACTCACTCGTTTACTGAAACTGATCATTTTATAAAGCATGCTCTCTCCCACTCTCGTGTTCTTGACTGTGTGGGGAGGCTGTTTTTTTCTAAATGTGGCGATTCCTGATATGCATATTTCACATTTTTATAATCACTGTAGTTGTGTATGTGCTGTGTGGAGGCCGTAAAACGTCTCCCCGTACTTACATTCAATACTGTTATCTTTTCATCCCTTAGGGACTGCATTTGACATTCACTTTCCACACACCCTCTCCACTCACCCATTTACTGAAATTGATCATTTTATTAACCATGCTCTCTCCTACTCTCTTCTTCTTGACTGTTTGGGAAGCTGTTTTTTCTGAATGTGGCAATTCCTGATATGCATATTTCACATTTTCATCATTATTCTACACGCATTACTTTAATATTTTGTGAATTTTATGCCAATAATATGCATTTGTAAACTTTCCCATTTTCAACCATTCCCAACTTTGCATGTTAAAGTTTTCAAATGAACACATTAAACCACGAACTCGATTATAATCTGCTTAAATGTCGGTCAGTTCTCTTTGGTTCAATTAACACTCGTGTGTATAGTTTCGCCTTACCCCAGTTTTCTTGCAGTTTGCCCTTGGCCATGACGGGCACGATGTACAGAACTGGTACAAAGAATCATTAGATGCGTATCACAAGGTGTTTGGAGGAAGGGCCGGTACACCGCCGGCAGCAATGGTACATGACTACACTACCAGTATGGTTTATGTTCAAACCGTTTAGACTTCGATATTTTCGATAACTCTTAATGACTCTGCCTCAAGATATTTTAACAATATTTTAAAACTAGCGGGTCAGATAAAATGTTAAGAAAAGACAACATTACACAATCAGGAGGCTACATAATTAATGTTCCTTCTAAATTCGTTTCTAAAAGAAACGATCTATTTGTGATGTTTTACCGGAATTATTATAATAGATAAAATAAAAAATAATACATTAATAATTAAAAGTTAATAAATAATCGGAACAGTAAGAGTATGTCGCGCCCCAAACTCCTAAACATAACCTTATAAGTAAGAAGTCACCGTTGTCCAGATATTGGTGTATGACGATTCACTTCCTATTTAGAGGCCTTCATGTATTGGATTAAATTTGATATACTAACTCCTATGCAATGTTTCGTAAAACTAAAAAGATCTTTACAATTTAATAGCATTTCAACTTTTTCGTTAATCTTACAACACTGTCTAGGGAAAAGGGTTCATTATCTTCCAATTTTTAATTCGATGAAAATCTGTTTTGCAGCCTGACGAGTACGCGGCGTATCTCCACGATGCCGTTGTTGTGTATGCCAAGACCATGAACAAATCCTTGACCAACAACAAAACCGGAAGTGGGTCAGATTTGTTCCAGGCAGTAGCCCAAATACAGGTTAAAGGTCAGAACGTCAGTCCTTATATGTTCGGCAACGTACAAATGCTTTTTTAAATGATCATTTTCTGAAGAATTTGCTTTCTATGAAATTATAGTTCCAATCAGGTCTCAATTTTAGCATTGTTTTTATAAACTTAAAGGCTTATGTTACTCGTGTTCATCATTTGAGATTGTTACATCTTATAAACGTGTAGTAATTTCGATTTTTTCGGTGCGGCTTTCTAAGATGGCCTTTTCAATGGTGTCTGGTTTGATATATCTTTCTCATTCGCGTTGAAATGTATTTTTATAACTTGGTATCAATAACGATATTTAATAATGAACAAGTTCGGCTTTCTAAAAAAGATTATTTAAATTTCTCTGATTTCAGATTCTAAATTGAGTTTGATTTACGAAAATTTAAAGAATTAATAACAAATACACTGCGACATATTTTCCTAATAAATCTAAATACACTTAAACACATTTTCCTATTAAGCCGCTTCTAAGATGACCTTTTCAATGGTGTCTAATTTGAAAATGATCTCCTTAAAGGCTCATGCTAACGTTTCCACTCAAGATTTGGGCAGCGTGGGAAGGCTGTGTTTTACGGTTCGGCACTTTTTGATATGCATATTTCACATTTCTAGTCTAGTTTTTTACCAATGAAAAGTTATAAATTGTGCAGTATAAAATTATGATGCAGAGAGAAAATAAACTCCTATTTCGATCACTTGCTATTTTTACAAGAGAGTCGCTTTTTCTTGTTTCGATAAGTTTTACTCTAAAGGCATCGCATGGAAATGTTAAACATGTTCGCGTAGTATACAAAGCTAGGTATTTGTCAATTAACTTCATCGCGTATTGTCTCTTTAATTCATATAACATTTGTTCCATCAACAACGTTTTATTCTGTTTAAATAAAGACATTTATTGTTCAGTGTAATTTCAGGTTTATCCGGAGACGTCGTTATCATGGGACTAGGAGATAGAAATCCGAGTTTCTTCGTGATGGATATGAATAAAACGGGATTTTTCCATATGGTCTGTACGGTGGGCTTCACCATCAAACCTGATTTTTCATTGCCCCCATACACAGTATGTACTTTTGAGATTTTAAACGAAAGCTTTTATGCGTGTTTTGTTTTATTTCAAATTAGTTTTAGTGAATTTTAAGGATCAAGTACACTCCTCCATATTGGTTCATCGATAAAAAAGAAATGAAAATTTGCACAAATGAATGTTACTTATGTATCTTTATTTTGCTTATGGTAAAACACGTTAGAACAGTGAAGAAAATAACGAGATCTAAACATTTCCTTAATTTCTATAAACATAAATTCACAAAACTAAACAACAAAAAACATCATTTAAATGCCCATAAGAGAAATATGATACTGACAACACTAGCTTGTGTCGTCGTGACTTACATATGTACACTATACGAAATATTAGTAAAAGTGTGTTTGACCTTTAATATCCTGGACGCTTCCCGGTCGCGTAAACGAGTGACAGACACTCATTTTTATTTCGTAGTTAATAAGTTCGTTACAAAGTACACAGCATTTTCTTTTCAGTGTCATTATAAACGTGTGGGACTTTAAAACAATGGTTTGTATTGCTTAGTTTTTGTGAATTTATGTTAATAGAATTTTAGGGAATTTTTAGGTCTACCTTTTTTCTTCACGTTTCTTACGTGTCGTACCATATGCAAAATCAAAATTCATTAGTAACATTCATTTGTGCAAATTTTCATTGAACGGGATTTTTATCGAACATGGGATGGTATTTATAAGACAATACCACATTGATGGTTCCATGTTCACAGCCATATGCACACCATCGTTTGGACTGTTTGTTGGTGTAAATATTGAGTTGCCCTCAACCAGGGGCTAGGCGGCGTGGGCAGTAATAAGCATTTCCATTTCTTTCCATGAACAGGCTCAATCAAACCGAGCCTGCAGTATTTTCATATTTGTCTTGTTCGATGACAATCAAAGTTCCCTTTTTCATTTATTACAATAGCCAGAAAGCACGACAAATATTAAAATATTCCACTCTCAGTTTGAGTTTGATTGAGTCTGTTCATTGGCACAAATTGAAATTAGTTAAATAAAAACAAATAAACGTCTTTAAAGGATTCGATTTTTTTTTATTTTCGAGAGTGTGTTCTTTGTAAACGTGCGTACCTTTTACAGCTTACTTATAATTATTTTGAATAGACAAAACAGAACCTTTAAAGGTTTCCAGGTCTCCTCACTAGCAGTTCAGAATGTTAGCTGACATTATCCACCGCGTGTGACAAATATGTACCTTTTAAATACAGTAATGTTGAATGGAAGAATGAGCTAAACAAGTTTAAAGGTCACTAACATTTTTCACTGCCATTAAACAATCATGGAAGTACAAAGTATTTTGAATTGGAAAACAATCTCAAAATATTTTTATGCATAATAAATCATTGCATTTACTGAGAAATAGCATGATTGTTTAATGTAACCTTTCAAATAGATAAAAATGAAACTTTGAAAGTCACTGAACACAACAAATCTGAACATATTGCAGACTCGGTTTGAATGAGCCTGTTCAATGGCAGTTATAGAAATGCTATCCCCGTTTTGAGCAAAACGCAATATTAACCCCGAGATCTTCATTTTTATTATAATGGCGTAGATTTAGAGATCGTTAATAATTTCAAGTATTTGGGGGTTGTATTTACGTCAGGTGGAGCTTTTAACGATAATGATAAGATGAATTCAGGTCAAGCTTTAAAAGCAATTTTCAAATAAAAACAAGTACTTGTACAAATTTACAAACATATCCACAAAACATAAGTTAGAACTTTTTGATAAATTAATTACAACGATCATAAATTATGCATCCGAAGTAAAAGGGTTCAGTCTATGTACGCACATTGAGCGAAAACATCTACATTTCTGTAAAAAGTTACTTGGAGTTAAAATATGTACCCAAAATAATTTTATTTATGGTGAAACCGGGCGGCTCCCTTTCAAAGTGCAATGGCAGACAAATATAATTAATTACTGGTTAAAAATCTGCATGAATTCTGAAACTAAATATTCAAAATTAGTATATTATAGTCAAGTACAAGATATTGATAATTTTCCAAACGCGAAAAACTGGGCTTTGCATGTTAAAAATTTACTGTCCCGTCTTGGTTTCTATGAAGTTTGGTTAAACCAGGGAGTTGGTGATGTAAAGTTATTTTTAAATATTTTCAAGCAAAGGGTAAAAGATAATTATCTGCAATGTTGGAACGACAAACTTCATCTAGGGCACTATTTTTTCGACAAATTGCTAATTTAGAATATAAAAAATACCAAAATATCGTACTGCATTAACCAGACTCAGAGTATCATCTCATAAGCTTGAAATAGAAGTCGGCCGTTGGAATAAACCTATTAGTATCCCTTTAGACCAGAGAAAATGTAAATACTGTAACAAATTAGAAGATGAGTTCCATTTTGTACTTGAATGGCCATTATTTATTGAAATTCGTAAACAATATATAAAACCATATTACTGGAAACGTCCAAATTTTGTAAAATTTGTTGAACTAATGACATCAGTAAATGAAAATGTTACTAAGACCTTAGCAATCTATGCATATAAAGCATTTCAACGGAAAACTTTCGTAAACCGGTATTTATAGTACAAATATACATATACAAATTTATTTTCTGTATCAATGTTTATCAATGTTTAGCATTGTTCTACAATCAATTATAGTATATAACTCGTTGTATGTTTTTTTTGTTTTTTTTTCTTCTTTCTTTTTTGCATTATACAGTACTGTGAACGTTTAAGGTTACAAACGAAACGCACGATACGCGATATACGTACGCACGATACACGATAGACGGACGCACGATACGCGATAGACGGACGCACTATACACGGTAAACGAACGATACACGATTTTGCCAATTCATATAATTTGTGGACGAGATTTCTAAAAATTTGAAAATGTTTTCAAAATATAATATGAATGGTTGAAATTAAATCACATAAATTTGAATAAGCATGTAACTTAATTACGTTGCATGATAAAATTAAAAACGTTTTATGCACGATACACGATATACGGACGCAAGATGCACGTTAAACGGACGCACGATACACGTTAGACGGACGCACGATATGCGGTAGACGGACGCACGATAGACGAAAATTTTGTAATATTAAACGCTCACAGTACTGTATGCAATCTGTTTGAAAACTTAACGTAATGTACATGTTTTTTTCTTTATATACAGAAATGATACGTTTACTCATATTCTTCTGTCTCTCCCGGAGAAAATGTGATGTATGTTTGCAGTTACTAAGACATGATATATTTATACTGCTTCGATATATTATTACCATGTCAATTTATGTATTTCATTTGTTTTATGTATATATGCTGATGGACCATAGTGGTCTTTTGCCTAATAAACTATCTATCTATTAACACTAATGAAAAGTACAAATTTTATCCATCCTAATCGATGGTATGCATATGGCGGTGTGCATGGAACCACCAATGCGGTATCTTCAGAATGTATTTTGAACAATATTCAAATCTATATTGGCTGGAACATTGAAACCACCTATTCTTAAACCGACCGAAATTTTAAAACAAAAATTACTTTAAAAGTACTTTTTAATAGCAAATACAATTAAAAATGTAAGTATCGTTGACGGAACTGATAAGAGCACTCTTGGAATGTACGGGGAGAGCGTTTGCAGACGCCGCAAAGCTACTGTGATTTTGAAATAGATTAAAAGGGAACTTGAAAAGCCACTGAACACAACGAATATAAAAATATTGCAGGCTTGAATCGATTGAGTCTGTTCATGGATCTCTTAAACATTTACATATGGAAATACAAATCCCAAAATCGCTAGTAGTTAAAATCGAATTAAATCAAATACTATTAGTCAATTATATGTGTTAAACATAAGAATGTCGAAATAAAACTGACAGCCATTGAATGAAATGTCCTTGTCATTAATTAATTAAATTATAAATTATCTACATTTTACATGATTTTTATTTTCATTTATAACATTTATTAACATAAATAAGTATATTTCAATCCAGAATTTGTTAACGGAAATTTTTGAGTCGTGTTTTAGAATCAAACTATGAGTACAATAACCTGGGGCAATGGAAGGACGTCTGACGAGTATTTCCCGCCTGATACGCCCCCTTGTGGGTTCTTCAACGAGAAATGCCCCGACACCATAAGGTCTACTGTTAAAGGTAAATTTACGCTTTATACCCAACCCTCAGTTGTTTCAACGTTACAATAATGTTAAGAGCACACGTTAAACAAATGTGAGAACAATAAAATAATGTTATTTTTTCGTTAAAAAGTCAACATTCCATGAATTAATTTCAATGAACGTTTTACTTTTCCTTAAATTATACTTTGTCTTCAAACATTTTAAAAGCAGTGTCGATTGTTAATGTTGTTTTACATAAACATGTATTCACAAATCAATCGAAATAAAACTTCCTTTTTGACAAACTGGACTATTTGCAAATAGGCTTATTTTCTTCATATTAATAATTATTGTTATATTGAAGCAATTTCGTTTTTTCGATCCAAATTTTCAAACCCAATCAAGTATTTGAAAGAGAGATTGCTTCATAAATAGATAGACGAAATTACTTGTTTTGTAACTGGTTTACATTCTGAAATCCTAGGTCAAGCAATTGCTATAACCATTAATAATCCCGTTAATCATCTAGTATTATATCTATTATTTCTGTCTTTGTTTTCAGAAAGCAACGATGGTGTGATTATAGCTGTTACAGTCTCGGTGGTGACTGCATTCTTTGGCATTGTCTTCTTCATATACAGGTTAAACTCTTTATATTTACATCCTGCTTTTAAGTGGAAATAAAAAACCATGGACTCTTGTCATAGTTGGCTATGCGTATGATATGAACATTTATTTATATTTTTTTTTACTTTAAATACCAATAACTCTTTGGTGACCTTATTCAGTTTTATTAGAATAATGATCTTTGCTGTAATCATCGTCGAAATCATCATCGTCGTCATCATCAAAAAACTAAATTAATAAGATAACTCATTTGACAGTTCTGTCGGCAACATATAAAAATTACAACGTGTAATATTTGTTTCTTTAAATGCTATAAATGCTACTTCAAAAAGGGTGTATCAGTGCTTTAAAATTCACCTGTAATGTTTGTATATTTCATGTATAAATCACTCACTATCAACATTTAACTTTAATTACTTATTCTCGTGGCATCTGACAATATGAGATTAGGTAAGTAAAAAGCATTGTAACAACGAGACAAAGTAATGAAACTAAATTTTACATTTGTATTATAAAACTCGTATCAATAATGATATTAAATAATGAACATATTCGACTTTCTAGAAAAAGATAATTTTAATTTTTCTGATACCATATTCTCAATTGAGTTTGAATTACGAAATTGCGAAGAATAGTTAACAAATAAACTGTAACGTGTTTTTCTAATTAATCTCAATACACGTTAACACATTTTCTTACTGAATCGATACACATAACTTATTTTCTTACTTAACCGATCATATTATTTAAACTTCTCAGCGTGGAATATCGGGATACTTTTCCAACTTGAAATAAAAGATACATCATTTACAGTTCTTTTATGAAGCAACCATTAAAATTCCTATATGCCTTTTGAAATCACTGAGATTAATTTAAGATTGGAGTAAAAACAAAGTCACAAAAATTGTCGGTAGCAGGTAAATTCTCCGTGAACGAAGAGTCATGTCTCCTTATTAATTTGGATTATCGAGTAATTGTTAACAACTGTATGCGATTCTGCAACAATGCGATTGCTTAGCTATTAGACAGAAGATGTTTTAGCTTTTTCCATTACTGCCCATGAACAGGCTCAATCAAACCGAGCCTGCAATATTTTCATATTTGTCGTGGTCGAGGGTCTTCAAAGTTCCCTTTTCATCTATTTCAATATCACAGTAGCGTTGTCTGTGCCGTGTGGTGGCTGTAAAAAGTCTCCCCGTACATTTAACCAGTGCTGTTATCACTTACGTCCTTTGAGAGTCGTCGAGCACGATATTTATGTACTAGGTTAATAGTACTTCTAAATTTACTTTTTGTTTTTAATATTTCGGCCAGTTTAAAGATGGGTGTTTTCAATATCCCAGCCAATTTAAATTTGGATATTGTTCAATCACCCCCAAGGATATACTTCCTGCCTTTTAAATTTTGCCTTTGGCGTTGTCTGTGATAAGCAGGATATATATTCTAAGATCCCCTCTCAAAATTCTATTCTGTTTAGTTCCGCCCATTGTTTTCTCGTTTAGGGCAACCCCATTCTTTTATCTGGGGACCATACGCCGCTGAACATGGAATGGTATTAATCTGAAAATACCGCATTGAAGGTTCCATGTTCACCGCCATATGTATACCATCGTTTGGGATGGATCAAAATTGTACTGTTTATTGGTGTAAATATTGAGTTGCGCTCAACCCGGGGCTAGGCGGCGTGGGCAGTAATAGGCATTTCCATTACTGCCCATGAACAGGCTCAATCAAACCGAGCCTGCAATATTTTCATATTTGTCGTGGTCGAGGGTCTTCAAAGTTCCCTTTTCATCTATTAGAAGTATTAGTGCCTTTCACGTTACAAATAGCAACGGTCGATTTTTGTGACTTTTAGTTGTATCAGCACCCCGATGTATTTGGTTACAAAGGCACGATGGGATTTTAACGCAATTTCATACAACGAAGCAAAACTGGTGTATCTTATTATGTTTTCAATTTTTAGTAAAAGTAACCTTCCATTTCATGCGGAGAAGTTAAAATTTTATGATCGATGCAGTAAGATTATTGGTTAATTGAAGATCCCATTTATTGCTTGAATGTTAGTGTGTTGGAACAGGTGCTAATTCTACATAACTGATGTTTTTATAGGAAATGGAGGAAAGAAAAAGAGCTTAAACGCTTAACCTGGAAAATTGATTACTTTGAGCTGAATTTCGACTTAGAAAATACCGACAGTCACACAGAAATTGGAATGGTCGTGGTAATTAAACCCATTTAAAAAAATCCATTTATATATGAAAATAGAGTTCACATGACGGGAGTGCAAGATTCAAATCAGAGTGGTTCAAATTAAGACCAGCAGTAACAGGTATTTCGCTAATTCTTGTTGTTTATTTCAAGAAACCTAGGGAGCTAGCCTGTGAAAAGTCGATGACTTCTTACTATGGTCTAACCAGAGCTTGGACCTAATGTGATATAAAGTATTTCTAAAGAAGAATCAAGCATTGATCGTCGTATTTTGAAATTTTTATTGATGTACAATTATACGAAATGAAACACAAACATAAATGGCGGACCGAAACGGACTCTGCGGATGTGTAGTAGTATATTTGACTTTATTCTTGTTATGGTGCTTGGGTCAAAATGCAAAAAAATTAAAACATTAAAGCTAAACAACAAAACTTAAATTTCTTTTGTATTTTATTTTAAAAAGTATCTGAAAAATGAAATATGCATATCTGTAAACGCCACCCCCAAAACACACACACAGCCAAACTGTATATAGGAAAAAAGGTCATTGCTTTACAAGAAGACGAATTTTAACTAAGACACCGCAAACAATTAACAAAAAAGAAAATCTCTGGTGTTCCCTCCAGGTTCTAGAGTGCACCAACCTCACACTTGTGGCAACAGGTTTTTATATGAACAAACAAGTACAAGGTGTCTTGGTGAAATAACTCCAGCTCGCCAATCAATCCGATATTTTTGCATGCAAAAGCACGTTAACATAAGAAGCTTAAAGCATTGCCATGCTAAAAGTAAATGAACTAGAGCAATGTGTATAATTGAGATACTGAACTATAAGTAGTAAGATTTCTACATAAATACAAGAATTATTATATTTCAGTGGTATTTCGATGTGAGTGTGTTTAAAGTTATACTTTTACCAAAACACAAATGTTAACAGATTTACACACGAGATGTTTGTTTAATAACATTAATATGTATGGCGTGCGTTTCCATTAAAGCAACGCTCAAAGCGGTTCATGAAGAAAACTGGTAAGAAAAGTCAAGCAAGTAGTCCGTCTGCAGCGGTGTTTGGCAAGAGAAACATACCGCGGAGAGTACGACGGGGCGGGGCCTCTACTGTGGACACACCTTCAAGGAAAGACGGAGCTTCCAACGTGGACACACCATTTAAGAAAGGCTGGCAGTATTTCGCTACAGTGGCGACCTATAAGGAGGAGCTCGTGGCCGTGAAGATATGTGACAAGAAGAAGATTAACATGGAAAGAAGTTTTCTCGTGCAGATGAAAAACGTGCGTAATCATTGAACAACTGTTGAAATAGCTTTGCATGTGTATTATAACCAAATTAAGTGACAAAATGGTCAGGACTTCTTTATTATGGGCGGGACTATGAAATTCTGGGTTGTGCATCGATAAGATCCGATCAATAAATTTTGGTTTTTACGTTTATCCTATAAAGAAACAAATATAAAAACTTGGAAGAACCATTGCTGACCACATGAGCAAAAAAACAACTAGGGAATCAGATGTAATTACTTGGAACCTGTCTATTATTTTTGACAAAACGAATTGCAATACGAGATAATTTTTTCCAGAAGACTAAACTGTAACTGAAACATACTGGAAAACGGTCCAAACGATCAAAATGTCATGACGCCTTTCATTATATTTACAGCTACGAGAGCTCCAACATGTAAACCTGACCAAATTTATTGGTATATGTACCATCAATGAAACAGTTTGCATCGTGAGGGAGTATTGCACAAAAGGAAGTATACAGGTAAATCCGAGGGTCGTCTTCATGACGTAAAAGGACATTACAAGCATTGGTCATGTACTACAGCAGTCATGAACTATAACTTAAACTATTGTTTAGATAGATTTCCTGTAAAACTCTTATCACTGCTTAATCGCTATCACACAAATATTCAGATATTTTAATTGTTTTCACAGCAGATAACAACAAATAAGTTAATCCGGACTAAGAGGAATCGTCCTTATTTACAGAATATAAATTTCAATCAATCTTCTGTTTTTACCTATATTTTGGGAGACAATCTTTTCGGGTTGAAACGATTGTTTTATCTGAATTAATCAACTTGAATGTTTGGTATTCAATGGACATGCATGAAATCTAAAACTCTTTAAGCAATTCAGGAGATTATATTTATATTTTTCAGTTGAGCAAATCGATGTATTGAGCTTCAGTGAGAAAGCATGTTTTTTCAGTGTTCCATTACTATCATCATGCCCTCACGAGTTCTCCATGATGGAACGATTGCGATGATACCTAATGCAAACAAAAACACGAATGCAATGAAAAAGTTCGATGGACAGTAATGGTGGAAATTTCTCCGCCTCGCATTCGTGTGCCTTCACTTAATTGCCTACTATTTGCTGACAGCTTCGCTTCAGCATTAATGTAATGATTAGGTTTCAGTATACTGACTTATACAGTACACAATATTTTTATCGTTTGTTGACCTGACACCAAGTACAGCATATTCATTTGTGTCCTAATAAATACAAATACAAGATGTTAAGATACTTTAAGCAAGTCGTCTCACATTCGAACCGGGTTTAAACCCCCAGTGGCAATTTGTTTTGCTACAGACCGTTCCAAGGCGGTAATCCAAAGGGCTCTCTTTTTTGTTAATTGTTTGTGGCGTCTTATTTGAGTTGCTATACTTATAACAAACATGCTCTCTCTTCCTCTTTTCTTTTTTTATGCGTGGGAGGCTGTGTTTTGTGAGTGTGGCGATTCCTGATATGCATATTTCACTTTTTTTTATTAAATATTTAATTTGTATTTTGCAGGATATAATCGACAACAAGGATATTCGCTTGGATACGATGTTTAAGCTGTCCTTGGCAGCTGATATTTGTCAGGTGCAATATTTAGTCCCTTTCTATAGTCTGTTTAATAAGGCCTTCTTTTAGTAACAAAATTGGATTGTCACGGACCGTTTCAAGGCAGTACCCATAACGTTCTCAATGTTCGTTTATTGTAGTTGTGCCGTATTTGAATTGATCATTTTATATTTAGATATGCATGATTGTTATTATTCCTAAATGCATGTTAAGTGTGAGGTTGGTGCACCCTAGAACCTGGTTTAAACCCCCAGTGGCAATTTGATTTGCCACTGACCGTTCCAACGCGGTAACCCCTCGGGTTCTCATTTTTGTTAATTGTTAGTGGTGTCTCTTTTAAAAATGATCATTTTATTAACCATGCTCTCTCCCTCTCTTCTTCTTGACTATGTGGGGAGGCTGTTTTTTCTGAATGTGGCGATTTCTGATATGCATATTTCACCCCTTTTACATTTTTTCTAATCCTTTGATAAAACAGTTTTTTTGTGATTTCCAATATGATTACCAATATATCTTTAATGCACGTATTACAATTTTCTTGTAGAAAAGTTCCAGCACAATATTAGTCGGCCACTAAAATTATAATGCGTATCTTTTTCTAGGGTTTGGACTATATTCACAAGAGTGCTATTCGAACACACGGAAATTTAAGAAGCGCAAATTGCGTGATTGACAGCCGCTGGGTTTGTAAGCTGACGGACTTTGGCATACAGAAATTCAAGGCTTCACAGGAGTCTGAAAATATTCTAGGCGAAGAAGAATTCTTTAAAAGTAAATTTAATCGATGAATAATAACTTTAACCGCAATGGCGAAAAACTGAAGCTGTTTAAACTGAAATGGCAAGTCAGGAATAGAGTAAGAAAATATTGCATTCTCAAACAACCTAACAAAAGAGAGGAACTTAGAACATTATTGGTAATAAAAAACAACATTACAATCAATAAAAAAAGAAAGAGAAAGCGAATTATGACTCGAAATTCAAACCAGGCTCAAGGGTTAGCCAACCTCATACTTTTCCATTTTTCATAAGAACAAAAACGTACAAGTTTCCGTGGTGGATTAGTTCAATACACACAAGGGATAACAATTTTCTTTATCATTCCTCTACTTCGGTAATATAAAGCCTCCTTTGAAGAGACTATGCTATGCATTAAATTAAAGGCCTTTATTATAGATGTTATACCATTGTCAGATGAGAAGATTAAATTTACATGACCCATGATCATACAGCTAAAACTGGATACCAGTCTCAAATCTCAAGTATCTGATCTTTGAAATGACTTGAGATCTGAGACTGGTCTCACGATTTAGTTTATGATCTTGGGCACAGTTGTCATTAAATTATGATTGTGTCTTTAATTTTAGCGTTTTGCATAATTATATTCTGCTTTCTGTAGGGTTGTTCTGGACCGCACCTGAGATTCTAAGGAAGATGTTGAAGAACGAATCATTTGAGTGTACCCATCAGGCAGACATTTATGCACTGGGAATCGTCTTTAAAGAGCTCGTATGTCGGAATGGGCCGTACACTGAAACTCACATGAAGCCCAAAGGTATCGCGTTCTGTTTTAACCTGCTATCTCGCATATCAAAGGCAAATGTAAAGTTTCACACTTAATTGTTTAAGTTGGTTATTTTATATGTTCACGTTAAAACTTGCTTAACTGTTCTGTTCTTTGGGTTTGTTAGTGTATACTGGAAAAGTAAAATCATTATGGTTGTTACACCAGATTAATCCCATAAATAAACGTTTATTTTATGAATGCAACTCGGAAACTGACTTTAAAGTATCATACATACATGTTACATATACTGTAGATATATGAACAATAATGGATGAAAGATAACCCATTATAGTGTATGAATAAGTATGCAAGAGTAGTCAATCTTGGAACGTTAACTATTTGCAATATTATTGTAGACCAAGTTCTTCTTTTTGTCGAATTTCAGTCAAACATGTGTATCTTTAATAATATTCTCTATGTTCTAAAATAATCTAACTTTAAAGTAATTTAGTTATTTGGCATTAAACCTTTGATTCTAAATTAGATAAAATGAAGCACCGTGACGCTGTATGAGAGACAACAGACACACCGCATGTATTTAATGACTAATTGGTCATTAAACCGAGACTCTTTGCGGAATAACAAACATCTCGTATCACCATAAAAGTTGATGGACATATTCGTTAAGGCTTCCTTCGTTAAGGATATGATTTCCTATAGATTGCATTTTAATTGCGGAAAAATGTGAACTTATGAAAAGTGTTTTCTATCTTTCCCGAGGCCAAATTTGCTTCCGCACACTATTCAAGCAAACCAATTATTTTCAAGTTAATTTCGGTGGTTTATTAAAACAGTGAAGAACTTAGATCAAACTTCTTTTTAAAGCTGTATTTCATTTCTTACTAATTTTGATCATTTTAATTAGATAGTTTGTTTATGGAATATTTTGGAAAACTATTCAAACTACTTTTCCGAAATCGTCTTTAAAATATCGTAACAAATGATGAAATAGATGAAAATGGAACATTGAAATTCACCAAACACGACAAATATAAAAAATATTGCTGGCTCGGTTTGATTGAGCCTGTTCATGGGCTGTAATGGAAATGCATATTACTGCCCACGCCGCCTAGACCCATGTTTAGCGCAACTCAATATTTACACCAATAAACAGTACAAACGATGGTATGCACATGGCGTTGATCATGGAACCTTCAGTGCGGTATTTTCATATTAATACCATTCCATTAGCCTGAGTTAAGATTAAGTGATGACATTTCTATGTAATATGACGACCACTAACTGCGATGCCAATACTTTTTAATAATTACACAATATTTATTTCAAAAACTATATCCCTTTTATAGCGAAACTCACATAGCTTTCGGTACTTTTATAAAGCTCAAGAATAAACCTCCGACTTTTATATTAAGCATCCGCTGCGATAGGCAGGATTTATACTCATAGAGACCCCTCCAAATTATTTTTTGTTCTGCCAATTGATTCGCATAAGGAATAAATCATTCTTTTAATAGGGACCTTACGAATTAATTTTTATTTGAACGTTCTATGAACACCTTGATATGAAAATGATCGTTTGTGAGCGATAAACCTTTATACTGTTTGCTTGTTTAGCACAAAAAAATTAGTCAACGTGAGCAGTAATATGCAATCTCAATTTCAAAATTCTCGGTTCTGAGATTGGAGAACACACATTTGTGAGCCATTTGAATTAAGGATCGTCTTCAGTCATCACTGCACATTCATTGATAAAAATAAGAAAATAGTCGAAATCTCTCTAATGGCAAAATGCTATCCAATGATACTTTGCACAAATAAAAATTATTAATGTATCTTTGTTTTGCATATGTTTAGGCACGTTAGAACATGAAAGAAAAATATCTTGATCCAAAATTCCTTAAAATTCTATTTACATAAATTCACAAAAACAGAACAACATAAAACATCATTTTAAATGCCCACATGAGTAATTTAATACTGACAACAGTATGTTGTGTCCTTATGACTTACATAATTATATAAACATTATGATATATTAGTAAAAGTGTTTGGCCTCAATTTCCTGGTCTCTTCCTGGTCGCGTAAATGGATGACAAATAATGATTTTTCTCTTTTTTGTTTTCAGACACAGTCTTTGTTAAGATATACGAAATCAATGTATTCATACTATTTTAAAATATTATGTATCTGGTAAATACGATGTAGAGCTATTTAGAATTTAAAAGGATTAATATTTAAAAAAGAGGTTTCATTTTAGAAATAATCAACAAGATTGCATATCCGAATAATAGGATCCTGTTCTTCCGGCCAATCATCACGAACACAGAGATGGAAGCCGAATTAACCCAGGCAAACATTGAGTTACTAATAGAGAAATGTTGGGCAGAGGATTCTGAGGCAAGACCTAACATGAAAACAATCATGCGAATGCTGAACAAAATCTCGCCGTTCAAGTATGATTTTGTTGTGTTTAACGAAGATTTCTTCAGTTTTGTCCTACCAATTGATTTTCATATAATTTTCAGTGTTAATGGATACTCACCTATTCATATCATATCATATCATTCATATCAAAATAGGTCGAACGTTTTAATTTTTTGAAACTGTATTGTCTTTAATGTTTGGTACTCGTATTTGTCATGTTTGTTTGGATTTCATTTGTTAATATTGAAGTTTGATCGGATCATAAGTTACAAGGTTGCATGTCTTTTCAAATACCACATCCTTAATATTTCACCCAGCTACTTCTGTAATGTCAAATAGTAATCGATGTTTTTGATCCAGTGCGATGCTTTTAGAAGTAGTTTTCAAGTATTTGGTGTTTTTTTCTAATTATTAACAAACCCCTGAAGTTTTATGTAATTTACAATGTTATATATGTAAGAAGTACAATGAAAGTATATATTTGTTAAAACAAAACGGTCATGGATATTTTTACACGGAAAGCATTGCATATTATATACGCGTTATTTTTTGATTTTGAATGTGTTACGAGTTTATGTTTTCTGAATTCGGCTATTTCCACATTTTACTTATTAAGGTATTGCGCCTTTTGCCATTGATTTGCAATAGACAAAAAAAAGAAAAAATATAAAAATCTCTCAAATAACACAATGCAGTTCCATCAAATTTTGCACAAACCAATTTTATTAATATATGTTGAATTTACATACGCTAAGAAAAGTTAGAACTGTAATGAAAAATAGACCCCAAAATTCTCAAATTCTATTCACAAAAAGGAAGCAACACTAAACATCAATTTAAATGTCTTGATGAGTAATGAGTAACTGATAACGATACCTAAGGTCCCTTGGTCTAAAAATGTATACAATGTGAGTTATTTGTAAACGTGTGTTTGACCTTCAATTTCCTGGTCGCGAAAATGGATGACATAAAAATAAAAATGTTCATTTCTCTCTTCGAAAATAAAAGTTTTTTTCAAGGACCTTTGATATTGTTGTCAGTGTCATTTCACGCATGTTGACATTTGAATTGTTGCTTCCTTTCTGTGATAAATTGCAAATAGAATTTTAGGGATCTGTTAGGTCTTACTTTTTTCTCTGCTGTTCTAACTTTTCTTAACGTATGCAAAACTCATACACATATAGCATTTATTTGTACAAAGTTTGATGGAAGTGCATTGTGCCGTTTGAGAGAATTTTATATTTTTCTTTTTTGTCTATGGCAAAGTAAAGGTGAAAATCGCAGTAAAATCGGTAAAAAGAAAAAGTGACAATCAGACAAAAAATATCAAGAACTTCTTAAGAAATGAACAACGTTTCAAAATTAAACGAAGAATACAATTTCTTTTTTAAGAAAAGCCAGCGTGATTGACAATATCCTAGCAATGATGGAGAAGTATACAAACAATCTTGAGGATGTTGTGGCTGAAAGAACGTCACAGGTTCAGAAAGAGAAGATGAAGACGGAAGCTTTGCTCTACAGCATACTACCTAGGTGAATATTTTCCACAGTAGGAGCTATATCACATTTCAAATTGTTCTGAGTGGCAGTTGGGAGAATGGCTGGGACTGTCAATGGTATTTCTTGCTATTTCGGGGATACAAAAATGAATGCTAACATTTTGCTCGGATGTACCATCCAGGGCAATCTTTTAAAAAAGTAAAATATGCATATCAGGAATTGCTACACTCACAAAACACAGCCTCCTAACGCAGCGAAAAAGAAGAGAGGAAAAGAGAGCATATTGTTAAAATTATGTCAAATTCAAATAAGACACCATAAACAATTAACCAACAAAGAACCCATGGGGTTATAATAGCTTTATATTTTAATTGATAAACTTGACCCCCTAAAACTCACTGATTGTACAAATGCAAAGGCAATTTTAAGCTAAATCAAACCAAGGCTGCAATATTTTAATATTTGTCGGGTTCGGCGTCTTTCAGAGGTCACATTTCATCTATTTGAACACTACACATGGGAGTGAAAAAAAGTTTCATTTCTAATCATCATGCTTGTGGTCTATATTTGCTCTTGTGTCAGATAATCTACAATCACATACGTGTGTTTGTCGGTTTATGCCGAAAATTAGTTGTTGAACTACTAACTGACTGGAGTAGTTAATTATATAACTTCTTTTAATGCAAAATTCTTTGGGTTTTTTTTTGTTAACAACGCCTATCAAAGACTTGTCGTTTTGTACATTTTGGAAAACCCTTATGTTTCTTACAAGTTTGAAGTGAAAGTGATATTCCACTATATAATGATTTGTCTGACTTACTAATTAATTTACATCTAGCCTATTCTTTTTTTAATATGAAACATGTCATTCTATAAATATGCTCTCTCTCTCTCTCTCTCTCTCTCTCTCTCTCTCTCTCTCTCTCTTGCTAACACCTTCAGTTATAACACAACTATAACGAAGCTCGACACTACTACTGTTCAATCTGCCGTCCTTACGCTGATAAATATTATAAATAATTTAAAAGTGTCTCACATTTGGCATATTCTAGAAAAGTGGCAGACAAGCTAAAGCTAGGCCAGACTGTAGAGGCAGAAGCTTTCGATTCTGTTACCATCTACTTCTCTGATATTGTCGAGTTTACCAGGCTCTGCAGCGAAAGTACTCCACTCGAGGTTTGTAGATATTTTGTAGTAAAACAGGATCGACGGTAAAAACAATAATTCACTTCAGGTATGTATGAATACAATGCTCTGCAGTGAAAGTTCTCCTGCCGAACATAAATTCTCCGCAGTAGATACGCAAACATATACTTTAGCAATCTCTAATTATTCAAACATGCCTTTATTATATTAAGTTTGATAGCATTATTTGTATTTTAAATCGATAGAAAGTCTATGAATAAATGCTTACATTTGTGGCGGTTTTAAGTAATATTTTTACTTTTAGTAACGGCTATTCATGAACGTTGAAGCAGAGTTACATGGTTTTGTTTAAATAACTTTCTAAAACAAACTATTTTATTCTGCATGAAATTGATGCATTTAACTACACGAAATATAGTACCATCTTTCAAGATTGAAAAGTCTTATTTTATTATTTTAAACATTACAGTGATATAATATTCAATGAAATTATAAGTGTTATGTTTTGATTAAGCTGTTGAAAGGTTACAATATGCTTTTAAGTATTTGATTATTACAGATTGTGGAGTTTCTGAACCCATTGTATACAATGTTTGACGACATTATCAGCCATTATGAGGTTTATAAGGCAAGTACCTTTTATGTCGATATTTAGAAGAGATAATGATTGGTTTCACTGATATTTAGGACCCTAATGAGCTCGATGGTTTACGCAATAATAGAACATCTAGAGCTAGTTAACTGACAGCGTGGCCCCGGGTTAAGCGCAACTGAATATTTACACCAATAAACATTACAAATTTGATCTATCCCAAATGATGGCTTTGAACATGCAACCTTCAATGCTGTATTTAAGGATTAACAACGCTTTATGATCAGCGGTGTATGAATTCAAAACAATAGAATGGGTTTGTCCTAAACGAGAAAAATAATGGGAGGAACTGAAGAGAAAAAATATTAACATATCACAGAGAATGCAAAGGCCAACAAAATTAAAACCAGGAAGTTTATCATAGGTTCATTGCACGATATCAAAGTCTATATTGTCTGGGATATTGAAACAACACAACTCAAACTGGCCAAAATATTTTAAAAAAAGTATTTTCTAAAATGAGTTAAAATAAATTTACATACGTTTCGTGCGCAACGACTTTCAAAAGACAAAACTGATAAGAACACATATAAATGAAATCATAATTTGTAATCACTTGTTTTTGTTCTTGCCTGTTTTGACGATAAATCCACTAATTTAATTAAGTTCCTTCCCAAATCAGCTGTTCAAATAAATCTTTTCGTAGAAACAGTGCGGACACACGCCAAACCTTGCTTACAATTAATTGGCTATCCGTAATTGACTTGAAAAACATGATCATGTTTTATCTGGCGAATTAGGAGAAACGCGAAGCTTTACCTCTAATGGCTATATTAAACGACAGTTTTTGTTTATTTACCACTCGCCTGGCAGAATGTACTCAGGTGGTTACATAATATAAGAGGACACACCAGTAATCTTTATCACACAATATTGTTTTGCTTTCGTAATTTTGGAATCTACTTACTACCTTCTTAATGTGAGACTAATGAAACTCCTCCGGACTAGTGTGGCAAGGCGCTGATACGTAGCGAGTATATCCCGGTCTGTGCTATTATATTTACAGTTTACAGTAGCGTTGTTTGTGCAGTGTGGCTGTCGTTAAATAGCAGATATACCAGTACTGTTACTAGTAAAATTAGAACCTTGTATCATATAAGAATGTCGCGTTTATCAGTGTTATTCTCGCAACCTCTTTTGGTTTTCCCGGCTACATGTAAATCAGCTGTTAGCGTTTTCGAAGTTTAGTGGCCTAAGTGCTTTGATTCCCGGTGTTCGCCTTTATCATTTTAAGACTAGATATATAGTATAGCACCAGAAAAGGAGCGATGTTTGAAGTTAAGATCTTCCTTACATGAGAATCCGAGATTACAAAAACGAAATGGCTAATATAGCACAGTTTCATATACAATATTGTACTACGTTTTAATGTTATTGATGTTCAGTAATAATCTTGTTTAGATTTGTGACTGAATATTTCGAAACATATCTTAAGCCAATATTATCACTTTGAGTGTCTTGATTATGTGATTGTTCGCCATTTTTGTAAACAAAATGTGCCAACACTGACTCAAGATTGATAAAGAAACTTTAGAAACAGTTAAACCTGACGATCTTAAATAGTGTAAATGCTTAAAAGTAATGTATGGCAATGGAAAATATAATGAGACCTACAGATGAAACTACAAATTTAAAGAAACCATATGAAAACATTCGCTTTCTTAATTGTCAACCAAACAGAAACCCCATAAAGTACAGAAATATTCACCCGAATAATGCAGATTAAAATCTACACAATTAAACTGCAAGTGTTACGATCGTAATCAAGATTACGATGTTTATATAAAACATGTAAAAGGTGAAATATGTATAGTGAGAATTATATCAGTTGACAGCGCGATATTTAATTTACACAGAAAAGAAATATACATAGCTATCACTGGTCTTTTCAATCTGTGAAATGGAAGAAAGAAGTGTTATTTCCTAATTAGCAATTCTAGTAAAAAAGTGAAATATTCATATCAGGAATGGCCAGGAAAATTAACCAAATACATTTGACATCGATCAAAGTGTTAGTTAGGTCTTATGAAGTACACTTCTGAACGTTCATCATATGATGATTGTGTCTAAATTTATGAAAAGCTAAGTGTACACTAAGATTGACTGTGACAATATTGATCAATTGTATCCTCGTCTACAGAGAAGGTGGTCTTATAAATTTAATATTTATATACATATGGCGTTGGTAAAAATGTCAGAAGTACACTTTTGAACGGGTATTAAAGTGGTTTAAAATCGTTTAATGCGCTTTTCGTGAATATCTACACCAAGAAAGCACAATAGCCTGGTACGTTATATTATCGGCGTACTTGTTAAAATTTTCAATAATTCTTACGCAGTTCAATAAAAGTTCATTTCTTCTGTATTTTGGTGAAAATTACTAACATATCAACATAATATTAAACCAGAAATGACGAAATTCGTTATTTCTATGTCAAAGCTGTCAAATATGGAAAAGTACGGCTAGATAACTAATTTTCGACGGTAATAGAGATGCGTCGATAATACAGAGTTTGAGTATACATATAGAAAAGAGAAATAAATTTAATGGAAACTTTGAAAGCTATCAAAGACGACAGATATGACAATTTGACATGCTCGGTTAAATTGAGTCCATTCATGGGCAAAATCGAAATGCATATTACTTCCCACGCCACCTAGATATGTAAAAAGAACAACTTTAAATTGAATAATTAAAAAAGGATGGGCATTAAACGTGGGTCACAAAACAATAATAATTGTTTGACATTACTAATTTAGCCTGGGGTAACATAAACTGAAAATACAAATATGTTTGAGTAAAAATTTGAACATTGCATAAAGGCCACATTCAGAAAACCGGCGTTCCCTTGCAACCATAAAGTAGAAAACATCAATTAAATGTATTGATCATGTGATCAATTTATAAAAAGAACCTCAGAGAATTAATAACATAGAAAACCCGAGGGGTTACGGTGGCAGGAAGTTATGAATAAATTCAACAGGGACTAATTAAATATTGACTGTCAAACTTTGTAGAAAAACAGACAACTTAACGACCGAAGTAATTTTATTTAACAAAAACGAAGACTGGACTAAGATACTTGTATGTCCTTCATCACATAAGAACTTAGTGTTTGCAACAACACCACTGAATCAATGCCTTACAATTTACGAGCACATCAAAACAGCGCAGGCGATTTTGTAATGTTTCTTAAATTTATTGTTAAAATTTGATTAAATGGAAATATTAACAAAAGAGCACATAGTTGTGCGGGCAAAAGGGTTACCAAAGAAAAATTATCGTGGGTACAAGTTCCATTCAAAATATTATCTTATCACTAATATCTCTAAAATGACGCTGATTTATTTTCGCTTCAAATTCCAAACATTTTAAGAAAAAAGTAACATAACTGATTATCACCAATCTCTTATGCGAGTTGATAACCTTCTCGTTAAATAAAGTTACTTTGGCCACAAAAATGTCTGCTTTTTTAAAGTTATATAGTCATTTGTTTTCATTAACCCCTATTATTTGAAGCCATTGTAACCCCTCGGGCTCTCATTTTTTTAATTGCTTACAGTCTTACAGTCTGTGTTTAATTGATTGTGTAATTACACTTCTGCATGCTTTTACTCTCTTAAAAACTACAGTTTGTTTTCTAAGTATGACTATTTCTGATATGCCTTTTTTACTTTTTTACTAAAAATGTGTAATTCATGCTTGGGGTTGCCAAACGTATTTATTTTTAGTATTAATGTAACAATTATAAACCCTATACTGTCACAAGAGGTGTGGCTTGACAATTGCTGTCACTATTAGCAAAATATTTATAGTTGATCTTTAATAAGACTTTCAAATATATATTAACGGTAGTGTGTTTAACCTTATATTTTAACAATAAAAGTTCCCCACTGAATATTAAAAGGTCATTTGGAATAGGTTGATGACATATATAAAGCATTATTTGTCAGAGAAGAATGACATTGGTATTAAAGTTTCAGTTTATTTGCTTTTTAATGGCGTCATAAACAACACTTATTATAAGAAGATTTCGACAGAAAGATTTGATATACTGCTTGCAAGAATTCATCTTCATCAACGTCAGTGTCGAAAACGTTCGATGGAGTTAGATTTATGTTAATTGTTCTGTTGATGAAAACCTTGCTAAATGATTTTACTTTAGGTGTGATCTGTTTTACTTGCAGGTGGAAACAATAGGGGATTCCTACATGGTGGCCAGTGGGCTGCCAGAGAGGAACGGCATACTGCAGGTGAAGGAGATCGCTGAGATGTCACTGGACATTCTTCAGAATGTAATCAATTTCAAAATACCTCATAGGCCGGGCAAACAGCTGCAAATAAGAATCGGTATAAAGTTACTATTTTCATTAGATTCCAGTTTCTAGCCGTCCGTTAGACAGTCCTATTTTGTTTAACTGAAATCAACAATATCACCTCTAATGCTAGTTACTTAAATTTGATTAAACTGAATTAATTTGTTTCTAAAAAAGTAAAACATGCATATCAGGAATCGGCACACTCACAAAACACAGCCTCCTCACGCAGCGAAAAAAGAAGAGAGGAAGAGGGAGAGCATGTTTTATACAAGTATGTCGATTCAAATATGACGCCAAAATTAATTAACGAAAAATATAACATTTGGGATACCGCCTTGGAACGGTCAGTGGCAAAACAACTTGCCACTGGGGGTTTAAACCAGGTTCTAGGGTGCACCAACCTCACACTTTCCCCAACAGGTTCTCATAGTAACAAACAAGTACAAGCTGTCTTGGTGAAATGACTCCAACTCACCCAACAGCTCAACAATAAAGAATGAATTGTGCTGAGTAAAGTGTTCATCTTTATTTGAAAATGTCATCAGGATTTAATATGCTAAAATATACATTATTTTGCAAAAGTGTTTATTAATCATATATGTATATACATAATGCTTATGAGAATAGGTTCTTCTTATCTCCGTGATAGGTGTGCTTTTGCTCCAATTTAAGTCTTAGTCCAAAAAATATTTGCATTTTTTCTAAGTATGTGCGCATTAAACTGGTACCAACAACGTGAACCATTTTACTTGTCAATAATGTTTGTGTCGAGATATTTTTGTTACACATGACAAACCAAAGAACACCAAGTCCAGTATGTGAACGCGGTCTCTACCAGCCATTTATGACAGTTCCTCACCATCGTATTATTAATCGGTTTTATATCTCAGGAATTCATACGGGACCTGTGGTAGCTGGTGTGGTAGGTCTCACGATGCCAAGGTACTGTCTGTTTGGGGATACCGTAAACACTGCGTCAAGAATGGAATCTACTGGCGAACGTTAGTTTATTTTTAATTGTTTAACTAGTTAACCTATCAGCCAACTCAAATGGAATCACGGGTCATAGAGTACTGCTATTCTGGCAGTTGAAAAAGTGAAATATTCAAATCAGTAATGGCAACATCCAGGAGACACAGCGACTTCACACAGCCACAATGTAAAGAGGTAAAAAGAGCATGTGTTATAAATAAATTTAAATGAATGATCGATTTCAAAACAGACACCACAAACAATAAACGCAAATAAGAACCTGATGGGTAACCGCCTAAGAATGGTCTGTGGCAAAACAATTTTAAACCAAGTTTTAAAGTGCACTAACGTGACACTTGCCCAAACATATTCTATAGTATCAATGACATAAATTCCTGTAAGAATAGTATACTACAGCTCTCGTCAGTTCTAAAATAACTCTTAAGTGATTGTATGGCGTTGGACGAATTTCTCCCGATAGGTCAAAGTGTTAGAAACATATCTAAAAAAAGCTCGAGTTTTTAATTATAATATTTTCGTTTCAGCTCTAAAAATTCACATAAGCCCATTTACAAAAGCGGCATTGGAAGATTTTCCAAACTTTATTGTGGAAGAAAGAGGAGATATTTCTATCAAGGTAAGTATACTTTTCACTGTATAATTATTAAAGGAAAACATTTTAAATCAGAGGTATCACATTCGAACACTCGGTGTTTTCTATAAATACAGATAAAATATTTATTGGTTACTCTTGCATGGGGATACCGTTAGTAATACTGACCTTTTGAATTCCGATGTTATGTTTATAATTTATGTTATTAACACCCGCTAAGTTAAAATCTCACTGTGATTTAATAAGAGGCAAGCTCACCAGGCTCATTGAAAAAAAAACTTTTGAAAGAGGAAATAAAACATGTATTGCCTGTAATGAGCTTTTTTACATATGGTTCTTATAATTATACTTTATGCACTTTTCATGACCTAACCGAG
Organism: Corbicula japonica; assembly: GCA_038501625.1. Classification (NCBI taxonomy): domain Eukaryota; kingdom Metazoa; phylum Mollusca; class Bivalvia; order Venerida; family Cyrenidae; genus Corbicula; species Corbicula japonica. Next base: position 1,766,725 of record JAZAYU010000047.1, read on the forward strand.
TCGCTCTCTTTTAACTGGATACTTTTTATTTTAAATGTAATACTTTTTTTTATAAACAAGTAACAGGCATCCCATTGGGAACTTATCGTGAAAAACTGAAAATACAACGCAATACTAATTTCTCTACATATTTGTTCAAATGAGGACCTGTTGGGGCAAGTGTGAGGTTGGTGCACCCTAAAATCTGGTTCAACTTGTTTTGCCATTGACCATTTAAATGCGGTTACCCCCAAAGGTTCTCTTTTTTGTTAATTGGGGTTTCTTACTTGAAATTGATCTTTATATAAACCCACGCTTTCGTGTCTTCTCCACCTGTTGGCTGCGTTGGGATACTGTGTTTTCTGGATGCGGCAATTCCTGATATGCATATTCCACTTTTTGTTTCTGATGTCATTTATATAAAACAGTAAAACATGCAGGACATAAAAGTAGATAAGAAAAGATACCCTGCCATGATATATTTCAAATAAGACAACATAAAAAGTTAACAAAACAACCTAATGAGTAAACACAATGAGACGATCTTTGGCAAAATAATGTGCCATTTGGGGATTAAACCAGGTGCATTAATTTCAAACTTGCTCTAACAGGTCTTCATATGAACAAACCGTGCGCATTGTCTTGGCGAATTAGCTCCAACGAATGGTCCCATAATGTTACATGCTAAAGCACACAAAAGTATAAAACATGAGATTATGAAGTTATTTGCATGGGTACTCAATAATTTGTTTTCTGTTATCTATAGTATACTAGTATGTAGTGAAAATCCGAGATCAGTTCTGTTTTATGAATGCAATGTAGCCTTTGATCTGGATAATATTTCACTTTTTATTCAAAGAAAAATTCTTTCTTTTCTAGGGAAAGGGCATAATGCATACATACTGGCTGAAAGGGGTCCACGGATTACTCCGGCGGGTGACAGTAACATCAGAATTAGACCATCTCATAGAACCGGACTTACACAAAGCCGAACACTACATGAGGAGGCACGTGAGTGAGGCAGATGTTGATCAATTCGGAAAACACAGTGCAAAAGTGCATTTCCAGGCTGAACGTGAGAGGAAAGCCAGTTTTGCTGATTCCGGAATAGTTGCCGACAAGTTGACCTATCCTGACAGTGCAACTTCAGTAAATGATACTGCTAATAATGCAAACAAGTGTGGGAATTTACATGTAAGTGGTGCATCACAAGGAAACAACACAGGCAAACAAAGATTCTATTTGCAAAACGCAGACATGACTCGAGAGCGAATCACAGATAACATAGTTCTGAAAGACAGAAGTATGGTCCACAGTAGTGGAAGCTTGGATAACATAAGTGAACACAGTGACGCAACTTATCATCCTATTAGCCCATTGTATGTGGAATCAGCGAAACTGTAAAGAAAACATTTAACGGTATCAGGGTAACTGTGGATTGAATGTTTTCTTATTCATCTTTCTAAAATACTGAAGAATAGTTTATATAGTGAGGCCATTCAGATCAGGCCTATTTAAAACTAAAACACCATTTAAATCGTAATTTAATAAAAAAATTATTTGGTTTCGTGACAGAGTGTGAGGATATATTGCCGGTCTGGGTGTCATATTACCCGAGCCGTAGCTACAGGGGTGCTATTGCATCATTAGGATTTTAAAATCATTTTGTTTTATGTTATAAAAGGATTGATTTAATATTTGATGTTTTTCTATTGTCAAGTTGGGTTGTTTATTTATTATAAAAATGAGAAATGTAAATTTCGTTTTCCATTAACTAGCATTCTAATTTTACTCATTAGACGTTCATGTACATTTAACGGACAACTTTGTTTGGTTATCATTGATCAAGCTGTTTTGTGAACCTTATTTTAGGTTCATATGTTCTACAGCGGTGCTATTACATGTTACGAAAATGCAGTAGAATTATTTTTAAATTCAGTATGTTTTATGTTATTAAAGGATTGAATTGATATTTGATTGTTTTATTTGTACATGGAAAACAGTTGGGTTTTAAAATAGATGGAAAGGGAACTGAAAGCCATCGAACACGACAAAAATGAAAATATTGCCTGCTCGGTTTAAACGAGCCTGTTCATAGGCAATAATGAAAATGCACTTTACTGCAAACGCCGCTTAACCCCGTGGTGAGCGCAATTTAATATGTACAGCAACAAATGGTACAATTTCGATCCATGCAAACGATGGTGTGCAAATGGCGGTGAACATGGGTATATTCATTGCGGCATTTTCATAAAATACCATTCCATATTTAGATTGTGTATGGTTCTTAGATGAAAGAATGGTTTTGCTTTAAACGAGAGAAACAATGGGCGGAACAAAACAAAATAAAATGTTGACAGAGGATCTGAGAATATTAACCCTGCATAGTGCAGGCAATGCCAGAGGCAAACTTTAAAAAGTCGCCCCGTACATATAGTCAGTACGGTTATCAGTAAAATAACCCGTTACCGATGTCATGCATTGATGGTTACGTATATCGGGGCTATCTGATCAACCTTTGTTGGGGTTGTCCCGGCTAGCTCAGTTGGTTGCCGAAATCGCCGAAATTGCCGGAATTGCAGGGCTAGACGCTGTCGCCGTGACGGTGCGGCTTCGCTCCCAGCTAGAGTCACAATCATTTAAATAAGCAGAAAGTATATCTTTGGGGTGATTGAACAATATCCAAACCAACATTTGCTTGGATATTAAAACCATCCTTTTTAAAACTGGCCGAAATGTTAAAAAAAGAGGTAATTTTAGAAAAACTGACGTAACTGATTACAACACTGATTGAATCTACGGAGAGACGTTTTTCAGCTGCCAGATGGCACAAACACAAACAGTGTGAAACACAAATCTTACTGAAATAACAAATCAGCCTTATCCTAAATTGTAAGGAAATACCGGTTAGAAATAGAGTGCCAAAGACTGTACAATTACTGTCGATTATTAGCGTCCGCCACAGTACCATTATGTGAGAGAAAAATTGATTACATATACTGGTTTTAGCTTATTATATGCAAGAAAATTGACGAATGGGATCCATTTAGAGTTATGTCAACTGTAGTTCTTCTAACTATTTGCATTTTGTTTTCGTGATTTAAACAGACATTTCTATAAGGTCTTCCGATTAGGTTGTAGCTCAAATGATGAATGTTAATTGCGGAAGTGGACTATTATTCGAAACCAGATTTCCTTTAAATGCCAGTGACTAATGATACTAGATTCGATGAGAACGATTTAACAGATAAAACATGAAGGAAAATTTCAAGTAAAGTCTCGGAAACACGCACAAATCAACAAATGGCATTCGTGCATGTAGTCTAAGGACTCATAAATACATTACCGGCTGTTCCTACTCGCAGGGCTAGTTAGACGATCGCTGAATGGTCCCAATTTTAGTGTTTTCTGGGCATTCCATGGCGGTATGACTTGAAAGGTATACAATATTTACTGACACGCTGATATAAGGTTAGAAATAATTTACAAAAAATAATGCAAACCAGGTCATACCTTTGATTTTAAGTGTTGAGTGAATTAATGAGAAGCCCTTTTAGAATATAGAACGTTTTATTTCCCTCGGTTTATTCGCTAAAATAACATCTGAACTAGTAAGGTTTTACAGGTTCTACTGAAACATAACCTAAAGTATTGCTTGTATTCGGAAACGTAATGGTCGTAAATTGACCTTTTTCTAACTCGATGATTAATGGTCCCCTACTTTAGATATAAACCATCTTTGCAAGATGTAAATACATATTCCCTATCTCTTTCTCTCGAGGCAAACTTTTTGAACTTGTTTCAGTGCAGCCTTTACAAACGACTGAATTTAGTAAACAAAAGGTATACACTTTACGTTATTACATATTAATAACTCTATGGGTGTGTGATGGTGGACATATCTAAGTGTAATGTTCTATAATTGGTGAACATTGAAAGAAAGGACAAATTAAAGTAAAATTTTGCTGGCTCGATTTAATTAAGCATGCTTTTAAATTCACAGAGATGCAGATAACTTTCCGTGCAACCAAGCCCCTTGTTGTGTGCAACAAGCAAGTCTACAGAAGCATACACTAACAATATTGATTAAAAGATAAGGAACATAAGAATATGTCATGGACCTTTCTCTAAGATTTATTCTCTTCAGAATAAAATCATACCGTAGAAATCTGTTCGCCGCAAACAAAGGACAAAACTAAACAAACAAGAACTTCAACAGAATAATGCGACAATGAAATTTTAAAGTTTTCGGATATTTTCCGGAAAATAAGGATCTTGGAAAACAAATAAGCATTAAGTTAAACGTGCTTACTTGCAAATACCAAAACTCATTTGGTAAAGACAATATGTTAAAAGAATTTAAAAGTAGCCTTTTCAAAGAAAGATTGGATAAAAACACATAAAAGGGAGTATTAGTAGCCCATACAGCCGGTATAAATGGATCATTGTCGAAACTGGCTATTAACAGATACAAGACCTATCACAACAGCGGCAGAAAAAGCGCCTCATCGTTGTAATTTACATGACATTTGTTGTCTCTAGAGAAAACGGTCTAAGTTTAAACAGGAGGTCATCCCCTTCCTTTTAACAACTAAGTGTTTTGTACTTTTTTATACGACACTACTTGTTATTGGTAATAAGAGAGATTTACAAAATGATACTTTTTAAAAAAAATAAGACACAAAAGGGATCTGGAATCGGACATTCATGTTCGATACCCTGCATCGCGGTATCAATATAAAATGCAAAAAAAAATCAAACAAAAGAAAGGAAATTCAAAACCACTTAGTTGGTAGTTGAATGTAATTTTTTCCTCCATATAATCCATATTATCAAAGAATGTTCCATTCACATTTCCATTTCAAGTTTGTAAAATTTTTAGCCTAACACTCGTTGGGCCGCCATCTTGAATGTAGTTCCAAGAACCGCGGGTTATGACGTCACTACACAAAATCAGTTTTACTTAGGCCAAGACCAATATTAATTAATGGGTGTTCGTGTCCAACAACAAGGAAATTGTCTAAAACTTCAAACTTTGAAAAAAAACAATAAAATGTTTAACAGTTATTAAATAAGTGACTCATTACTCCTCTGCATCCCTACAGTGGGGGCATAAAAACTTGTCACCACGCCGTATTACTCTGGTTGGTGTACAATATACCAAGTGTGTCGAGTGCTTGCAGTGAAGACCATCACATTGGGCCCATTTCACAAAGGTAAGTGAAACACAGTTGGAAAGTTCTTTTGGCGGAAAAAGACCACAATGACAGCATTTCTATTCCTCACTGTCACTTTCATCAGCACTTGTGGCAGAACTGCCCAATGCCAAGTTGATGTGTGATGGACCGGGCTTTGGACTTGACCGCAGCGATGATTTCACCATAGGCGAGTTTCACTGGCTTCTTTGGTTTCTTAGTCACCTTTTTTGTTCATTTTCATGCTGTTCAATTGACCTGATAACTGGGTCACTGGTCAGTTCTTTTCCTGACACAGTTTTTCTAGTTTTGCTGGTTTTCTCACATTTGACAGCCATAAGTTTTTGCTCCTGCTCAGCTTTCTCCAAGATATCATTGATTTCATTTCTAACCAAGATACAATCCTCCACAGTTGACTCGTTGTCATCGCTGTCTGGTTATGGGAAGCTGATAATACTTCAGCTGGAAGCATGGTCTGTTTTGGTATGGCATTTCTGTCAGCAGGATAGATGCCGGTTTTCTTGAATGCAGCCTGAAGGTTTTCAGAACATAGAGCCTTGGGTACACCTTTCTTGCAATTTAACAAAGGTTGTACTTGGTAATTGCAGCTGATGTTTGGCGAATGACCTTGTGACACTGGGCATAGTACATTCTTTGAAAGGGACCATAACATTCCACATCTTGAGGTTGAAGCAGATGGCTCGTGTGAGCAGGCAAAATAAAGAGCACAATGTTGTTACCCTTGGCCCAGTCAGCAATGTCCAATGCTATGTGTGAGCGGTGACCATCAAGCAACAGTTAAATCTTGTTGTTGGTTCTTTCTGGAACAAACTTCAGAAAGTGTTCGGTCAAGTACGAGCGGAATACTTCAGTATTAAACCAACCGGTCTCCGAAACGGTACCACTGGCCCCTGGTGATGCCCCTTTCAATAAATCGGCATTCATTCTTTTGCCCGGAAAGATAAAATATGGGGGAATTGCCATTCCGCTTGCACTTCCAGCACCAATGATCGTTAGAGTCTTGCCCTTTCCAGAGGTGACAGCCTGTGCACAATAATCTGCACTGGCAACAATGTAGGGAGGTTTGTGCTCAACCTTTCTCATCAATATTGTATATCAGTTGAGGCTTATCTGCAAGGCCATGACTTATGCACTGTTCAAGGTTGTTGAAATATGCCATAACAACACTTTCTTTTGCCATTTTTGCGCGAACATGTTCTAGTGCCCGAGGTTTAAGCACTTTCATTTCAGGCTATCGCTTGAGGAAACCCTTAATCCACTTCATGGAAAGTGGTTTACCTTCGGGGCGTTTGCCAAAGGTGGAATGCATAGTCAGATGCAAAATCCAAGCATTCTTGCCGTGTATAACCATAACCGAAGTCGGTCATGGTCTTCAAGTGGTTAACAGTTTTAGCCTCTTCAAACTGTTCGAATAAAGGGACCTTCTTCATTACAACAGTCTCTGGGTCCACCTTTCCTAACACTCTATCTCTGAGGGTATTTTCAGGGACCATAACTATCTTGAAGGCCATGAGAACAGGCATTCCTTCTTCTTTCACTTCTTTGTACGCATTAATAAGAGCCGATGGGGAGTAACAACTCTTTTCCTCCTGACCGGTCTGGGATATGGCTAAAATTGAAAAAAAAATGACTTAAGGTATATGGTACATGAAACTGATCTGGGATATGGCTAAAATTAAAAAAAAATCACTTAAGGTATACGGTACATGAAACTATCAAAAACAATAATTTTGCCTAAAAATTTCGTCTATGATGTGACGTGACTCTAATTCATAAAATGTCAACAAAGCAGACGGAGTAAGAAAGCAGGGTTTGCATAACTTTATATGGGTCATTTTTGTGGTTTCTATGGAAATCAAAATATGGATTAGTAAAATTTAACAAATTCATGTAAGTCAAACTGTAATTTGAAATATTTACCTGTTTAGAGCGCATTTTGATAAGTTTGACAGCAGGTACGCTAGAGTAGTTTTCGTAGTAAGCGTGACGTAATAATTCACGAGCGTGCGATAAAATCTCACGAATCTACAGTAAAAACAAATATGTCCGCGATGCAAGGTTTTTCGCGGTGTTAGGGACTTAGTTCAATTTGAAATTAAAATAAAATTTAAATTATTAAAAATTTAATTATCAATTAAGACAAAAGTCTCATAAAGATGATTGTATTAAATATCAAGAGTGCAAGACTGTACTAACGTCCTTATTGTTAAAATGTAGTAACGGCAGCTCTGTGTGTTTCTCATTCTTCTTGCTTTGAGAATAGAAAGGAAACAAACTATGATTTTTACTAGTAAAGTGGTAGTCATAAATATAACTTATACCAGTCGCCAGATCAATTGTTTTCTTGATGACTACATAACCCTCAGGAACTTGAACGTGTTGTGGATATGTTAATAACGTTTTATTGGGACAGCACTGTTAACAATTAGGCACAACTGTTAAGCTGATTAACGTTGGGACGGAGTAATTTAACATTAAGTCATTTTCTTGTGATGGATCAGTTTTAAGTTCACATGATTCTTCAAGAAACGGTTTTGTGCACATTCAGTCAACGTTAACATGTTCTCATTTTCACACTCCTGGAAATATCATGCAATTCGAAGAATATGTCGTGTACGTTGTATCAATGTGTCTTTTTTAATCAACTAATCAATCTCGTTTTCCAAATATAAGTATACAAAATTCAAAAGGTCGTACTATTCAATAGAACAAAAATAGAAAAAAACGACTTATTATTGCATTCCTTCCAGACGTTGCGGCGTTAATGGTCACATCAAACGCCACATCTTTGCCGTATCATCAGGATCTGCCATGTTAACGTTTAGATTCATTTAAACAAATTGTAATAGATGAAAATGGAGCTTTGAAAACCACCGAAAACGACAAATACTAATATATTGTATGCTCGGGTTACTTAAGCCTGTACATGGGCAGTAATGGAAATGCATATTCCTGCCCACGCCGCCTAGCCCCGGGTTGAGCGCAGCTCAACATTTACACAAATAAACAGTACAATTTTGCAATCCCAAACGATTCTAAGCATATCGCGGTTAACATGGATCCTTCAATGCGGTATTTTCGGAACAATATCAATCCATGTTCAGCGACGTATGGTCCTCAGATCAAAGAATATTTATGACCTTAACAACAAAACAATGAACATACCAGAAATAGTCTTGGAAAACACCGGGTAGTGTTCCAGAACTTGAAATGAAAGAAGAGCTTGTTAAAGATATTGTCATATGTTGAATTTGATTGCTTGTGTGTATTACATAGCAGCTTCCTATCTCTAAATCATTATTTTAGAAATACAAGTGGATGAAAAATCTAACGGGCGACCAAAACATCAACTTAGTTAAACTAAATGTATCCATTCGGAAAGTTTTGACTACCAAACATATAATACTTTATTTCTACTTTAATAAGCAGGAGCTGGTCAACTTATACTATACGTTAAGCACAATCCAGTTTGTTACATTAACTGTAAGAGCTGTACGTTTAACGGTATCTGTTATATTTTATTTTGACGTTAAGTGATAAGTTTGGCGGCAATGTTCAATAAAACGTTTTCCCCCAACCGGTTATAAACTTTCTATTCGGCAAAAAATCCTGCAACTTTGAAACTTAATTAATGATATTTTTCTATCTTTAAAGTTCAACGAACACTGTGTTAAATAATTAATCGTACAACTAATGGATTGTTAGGAAAAACAAAGCGAATACAATTGAATGAAATTAACAGAAGTACAAACAAAAACTGCTTAACAAAATGTCAAGTTCGCCACAGCAACGACTTTTTGCACTCTTTGTGTTCACTGTAGGAAGTCATATGTATTACCAAATAGGTGACCCATCCACGTGAAACAAGTCGGGTGTTATTAGAATAACGCAGTCTGCTGAGTTATCTTCCCTGTACATATGCTACAAACGGTATCTCATTAATTTAACAGTAACAAGTGGGGGGGGGGGGGGAATCGCGCACAACCGTTACCGCTGCAGAGCGAGAAAATTGTTCTGCAAGCATCCGGTGACGGTACTGCAGATGTTGTTTTGACCCGGAAAGGTAGGTGGTCAGCGTTGACTCGTTTTTATCAAAATAATATGAACTAAGGCACTGCCTCTTATCGAGCTCTAGCTTTATTAATCTCAGATAATGATTTATATTAAAAAATAATTTATTTCTAACATTAGTTAGCCTACTCATGCATGATAAAATTATGTGTTTTTGGAAAGAATTTAAGTCTACATTAACTTAATTCAGCTGGACAACTGGCAATCTGACTTTTACTAAACATTAGGGTTTTTAATGTGTAAACACAAAGGCTACTTGCTTAAATTTACAACCAAAATGTGTTCCATTACCTCACTAAATGCAATATTGAATATTAATAAATTCTTCATTAATACATGAAAATATTACATTGTCACATGTGCATGAAAATTAATATAATTATTATTGTCTGAAAAATAAATTTTATTTTTTAAAATGTTACCTTGATTACACTTGCATTTGTAACTTGCAATTGCACAAAATTGTTCCATGCTATTCAAAAAATATATATGCATGTTACTTGTAAATGAATAAAGTTATAATATAGACCTAAAAAGTACTGTTTTAATATACATGTACATCACATTAACACCACATTGAGACTTTAATATGTAGTGTGCTACATCACCTAGATTTTGGGGCATATTTGTGCAAAGTCATTTGAAAATATCTCCAGGAATGACAATGCCATAGGAATTTTCAGTTATTAACAACAGTAATTTGAAGCTATAAATGCTGTGTGAAAAATATTGTGACAATATGGTACATATTTGGTGATAATAAGGTACATATTTGAGCCAAGTTACTTAAATGTGCATGGTAGAATTACTTATTTAAGTTGAAAAATAGTTCAGCTATTGGGCCAAAATAGATGAAATAATCTCAATCAATTAAACATAAACATGTACAATATCATGTAGTCTGATTATCCATATGTAACACTCCTTTACAGGTCTAAGTAACTGATTTGAAACAAAATGCTTCTTTATATCTATTTTCATTACATAAATGAATTGCGCTTGCCAATAAAATCATGCATTAAAAATTTTGTTGGTCCATTTTTTAAAATGTATAATAACAATTTTCAGAGATTGTTTGCAAAAAATGTAAACCCATGAAACACATCAACATGCCATTATTCATAACCACTTTTGGATTTCTGTCTGGTAAGTATTTTATAAATGTAATATATATACTGGAAAATGTGAATTTCAAAATTCTGAAGCTCATTCCAGTTGGTATTTTCTTGATTTTGTATTTTTCATTGCAAAAATTTAGGCACAATTTCTTTAAAATACGGTAGGTAAATTTCTCTTTAAAAAGTACCATAATATTAAAAAATGTAAATTTCTCTACTTTTACATTGCTAAAACATAAACATACAAAAGAAAAAAAATCATAGTTTTTATTATGAGTGCAATTTCCAGTTTTTTGTGTTAAAGTCCAGCTTAAGCAGATCCAAGTACAGGTATATTCAGATGTTTACATGTATTTAAAGAGGCCAAAAACCCACTGACATGGCAAGAAATTTTCTCTTCCTCTTCACAGCAATCTACTTTTTTTCAACAATTTAAATGATTAAGAAAGCTCTGATTTTTTTATTTTCTAAAACACAACTTTTTGATGCTGAGCAAATTTAGTGATACCATGTCATTGAATATTTAACAAAATTTGCAAAAATAAAACAAAACAAAACAGACACCTTGTAAATAGTGTATTTGATTATACATGTACCTCACATACATATTTTGATTATGAAATCATGTTGAAATGTGCACATGACAGAAAATTTGGTAATAATAGAACACTTTTAATTCCCAAAATGAGCATTTAAACTTGATATTTGATGCTATTCTTGGTACACATGTATTCTGCTTTCTGGTCAAACTTTTTGGTCCCAACTGATGATAATATATTGGAGATTAACCCTTTCCTCCATGTAAACACCTTTATGACATGGAAAAACTGTGTAGATTCAGATCAGCCAGCACATCCATGATGTCTGATCAGGATCTGCAATGTTCACTTGTTTAAATCATTATGTTATTTCTGACCAAAAAGTGAAAAGTGCAGATCCTGATTAGATGTGCCAGCTAATCTGGATCTACACCGGTCTCACACGGGTAAAAAGGCATGTCTTTAGAGTAAAAGGGTAAATTTCTCTTTTATTAAAAATCTCATACTACAGTACTGTGTATTAAAATTAAAAAGGTAATTATACTCAGTAGTTACTCTGAGAAAATTAGTGTCCAAACAATTTATAAAACCTGAAATTTCATACATTTAGGACAATCTGTCATGTATTTGGCCAAAATATAAAAAAAACATAAATTGTTTCTGGAGGTACCATGTCAAATAGGCCACAAGTCAATTCAGGCAGTGCTTGTAAGTCTATTGTACATGGCAATCACTGTAAAGAGTTAGTTTTGTTTTTAGATTTACACAAGCTTTTAAAAAATAGTATCATTGCTTAATTGATATCTAAAATTGTGCTTGTCATCCTGAAACCCAAGAACAAATTAAAACATCATCTGATTGTCATTTCTGCTTAAAAAATTGGACTGTCATCATAAAGTAAAGTAGTTTGTTACAGTCATATTCTCTTCTCTACACCTACCCAAGGTGTTTCAATCAGTTTTGTCTGGGTGTCACACTGTTATATAAGATTACAATTTACAACACTTGCAGTAAAAGTCAGAGGTGCTAATGCAATCAAAGGTGTCATATTTAATAAATAAATAAATAAATTTATTTCTAAACCAATTTCCATGTTGGACAATGCAAAATACACAGCTTATGTTGCAACCATCAATATTTGATTCTGTGCTAGTGTAGACAGAGTGACTTTTGTAGACTAAGGTCATTGATCAAAAGAGCATATTGACATATAAGTGATGTCTTTTCTTTTGTTGCAACATTTTGTTAATTGTTTTCCCACCTGTTTAGTCATGATAGTCTTGGACAAAAATCCAGAAAAAGTACATGATGCTTTGTACAAAATGTCCAATCTATGAAGCAACTTGTTCATGAAAATTTTTTTGTAAAACATCATAAACTGACATATTAACACAATGATACTAAAACATCATAAATAAAATAAAAATGTGGCCTATTTTTGAGGCCTATTTGAGCTTTTCAAAATAAAGTGTGGCTCATTTGACTTGTTTGTGGCCTATTGACTGTAATCCATATACCAATTCCATGGTATTTGATCATAAATTTGGTGTGAATAGACTGATAACGATCCCAATCTATAAACCAAAACAAGAAACATTATGTTTATGCAGTGTAGACCCAGTGTAGACCCTCATTTTTAGGGGGGAGGGGCGGCAGCCTGTTTCTTTTTTTTAGAAAACAGGGTCAGTGTTCAACGCCCCTGTGGTGTAGATTTGCTCTTGTGACATGTGTTTTATAAGAATAAATAAAGAAATCTCATACCTCGTGTTCAGTAGCTCGCAAACAATATCTTCGACTGCCATGAGCTCACGTGTCTGAATGACGAACATGACCAGTGACAAAAAACTCTTATACAAAACTGAATTGTGGCGCTGGTCTACGCTAAGCTCAGTGTGTCTCACAATGTGACTGAGTGACTGTTGCGAGGTCCAGTTCACAATTCAACTTCACATAAAAGTTGGTTCTCATCAGCCTTACATATTGTTTTCAAGAAAAACTCCATGCATCTGATTGTTCCGTCGATGGGCCTTATGCTCCTTTGAATTTAAAGGCCTAATTATCCACTGACAAGCTACCATTCAGTAGTTTTCAACTTGACTTCTTCAGCCTAATTTCTCAAAATGGCCGATTGCTATTGGTTACAACGAACGACAACCTACTCTCTAAACAGACGATTTAGTTTTTTTAGCTTTCCAAAATGCTAGTCCGATAACAATGCTACCGAATAATAAGTTTTAATTTTTAAAGTTATTCTGCCATTAGCAATTTATAAAAATAAACCCAATAACAAAATTTGTAAAAACAATACTTTGCCGTAAGTTTTTACCGGTCAGGTTTTTTCCCGTGTTTACATTGCCTTATGCTGTGCACATACGGTAACCAGCGCAAAACGGAAGGAAAGCTTTTTTTAATCGTTAGTGAATGGGCATTCCTGCGACCTTAAGACGAGCTTAACGCTCGGGTCGCTTTGCGACCCGAGCTAGAGCTCGATATTAAGCAATTCTTTGAAAAACTGGGAACGTGATTCGATGCGTGTTGGATTTATCTGCACGCTTGTATAATATGATACCAAAATACGCAAACATGGTTGAGTTATGACGATCATTCCGCCTCTGAAATGAGCAAAATTTTATGTGAGGTGAATCTTGTTTCGATTTTCGAGCAATATTTAGTTGTATTCTCGTCCTGTATCACTGCAAGAACAAAGTATTTGTTCCGTTTTGTATTCCCTGTGACTGGTTTAAATTTGTATGCTCTTTTAAGGAAAATGCTGGCCAAAATTTAACGGTAGCGGTTGCGCTGCTGATGTGACGGTTGTGCGTAAGAAAAGAATTGACTGGGATCACACGTTTAATGCACTTTTACGGGTTCGTTCACAGCATTATTTTTAGGTATCTGGTCAACTCGTACCTGAGTTATCTCGTACCTTAGTCAACTCGTACCCTATTTTGGTCAATTCGTACCTGATCTTTGGTCAACTCGTACCTACTTAAGTCAACTCGTACCCTAGTTTGTCAACTCCTACATATTCACGTTATTTATTTTTTACAAATTATAATTATTAACATTACTAATGATAATCTAGTATGTACAACATTTGTATGACGATGTATAAGCATTTTGCAAAACTATTCTTGTTGTTTGATATACCGGGACTTTACGTAAAGTTGAGTTAAATAAAAAAAAATATATCGAAACAAGCTTATTATATTCCTTCTCAGATATGACCATTGTTGGATAAAAATGTTACGCCTGAAATATAAAACACAGCCATATCCTTTCAGATTTTTATTTGTTCAGATATTTTAAAATTATTTTTTATCTTACAAGACACCCTCCGAACGATATTAAAATAATCAGATGGATCAAAGTCTTTATTTAATGGTCTGACTTCTTTAGAAAAAATATAGGACCGAAGCAGCTTACACCCCTATTTACTTCTTTATTTTATGTGATATCTTTAAAATTACATTTGCATGTAACAGAAAAGTTGGTCCGTTAAAGATAAAAGTAAGGCCGAAATAGAAAACACAGTCCTACTCCTTAACTCCTATATATTTTCGGATATTGTCAAAATCAGTAATTTATCTTGTATTATACCCTCATATTGATATTAAATCTCTTTTAAAACATACGGCGGCTGTAATTTTATTTAGATACATTTAACAACGAAAACAAAAATATGTTTTCGATGCTATTAACACCTTCAATCATGGTTAATCACATCACTGGTATAATTGGATTATAACACCTCAGGCTCTGGGCACGACACGATAAACTGATTAGATTAGCTCAATTTGACGTATTAGCCGATGTGTATTATTTCTTTTGAATATGGACTTGTCGGCAATTAATGCAAATGATCATTTTATCAAAGAATAGTTTTTGTAAGCGTGTTGTCGTATCAACATTGAATATTTATTTATTTATGTGTTTTAAAGAAAAAGTGGCCATGAGAGCCTCCTTTAACATACCAAAGAAATTCGGGGATATATTGCGAAGTGAAGAAATAAGGGATAGACCCGGTATCTTAAGAAATTTAAAAGTAGTGTATGGCCGTATTTTATTTTACGGACGTATTTTATTTTAAACCTGTCAACATTAATATTATAAACAAGTTACCATTGCTCTTTATTATCGCAGCTGTGAACTGTAATTCTGAAAAGGGGTACGAGATGACTAAGGTACGAGTTGACTAAGGTACGAGTTGACCAAAAAGGGGTACGAGTTGACTCAGGTACGAGTTGACTAAGGTACGAGTTGACCAGAAACCTTATTTTTATACAGAATCGCAAAGATCGGCAAATAAGAAAGTTCAAAAAGGATGCCGAATGAATAGATGATATTGACTTGTTAATAATACTGACTTGTTTACTTACCTTTTACATAAGGTGAGCAGTATATTGGTATACTTTGTTTTTCCATGGTGACTCAACAATTTTCACAAACGGTTCGTATATTTCATTTATATTACAGTATGCTTGAAAAGAAAAAAAAATTGAAACTTTGGATGGACTTTTAAATTTACGATTATAACAATTCGAAAACGAAATATCAGCTTTGAAAGGGCTTAAATATTTTGCTTTCTTTGGAAATGGTGAGGCACCAGGTGTTCTAATGCTTATATTTCTTTTTCTTCGATAAGTGGCAGGTTCTTGTGTTTGAACGGCATGTCTGCAAAAAAGCAAAATATATTTAATATAATGGATGCTGAACTAATTGGTTGATAGTTAACAACCGATCGTCGTGCTTATAAGACTAAATTAGGGGAAAATGGAAACAAATAAGGAATGGTTCAAGTGTGAAGATACTTCCCCTCCCTAGCATTCGCCCACCTGCGTCGATGTTTAGTTACTTTAAGGTGTATTTTATATGTCATATACATATTGAATGTAAATAACAGACACGTTTTAGAAAAAAAGCATTCACTTAAACACAATGTGTGCACATGTCGAGTTGTGTTTCTAGTACATGCTGCTCACATTATGTAAAAGGTAAATAAACAAGTCAGTATGTGCCCTCAAATTACATTTTGCTCATTTCAGAGGCGGAATGATCGTCATAACTCAACCATGTTTGCGTATTTTGGTATCATTTTATACAAGCGTGCAGATAAATCCAACACGCATCGGATCACGTTCCTCGTTTTTCAAAGAATTGCTTAATATTTTGATAAACACGAGTCAAAGCTGACCATCTACCTTTCCGGGTCAAAATAAATATCTGCAGTACCGTCACCGGATGCGTGCAGAACAATTTTCTCGCTTCCCCAGCGGTAACGGTTGTGCGCGATTCCCCCCCCCCCCCCACATGAGTAATGTGAATAACTATGTCATTGCTCTATTTGTCAAATTTAAAACATTCGAACATATAACTTACTTAAACAAGTCATATGAGGTTCACTACACAAACATTTCATTTTTATCAATTTTCCATTGACAAAACAGGCCAAAATTGATAATTGCTTTTGTTTTGTTTACTTTTCCATTTCTCAGAAATTGATTTATTAACTAAGTTTGAAACCTTCTCCCCTTCACTAAAACACTTTTATATCTATAAGAGGGATATCGTTTTTGTTTCTATTTTTGATATGCATATACAAACTGTTTAAAACAATATTTATTCGGTAGCTCCAGATCTTGCATAATTTAGTTCTTCCACAATATCCCGTCCCTTCGAATATTGTCTTACAATCATAAAAGAACATGTTATCAAATATCAGTTGTGATATGAGAACCTGTTGGGTCAATTGTGAGGTTGGTGCACCCTAGAACCTGGTTTAAACCCCCAGTGGCAAATTATTTTGCCACTGACCGTTCAAAGGCGGTACATGTAACCCCAAGGGTTCTCATTTTTGTTATTTGTTTGTGGTGTCTTATTTGAATTTGACATATTTATATACACTTGCTCTCTTTTCCTCTTTTTTTTTTTCGTTGCGTGGGGAGGCTGTGTTTTGTGAGAGTGGCAATTATCGATATGCATATTTCACTTTTTATAAGTCATGGCGAAAAAAACGTTTTATGAAACCTTTATCAAAAACATGATTGCGTTATTGAAAACTCGGTGGACTTTTAAATAAGCTAACTGTTATAAATTACCAGCGTGTTCGTCATCTTATTATGTTTCCTCATTTTCCACTGCGTTTATAATCCAAGAGACAAGCTAGCAAGAAAAATGTTATTTCGATTAAATCTATCTTTGGAAATAGTTCTTATAATATATGAAAAAGAACTTTTGAAATTGTCCTAACACGGCATAAATGAATAATAGCTCGGTTTGATTAAGCCTGTATACATTTAACGAGTACTATTAATATTTATATTCAAAGGACTTAAAATAACACTGATTAAAAAGAATTTGAAACGCACTAGAAACAATTCGGTTCTTTTATTCTAGACACAACAGAAGTGCTGATAAAAATGTTCAAGTGAACTAAGGTGATCGTTATCAGACTCTAGCATGCGAAAAGCTTATCTTCAAACATATAATTTTGCGAGTGTTTCTATCCAAATTGTATGCTTTTAATGTCATGAACATCAAAACTTGGAAAGTCATCTCGCAGTTCAAATGTGTCCTTCAAACGAAAAACCTACAGTGTTGTGAAATATAGATTATAAACAGAACATTGTCAACCTACGACATTCCGCTTTCCTGACTGTTCTTTTCTAAATAAAGGAAAATATTTTATTGACCTTTCTATTGTATTTAAAGACAAAACGGTTGAATCGAACGTACTCAATTATTTGACATAAATAAAAACGACCTTTAAAAGCAATCAAACACGACAAAATATTTAAATATTGCTTGGTTAGATTGAGCCTGTTCAGTGTGCAGCAATTAATGTATTACTGTGCACGCTGCTCCGGGTTAAGCCAACACAGACTTTACTTTTTAATAAGTTTCGTGATTAACGGTCTTAAAAGTGCGTTTATTACAACACTAATTAAATGCACGTGGATACTTTTTACGGCCGACACATGACGCAGAAATACCGATAAAAAACTATCGTTTGCTATAAAGATATGAAAACAACTAGAAATAAATCTTCTATACAACAATATTACATTTGATAAAGATTACTTTTGATTATACAACAATATCATGAAATTTTCTAAATTAAAATTAAAGCTATTAACGATCTTAAACCTTTTGCTATAGAATCCGTTTTTTATTTCTAATTATCCATGACATAGAATTTTATCACACGGCATTTGATATCAGCAGGAATTGTCGAGTCTTAAAGCTTACATATTTTTATTATTATTATTATTATTATTATTATTATTATTATTATTATTATTATTATTATTATTATTATTATATACTCAACTCCTTACAGAACATTTTAGAAATGCATTTTTATTAATATGATATGAATAGGTAGAAAAGAATACTGAAAAACCATTGATTTTAGTTTTCTCTTGGTGGTACATCGTCACATTACCCTCTAATAGAAGTAATACAACTGGTTATACTGACATAAATGCTTGTTTGAAATCCAGAAATTTATAATGGTAATTTTAAAGTACTGATAAATCGATATCAAGCACTGTCAAGCACTGTCAACCGGATGACCTGTAAGTCGTACGTTTTAACAATAATGCATGCAAAAATAGCATAAATATATAAGCGCATAATACTTTATCGAACATTATGTCACAATGGAAATGAAAACATATTTTGACATTGATAACTTCAGAATTATTTCAAATAAAATTGTGAAACTGTTGTGTCAGGATTGGCCCACATTCATCAAAAACACAGCCTCCAGTAGAGGATAAAAGAGCATAAATTTCAAAAAGACATCACAATCAACTAACAAAAAAGTAAACCAGATTGAAAAGTTCGTTTAACATTTATATCTAGAATAGCTTTTGAGAAAACAAACAAAGTCCATTATGTTTTGTAATTTAATAAAATATTGAAACAGAGTTAATGAAATACTTTATCACAATACGGGCATCATTAATTTCGGATCTCGAATGAGAATTAAATTATTCAAACTGAAATTTGTTGAAACACGCATAAGGAAAGTTGAAAAAAATGCACAGAAGCAATCGCTAAAGCTTGATTTTCAAACGAAAGCTTCTGTCAAATGTTCTTGACATCGTCAAAAAACCATTTACTATGTTCTATTGTTGTCCAATTTGTGAATAATCATTGGAATTCTTCAGTAATTCCGAGGAACAGATTTCATTATCTTGCAATCAAACTAAAGAGGAACGTTCTGTGTAATTGTACGTAGTTTTAATGCCACAGTCGCACCGGCGAGTAATTAAAACAAGATGATCCCCCTCACCAGACTTTGACCTTATCACTTAAGACATTTGCTATTCTTTTCAACCCACATTTATTTTATTCTTGGTTTCGTTTCTTTATCGTAAATTTAAATGCATCACATATTTTGTTCTAAATCTACATTTTGCCTGTTTTCGCTGTCCGTGAAAAGCAGGATTAACATTCCCAGATCCTCTGTTTATTTCTTGTTTTCTCATTTAGGGCAAACCCATTCTTTTATCTGGGGACCATACGCCGCTGAACATAAAACGAATGTGTTTGCCCTAAACGGGAAAATAATTTGTGGAACTAAACATAATAACATTTTGACACTGGATCAGAAAATTTAAATCCTACATATCACAGATGGCTTTGTTGATGCAGTTGACATATTTCAAATATATAAGTAAACATGACATGTACTTCTAATGTTATAGACAATGTTAAGTATCATATAAAAGTCATTTAAATGGGGCATAAGTTAAAAAAATAGTGAAACGGGTGTTATCATTCTTGTTGTCAAATGGATTTGAAGATGATATTAAGCTCATAGAACAAGGACTTAAAGTTAAAAGTTATAGGCAACATGAAGTTCCATATTAAAGTCATCTTGAAAAAAGTTGATTTTGTACTGGATAGACAATTTAGAGAGTGCTGAGATTTTGAATGTAAAAGGATGAATGTTGCTTGAATCGTTTTGTGTTATTATATTGTAGTTATCTCTACTTTGAGATGGATAATTTCATATGGAATATTGGAATATTTTTCTCAGGTAAATTGCAGTGACATTTTTATTCATCGTGAAAATCGATTACCTGTGAAACGAGTGTATAGCCGTGACCAGTTATTAAAGATTGGTTACGCAACGGTGAACAATAGTAGCGGATTACAAAGACTCGATCCCTCTCTATATTTAACAATAAAGAAACTCAACATCGTGCGTAGAAGGCAGAGGGGGAAAAGGGGTGGCAAACGAAAACCCCTCTGGCATCCGAACGGAGTAAATACCAGGAATCTCATCTATCCAAAAGTACACACTACGAAGGATTTTAATCGACTTAATGAGAAAGTAGTATGCATGACAAGAAATTGTCGTTCGGCAGTCAATAAGGATACTTTTATAGGACAAATTTTACGTGATGAAAAGATTGATTTTGCCCTTCTTACTGAGACTTGGTATTCTGATGAGAAGCCGCACCAATACGAATCTTCGGATCTAACCAGAACGGATATAAAGTCAGTGTAGCGAATCGAAAAAATAGAATAGGTGGCGGCATTGCATTGACTTACCGAAACGGAATCACTATGCGCAATATTTCATGTGGATCAACTAGTAGTTTTGAATTTGGCATATGGCAGCTAATTTTTAAGAGTATTACGATGCATGTGATAGGAATTTATAGACCTCCTTCGTTGGCCTCATGTACGCAGTTCGTATCTGACTTTTTCAACAAAATTGAACAGCTTATTCCAGTGTATTCAAATCTAATCATCATGGGCGATTTTAACTTGCATATTCAAGAAAACAGCAGTACAATTGATGAATTCAATAATGCCTTAACGGCCATGGGATTAGTTCAGCATGTGAATTTCAGTACTCATGTTGCAGGCAACAGCCTTGACCTTGTTCTGACAGAAGCCGAGAATGGAGTAGATGTTTTATCATGCGAACCTGGAAATTTTGTTTCCGATCACTGTTTAGTAAAAATTGTGACAAAAGTTGAAAAAGAATCAATAAGTAGCAAAACGATATCTTTTAGAAACTTTAAGGATGTAGAAAAAGATGCTTTTGCTGCAGATCTTCGCGAAATATCAATTGAAACGGACAATGTTGACAATTTTGTGGAACAATTCGAAGACGAAGTTAAAAGAGTCCTTAACATTCATGCTCCATTAAAAGAAAAACGAATCATTAGCCGAGCTCCTAAACCTTGGTTTACAGAAAACATTTTAAGTCTAAAGCGGAAACTTCGCAGATCAGAGAGCCTTTGGAAAGAGCATAAACATCCACATTTACATGAACAATTCAAAGAAGCTCGTAATAAATACACAAATGAAATAAACAAAGAAAAGTGTGCGGCCTTAAGCCAGAAAGTTCTTGACTCTAAAGGTGATCCTAAAAAATTGTACAAGTTTGTATCAGAATTAACTGGAAAGCATTCCGAAAATCCGATGCCAGTTGAACAAGATGAGATTACTCTTGCTGAAAAATTTGCAGATCATTTTATGAATAAAATTCAGAAAATCCGTGACTCATTGAAAGATTTCGACAATCACAAGCCATGCTATAAAGACACACCCATCTTTAACACATTTCAAGAGCTGACTACTGAAGACATTAGAAAGCTAATAACCCAGTTACAGACAAAATCATGTGAATTAGATGTTTTACCAACAAATATTTTGAAATTATATTTGAATGAACTATTACCTATTATTACTAAATTGGTGAATCTTTCGCTGAAACAGGGCGTATTCCCGTCTAAATGGAAAAAAGCCATTGTCAGACCTTTAATCAAGAAAATTGGCCTGGAACTTGAATTCTCGAACTATAGACCAGTGAGCAATTTGTCATTCTTGTCCAAACTGATTGAGAAAGCCGCCCTATATAGACTCAACATACACGTTGAGGAGAGTAATCTTATGCCAAAGAACCAGTCGGCTTATAGACGGCATCACTCTTGTGAATCAGCGTTGTTACGTCTTGTGAATGATCTCCTTGACGGCATGGAAAAGCAGGAAGTTACAGCGCTCATAGCCATTGATCTATCTGCTGCATTTGATACAGTGGATCACAGTATCTTGCTTGACGTCCTTCAGAAGCAGTATGGCGTCTGCGGTACGGCGTTGGATTGGCTCGACTCGTACTTACGTCCACGCAGCTGCTATGTCAAGGTAGGCTCATCGACGTCAACGCTTCGTCAGCTTCAATGTTCCGTGCCTCAAGGAAGTTGTCTGGGGCCGTGGTTGTATCTGACGTACGCTGGGACCCTTTTCGACGTCATTCCACCATCAGTAACAGTATATGGATTCGCTGACGACCATACGGCAAACACGCGATTTCGTCCAAATCCTGTGGCGGAAAGGAACGCTATGCAAGAGCTTGAACAGTGCGCTATGATTATAAACGATTGGATGAATGAAAATAAATTGAAAATGAACGCATCGAAAACAGAATTCATTATGTTCGGTAGTCGACAACAGCTTGACAAATGTATCACTACTTCTATTAACATTGCAAATGACAACATTGAAAAACAAAAGTGCATTCGTTATCTTGGAGCTTTTCTTGACGAGTCACTTAACTTCAAAGAACATATAAAACGCAAATGTAGAGCTGCTATGTTGAACTTCTTCAAAATAAAAAGTATACGTAAATACCTCACAAGGGAAGCCACTGAGATCCTCTGTTTGTCGTTGGTTATCTCCCACTTGGACTACTGTAATGTTGTGCTATATGGTGTTTCTCAGTGCGATCTCAACAAAATGCAACGGATTCAAAACATGTGTGCGAAACTGATTCTTAAGCGTAAC
This sequence comes from Corbicula japonica, assembly GCA_038501625.1. NCBI lineage: Eukaryota > Metazoa > Mollusca > Bivalvia > Venerida > Cyrenidae > Corbicula > Corbicula japonica. The sequence continues at coordinate 1,789,459 of JAZAYU010000047.1, forward strand.
AAGTATGACAGTTCGAGACAAGCGCTCTTCGACCTTCATTGGTTGCCCGTAAAAGCCAGTATAGAATTTAAAATGATGACATTCATGTACAACTGTTCTCGAGGCACCGCACCAGTCTACCTGATCGAGCTGTTGTCACACCATACACCGACACGAAATCTGAGATCATCTGACCACTCCTCGCTGAGCTACTCTGTTCCTTTTAATAAACGCAGAACTTTCGGGGATAGGGGATTTCGTACTGTGGGGCCGAAATTGTGGAACACATTACCAATTGAAATAAGGGAATCTGCGACATTGGATATTTTTAAGAAAAAGTTAAAGACTATTATTTTAGAGACTTCTTTAAATTATTTTAAAATTTACTAATGACAATTATCTATGAGTATTCTGAGAAAAATCGTGTAGATGTTCTATATTTCCGGATTAGACCTGGTGGCCTTGGGTCACATCAGGGATTCAGGTGGAGATACATCAAGTAATGTGGCTTTTGTTCACATAAAGGCAATGTAAAGTCAAATACAAGTGACTTCTAGTCACATTCGGGCTTCGGGCAACTTCTTGTTGCATTCAGTTGACTTCTAGTCACATAGTAGCGACTTCTTGTTGCATTCAGGTGACTACTAGTTACTTACAGGCGATTTCTTGTCGCGTTCAGGTGACTTCTAGTTAAAAACGTGCGACTACTTGTTGCGTTTTTGGTGACTTCTAGTCACATACAGGCAACTTCTAGTTGCATCATAGTCAGCTTAGTCACATCCAGAAGATTTCGGAAGTCAGTCTAACTACTTACATGTGCACTCTTTTTAGATCAATGATGTTAATTCTTAACATTTTATTATCTTAATTTATTCTAATACTGTTTTATTATAATAGTTTTAATGATTCTTAAGTGATTGTGTGTGCTTTTATTCAAATGTGCTATTTTATACATGTATGTTTTTATGTAAATGTTATGTACAACGCCATTGAATATGTGCACATAAAAATAGGCGTTTAATTAAATTAAGAAGTTTCAAGTTTCAAGTTTTGATATTTATTTGCAAAATTTGAGAATTATGTGATCGTTTTCAACGTTAAAAACATAACACAAATATTTTCTGTTACAATTTTAGTAATCCCTAAGCATACCGCTTTATAATTTACAAAATCGGCTTCAAATTATGCATTTTTACGGTAATTCAAAACAAAATTGCGGACGACAACAAAAGGTGGGAGGCCAGAGAGGGAAATTAAGGCACGTGCGTTCATATCTACGGCCGATCCGTAAATACGGATATACATCAACGGCAAATTATTCAATCAAATTCAAGGAAATTTCTTTGCAGTATAATAATGGTCTATTTTCACACGCATGGAACAGCAATCTGTAATGTAGTATTTTGAGAGGGAGCCTGCTCAGTCAGCAGACACAGACCATTCTTATATTAGATCTCAGGACAGAGTATTAGAATCTTAATATTTCTTCTTCACTAGACATTGAACATTGTAGACAGAGTTTTACAATACCAGGACAGGACGATCCTTACAAAAAGATATGATTCAGATGCAGTATAATTAACCTTATCTGGGAAATGAACATAACTATAATTCAGAGGAGGAGGGAATGATAACTGGTTCATATTGTAACGTAAGGGTTTCTGATTCCGTACTTAAGATAATGATGTCGGAAAATGACATGATTGCCCGCAGAATGTATGACGTTTATGATGGTAATGAAAACGATTCTTTAGATAATGATGATCATTTGTACACTTGACATTTCTAATATTCATTATAATTGTAGCGGACGAAAACAAGATATTTTTATAGTGGGTGTAGGTGAAAAAATGTCACCACGATTTAAACGTATTAAGTCTATTAACATATTTATATATAAGGCCACCGCCTGTTATAATTTGAGAAAAAAGTCAGAAGATTGTTGTTGTTTCTGTCAAAAAGTGTCATTTTTTTCCAGAAACTGCACAACAATACTCGTATGCATTTAAATACAAAGCACAATGCAACAATATTCTTTGGATGAACAGTTTCTCTGTATGTATAGCTAATAACTGGAAACATACTTAAACTGACCAGTCCCAGGCTTAAACCCTTGGGTTCTCATTTGTGTAAATATTTTTGTGGTGTCTATTTTATAATCTATTTTCCTCAAATGGGCACAACTATTTTACATCTTGCATATTCTGTACTTGTTCGCTTTTCTAGAGCTTGCAATGATATTAATGATTTCAATCAACGTAATCTTTAGTCTTTATTTTGGTCTATAAAAAATTCAAATAACGCTTTGAAAAAGCTTAAATCAAATAATGTTCAGGCGTTCTGTTTGTCTACATATGATTTTTCAACTTTATATACTTCTCTCCGTCATAATTTACTAAAAAGGTGAAATATGCATATCAGGAATCGCCACATTCAGAAAAAACAGCCTCCCCACACAGTCAAGAAGAAGAGAGGGAGAGAGCATGGTTAATAAAATGATCAGTTTCAAAAGAGACACCACTAACAATTAACAAAAAAACAACTAAGAGACAAGCTAACCGGTCTCATTGAAAAAAACTTTTGCTAGAGAAAATAAAACATTTATCGCTTTTTATGAACATAGAGCATTTTTTACAGATGGTTCTTATGATAATTATACTTCATGGACCTGTCAAGACCTTATCCAGGCGCTCACATTTGTTTTGCCACTGACCGTTCCAAGGCGGTATCCCAAAGGTTCTCTTATTCGTTAGTTGTTTGTGGCGTCCTATTTGAATTGACATACTTATAACAAACATGCTCTCTCTCTCTTCCTCTCTTCTTTTTCGCTGTGTGGGGAGGCTGTGTTTTGTGAGTGTGGCGATTCCTGATATACATTTATATTTTTTGCATAACAGAAAAAAACTTTTAAACAGGGTTATCGGTATCACAAATTAAGGAAATTCTTTTGCAAGTTTTATCGCCGATACCCAGATTTAATTCAAAAATAGAGGTGCAGTTTAAAATCACTATTGCAAGGTATTTCACAGCCATTTTCTGGATATTAAATCTATAAATTTAAGAAAATAAAAGAAAATGATAATTTTACCCGGTTATTCGTAAAACGTCTATAAATTAAAAAAGAAAAGTTACCAACATGATATTCAACAGCGCTCTGCAGGCCTGGTGATTAACCCATCTACAGTTTATCATTATGCTTACCTCTTTGGTTGCACGACGGTGGCAGGAGTTTAAGAGTTTATAAAGGTTTATAGGAAATTCTTCTTTTAATAGAACCTAGAAGCTCGATTTGTTTCTTTTATCTCTGTCATCGTGTTCTTGCTGATTTGACTGCAGATACTCTTGGCTCAGTAATATCATTGAGTACCCACCCCTTTCGCTTTTCAGTGCTTATAGCTTCCTATGTTTTATATGTTTGTGTGCTTTTGCATGCAACATTGTTGAGCTGATTGGTGGGTTGGAGTTCTTTCACCAAGACAACTTGTACTTGTTTTGTCATATAAGAACCTGTTGGGGGCAAGTGTGAGGTTGGTTCACCCTATAAACTGGTATAAACCCTCAGTGGCAATTTGTTTTTCCACTGACCGTTCCAAGGCGGTAACCCCAAGGGTACTCTTTTCGCTCTCTTTCCTCTTCTTTTTCGCTACTTGGGGAGGCTGTGTTTTGTGAGTGCGGAGATTCTTGATATGCATATTTCACTTTTTTAATACTTCAACTATTCACTGAGTTTGAATGCATGTTAATCAGTGGCGTTTGTCTATAGAAGTAGTTTCTAAAGCTAGACAATTGCACACAACTTAAATAGCGTTAAATAATTTTTGCCGATAAAATTCATCAATGTAATGAATGTTAAACAACGACATAATTAAGTAACTTCTTTTTTCTGACATTTATTGAATATTTTATATATTAGTTTAGTATAATGATAACAGATTGCAATCATTTTCAAGCTATTTTGAAGCTATTATTTCTTAAGCTATTATTAAACACTGGTTAAGCGGCCTGGGCAGTTATACGAATCATTACTGCCCATGAAAAGTCTCAATCAAACATGGTCATCTTCGGTGGCTTTCGAAGTTCTTTTTTTCACCTATTTTGGTATAATTTTACTTAAACTTTTGAAGGGCAAAATACCATTTTTTCAAATATTCTGATTATTATGACTGTATGATAATAATTTCGTTATTTCAACAATATTTTATAACAGTTTGTTACAATGCATACCTATCATGTGTGGTAAATAAGTTTTAAGCAGTAAAATAACTAAATATTTAGGGGGACCCTTATAATTCCATAAAAACAAAGAAAAAATACCAATTCTGTTATTTTCAGAACTAAAGGTTGATCTTGATTTATAATGTTTGTCGATGATATTGCTAAGCCATTTATGTGTTTAACATAGGACTAAAACCCATAACTCCCCAAAAGCCCCACTAGAGGCATTTCCCGCTATAGATACACGAGCTCCTCAAGACCGCACTCTATGAAGATATTTTACCGAGAGAAAAAACTTTGTAAATCAAGGTTGTTTATACTATATTATTAATACATTAGATTGACTTGTTCACCATAGAAAGATGTCAAATTAACCTTTTCAAGCAATCATGATATTATATTAAATTTAGTCAATTGCAATACGAGTTAAAATACGTTGTACTACACTGGCTAATCTCATTTTTAATGAAGTCAACTAAGAAACGAAACATTAAATTAAATATTCACATTTTTGATTCAAAATACCTTTATTTAAGAATATACCACTATAATTTTAAACAGTAGAAAGATGAGCTGTATATATCATTTATGATTGCACGCAACAAACATTGCTGTAATACAAATCAGAAGTAATTGAATATTTTATATTTCATTTTATTTATAGTTATTTTATTTGACATAGTAATTCGTAACGTGAAAATATATAATAATAATTAGACTCTGTGGAAATCATTGTCCAGACAATCTTAAAATCTGCACACACTCATCACCAATAGGCTTCTAAGGAGATTTGTGTTTGTAAAGCCAACAGGTACAGGCCATTTATCTCAAACCTTTTCAATTATTTGCTGCGTTAATAATGTTTATAGAAACACGTAATATCTTTTAGTGATGTTTATATTTTCTCTACTAAAGACTGTCAGTTCAGGTCGGAAGAGTTAATTTTATCATTTTTCATGTATTTTCAAAATCGGCTTAGGTTCCAAACGTCGCTACATTCAGACAGTGCACACCATAAAGCGTACGCTAACGCAATTTGAGGCGCCACTATCGTGTTTGTAGGTTTCATGTTCGCTGCCATATGCAGAATATAAAGTTCCTATTTCTCGTACGTAAGCAATAATGAACTGCAAATATTTGTACATAGGCGTTTCTAGCCATATTGAGCGTAACAAACAAAAACAGTCGAAAGTAAATAACACTTGATTGATTCAGTTCTTGTAGCCGTTTTATAAAAAACGTCTAAACGAGAGTTAATGTCTGATATTGCCGTTTATCTAGTTTTGGGTGGAATCGCTAGGTCAATGATCGCAAAACTGTCTCCAATTTAAGAACAATTTTTCTTTATATGCAATAAGTAGGAATTTACCAGGAACTTGAACCTCTTAACAGATTAATATTCTGAAAATTTGGCTATTACAATTTGATAGAAATGTTAGATGTTTTAAAAGTTTTATGTCTAATTTCGATCCGATTTTAATAACCGTCTTTTTTCAATGGTGTTTCCTAAAAAAAGTGAATCATATCTTATAATTTATAATCATGACACAAGCATGCAGCATAATATAAATGCAGATCAATTTGGAAAAAATGTTTAATTGTAATCGAAATAAGTAGTTTTAGATAACCCAGCCAAACTGCAAAATCATTAAGAAGAGAGGTATTGAGAGGATGAGTTTATTTTAGATGAGATATTTTAAAAAGAAAAAAAAAACAAACAAGTAAAATAAAGAAGATAAAGTGTTTACCACCTTGAACGGTCAGTTGCAAAGTATTTCGCCTTTCGGAGATAAACCCATTGTAACTTCACACTCCGTCAGATTATTTTATAAATAAACACGCACAAGTTGTTTTGGTGAATAAACTCCAATCCGCAAAACTACTTGACAATATAGTATACGTACAAATTACACGAACACATAAACATATTAAGTAGTTAATGGCACTTTCAAGCCTAAGGGTATGTACTTATTGACCTAAATTAGTCTAGAGTGTCATGATTCGAATCAGCAAGAACACGTTAACATAAAAAAAAATAAAAAGCATTGGCGCTCTTCCCCGCCCCCTCCTCTCCAGAACTCCCCCGCCCCACCCCGAAACCTTAAATAACTCTTAGACACCAACCAAAGCCGTGCAACTGAAAGAGTAAGTAAGGCGATCGTTATCTGGTCGTTAACGTATAACAAAGCCTTGAATCCCTTTTACGAAAATAAAAGTTCTGTCCGAAATTTAATTATTAATAAAAAGTTTTAAAGCAAAAAATTATTTACCAACAAGAAGGCAATAGTTAATACGAATCTGGAATAAAAATTTAATTATTCTAATCGAAACTAAATTTAAATTAATTTAAACATGTTGTATGCAATTGTATGAAATCAGTCAAAACTATAAAATTCAATTGTATAATTTATTTCGCAAAGACGTAAACGATCAATTGCTGACATCGCAAAAGAAATGTGTACGAAGAACCTGTTATCTTCCAATTTAAGAGTAATCATTCAGAAATTCATCGGTAATTCTATGACTAAATTTGGTTATCTTTCAATCAAACTTTCCCTCAATTTAATAGAAGCACGCTCTACGCATTGTAATATGTTCTTCTTTTATTTTCGCAGTAGACAACAAAGGTCACTTATTTCAGAAACTTGATTTTAACCTAAATGCTTAAGAAAATGCAAAACAAACATAACTGAACTGAATAACAAAAAGATGGTCATATGGCCTTAATCTTTGCAACAAATTAACTTCTGTAAATATCAAAAAAGTGAAAAATGCATATCAGGGATGGCCACATCTAGAAGACACAGCCTCCCCACACAGCCAAACAGTAGAGAGGAAAAGAGAGCATGGTATTACAATAATCAATTTCAATATGGACGCCACAAACAATTAACGAAAGTGAGAACCCTAGGGGTTACCGCCTTGGAACTGTCAGTAGCAAAACAATTTTCCACTGGAGGTTTAAACCAGGTTCTAGGGTGCACCAACCTCGCACTTGCCCCAACAGGTTCAAAGAGATTACGGAATATAATTTTGTCGTTTTACCCTTTGACCCCGAGTTTCTTTGAAAAAAAAGCTGTATATTTGTTCTGCTTGGTTATAGTGAAAATATTATTACGTTGATCGGTAGGATGGAGCTAATTGAACAAGACAACTTGTACTTGTTCGTTCATAAGGGCAAGTGTGAGGCGTGTGCTCCTTAAAGACTGATTTTAAACACCTAGTGGCAAATTGTTGTGCCTATCATTTTAAATTAATCAGGTTATAAACCATCTGATTTTGGATAAGTAGAAATGCTTTCTTTTCTGGGTGTGGGATTCAAGACTGCTGTGTGCGCGCGCGTAAAAGAGGGAGAGAAAAAAAGATGAAAGAGGATTTTGAAAACCACCGAATACGATAAATATAAAAATATTTCAGGCACGGTTTGAATGAGCCTGTTCATGGGCAGTAACGGAAATGCATATTAATAGCAACGGGTTGAGCGAAAAAAAAATTCACCAATCAACTGTGCAATTTCGATCCATCCTAACAGATGCTATTCATACTTCATTGCGGTATTTTCAGATAGATACCATTTCATCTATAGCGATGTATGGTCCCCAGATAAAAGAATGTGTTTGCCTTAAACGAGAAAGGGGATCTGACGATATAAATTCTGCATATCACAGGCAAGGCCAAATGGAAAATAAAATAGAAGGAATTATACTCTTAGGGTGATTGAACAATATCCAAATCTGTCTTAAAGAAATTAGAATCGCAACTTCTTTAAACATAAAATATACTTCGTGATTAAAGAAGTTGCGTTTTTAATTTCTTTTACTATTTAATATGTATTTGAAGAAATTGGAAACGCAAATTCTTTAAACATGAAATGTATTTATTGTTTTACGAAGTTGCGTTTCTAATTTCTTTAAGTCTATATTGGCTGGGATTTTGAAACCACTCTTCTTTAAACTGGGCGAAATATTAAAACATTTATTTTAGAAGTACTATTTATAAAGTACATACGTATCGTCCTCAATGACCTTCAAAGGACCTAACTGATAAGAGCACTGATTGAATAAACGGGGAATTTTTAACAGCCGCCAGTTACTGTTACGTAAGAAACATATAATATGTTTGTGTGCTTCTGTTTCGCGCTGTCAAATGATTTTTAGCTATATTCGTTTAAACACGTTACTTGAATTTAACTCTAAAATACTCTTTGCGGGAATTGAATAAAGCAACCATTTGGCCATTCCAGACAGTTATTCGCAAAAAATATTTTTAATTTGGTTTTCATTAAGTCCAGAGTTTCAGTTTTAATTTAAGCTCTAACACTCATAAAAAGGGCGATTTACTCCACAGTTACGATTTTCCCGATATTATATATTTCAACCATTTAATATGGAAAATCTGCATTATTGTAAACATTGCATTGTGAATGTCAAGTTTGTTGCATTCTAAGTAATATTCATGTAAAAAAAGAGATCACATTTAGTAAAACATTTGACCTTAACCAATTTTCTATACATAAAAAAGAAAACAAGCGTCGTTTATATGTTATGGCATTTCCTTGTTCATCGAGAACTTTGATTGCTGAAACATAGGTGGCAAAAGTACGCCAAAATGGCCTATCTCCAGTTGCTTTTGGCAATAAACCATTGATTTTCCATTATGTTTTACTCAAAATGGCGAGAACATAGCACATGAACTTTCAAAATAAGATCATAATTACGAATTCGATTCTTTCACTTGATATTCGTTGGTATGTACACATTGCTGTATCATAAGTTTAATATATGTAAATATGAGATAGATTTAAACACTAGATGGAATAGTAATATAATTGCGGTGAAATAAGTTATGAAAACAGTTCAGCTATTTAAAGTTTCTAAATATAATCATTTCTTAAACACACGCTCGACTGTAAAAATGTCATCTCGTTCAGGTGTTATTTAACACAAATTTAATCCAATTTAAATGTTCCAAAAAGAAAGTTTCAATATATTCACAAAATAGTAGTATAATATTATGTTGTCGTTTTACAATATAATAGTCGACGATTCTTAATTTTTATTACAAAACTGAAGTTTTTCAACTGAGTCAGCTGCAATTAGTTACAAGTTAAATGTTTATGAATAAAAAGGGCTGAAAGAAGTCATATTGAATTTCCATCTTTCGGTCAAGTTGCTTATCAGGTTGTTTGAATTGTTTAATTGTAACATCGTAATGTAGATTTTAAAAGAATTGGTCAAACGGTCAGAAAGTAAAATCAACCAGATATCGTACTTTCGAAATAGCATTGTCTCAAATTCAATCAAATCTCAAAAGACACGTTCGTCACGTACATACAGACCTCCTGGATTCATGATAGTGGTTATTATGATGGGGATTACAAGGGAAATTGATCATTAGCCAGTGTCTTATCATTTTGTGCCTTTATCAAGTGGGCCTTTTTGTCAGGATTGAAACTCAGCCTGGTATTAAAGAAGCTTTGTGAGGGAACAAGTACTGCTTTATTGGTGCCATTTGTTTTCATTTCCTTTCCAGGCTCCTTCACGAATTTATCTTTACTATTTATACAGTGTATTAATACACATTTAACTTTACACAGCTTATCTGGTGCTTTTTAAATTTTGTTCCATCAGTAGGCTACTGTGTTTATACTGATGTAAACTTTTAATGCGCTTAATCCGGGCAAGGCGGGTGGGCATTGCATTTGCAAAACCGCCACTGAAAGGCTCAAATAGGGCTGTAACATTTGCATATTTGCATATTTGTCGTGTTAGTTAACTTTTAAAATTCTTTGTTTCTTGTCTTTTAAATAACAAAAACATACTCGTATCAACACAAACATGTAAAAACAAACATAAATTATATTCGTTTGCCTGAATAATAGATGAAAAGGAAACTTTGAAAGCCACCGAACACGACAAATATGAAAATAATGCAGGCTCGGTTTGATTGAACCTGTCCATGGGCAGTAATGGGATTGCATATTACTGCCCAAGCCGCCTAGCCCCGGGTTGAGCGCAACTCAATACTCAATATTTACACCAATAACAGTGTGGAATGTGTTGTACCTGTTTTATAGCAATATTAGATAAACGATTTATAAAACAACTGAACTGCTGTCCGCCATCCTTGAACTCTTTTATTCTATTTCATAAACGATATAATAATTTTGATATACATAATGATGATAAAGTCTATATGCTGCTGAGAATACAGAAATGACAATAAGCGACACGCTATGTTTTGACATTATCTAATTTACCAAATTTTGTTTCATTCTAGAATTTGGTTCATTGTCCACTGTTAGCTTTAAAAGTTGATATTCAAAGTTCAAAGAACTTCTTGGAAAGCTCATTGTAAGTTTTATCATTTTGACATAATACTTGATAGTTTAAAAAATCAAATATTCCATGAAATAAATTTAAAAAGAAAACAACATAATGTAATTGCCATTAAGAAAATGATTTTTTAATGTCAAACTTTAGTTAATTTGTGATAGATATTTGAAAGTAACGTCTCAATGGTTTTATGGTTTGTTTATTTAAATCTTGCAATATTTTTCATTCCAAATTGGAGGCACACTTGGCTATAATAAATCCGAGTAATATGTTAAAGTTTCATTTGGTGTCATAATATTTCGCGCGGGATTAAAGTCAAACCATAATAAAATTTTACAATGTAATAAATTGTCTTATCTATCGTTTGGTATGGATCGAAATTGTACTGTTTATTGGTCTAAATATGGAGTTTTACTCTACCCCATGCTATGCGGCCTGGGCAGTAATATGTCTATCCATTACTATCAATGAATAGGCTCAATCAAACCTAGTCTGCAATATTTTTCTTTTTGTCATGTTCGGTGACTTTCAAAGTTTCCTTTTCATCTATCATTGTCTAGTATGTTCATATAAATTTCGAATGGTCACCTTTATATAGTTGTTTATTTGAAAATACCGCTACAGGAATTTATAAAACTTTAAATATTCACAATTGTAAAAGCCACGTGGTAAAAACACCCCTCAGCAAAAATAGTAGAGAGAAGAAAAGAGCATACATTTAATTATAAAGCCTCTACAAACCATGAAAGAAAGGAACAAGAAATATCTTTAAAAAAGATAAACGGCGTAGATTGTATATGAAACGATGCAGTTTGTAGCTGGTATTATTCACTTCATCTTGATTAACGTGTACATTAAATAATTTCATTGTGAATCCTTCACAATGACTTTTTATTAAAATTACTTAGATTTGAATGTAAAATTACATGCCAAACAAATTAAGGAACAGATAAATAAATTTTCATTTTGTTTATAAACGTGACTCTAATAATTATGAAAAACGGATTTTAAAGGTCTTTGCTTTATTAATACATTAAACATAAAAAACAAATTAGTAGAGGATGTATTAATTACCAACATAATAAAGAAATTCAGTAAAGATCTTAGGACTTATTGTGAGCAATAAACAATAATAATGAGTTAAAATTGTTTTCTTCAAAACTTGAAGAGAAATTCCTAGGAACATGAAACAATTCTAGAATATACCACAACTACTCTGTGAAAGCTGTATGCTTTAATTGCAATCTGATAAAATTCATCTACTGAAAACCGTTACGCTAGCGGCTAACATGTTCTTAGATCTGACTTGACGGCAATTGCTTTAATAGCGGACTCGAAGTTTTTTTCGCGTAACATATTACACGTAGTTGCCAGATTTAAGACAAGTAAGCACATTGTAAAATCCTCAGTCCCGATAAAGAATGAGTTTTATATAAGAAACTTATTGTAAAAGGCCTTTGTTGTGTAATTATTAAAACATAATGTATCAGATGATACATCAATTGCTGAAAGAATAAAATATATTTAGTGAAGACTTAAAGACTTAAATAGCGAACTCATTGTTTATGTATATCGCGTAGCATATTATATACAGCTGCCCGATTTAAGGGACGGGTAAACATTTTTATTACTGAAAGAGCAGGGATAAATTTCCATTAACTAAAATCTCACAAATATTACAACAATTCAAGCTCGCAGATTTTATTACTTAAATTTTAAGCTTTACAGTGAAAGTGTAACATCGTTTTCTTTAAGCCATTTCCACTTACTTTCACTTTCATTTTGTATAGGTTGATATAAAAGAGTGACTGTTTTGTTGTTGACAAATAATCCTAACCAATGACGAGTACTGTAGTGTGCCTCATTTCAACATCTTTCAACACAAGAATATAGCAAAGATCTAAACGTCACAGCAATAATCGTTTCAAGCAGTGTAAACTAATTGTCTAAAAATCCCAATAGATACCTCTACACCCTGCTAGATGCCTCTCTGGTGGAAATAGCTACCAATCGAAATAGTTTATTTAATTTTCCCGCTGCATAATAATATAATACCAGTATTATTTATAACACTTCATTGGTTAATAAATTAGGTCAAAAGTGAGCTTAGACAGCTACGCCGAACAAAAGTGAGCATAGACAGCTACGCCGAAAAACCAATGGGTTATTGGCAAAACTAACTTCCAACTGTGAGTTTAAATCAGAATTTAGATGCACCAACATCAAACTTGCCTCGTAAGGTTCCTTGGTGGTCAGCTACAAGATACGATGTAAGTATAACAATTTATACCACATATAATCTTGAGTCGATTACCCTCGGGTGTTTTAATATTGAACAAATTGTTTTGTTTAGCTGTTAACTAAACAAATTATACTAAAGTTCGATAACATAACTTGCATAGATTTCTTACCGGGCTTCTTCTCCAAGACAACTAGTACTTGTTTTGATATGAGAACATGTGTGAACCTGGTTTAAACCACCAGTGGCAAACTGTTTTGCATTTGACCGTGCAATGAAGGTTACCCCGAGGGTTTTCTTTTTAGTTAATTGTTTGTGGTATCTTATTTAAAATTGATATTCTTATGAAAACGTGCTCTTTTTCCTCTCTGCTTTATCGCTGCGTGGGGAGGCTGTGTTTTCTGAGTGTGGCGATTCCTGATATGCATATTTCACTTACCGTAGCATACTGGAACCATATAGATGTAAAGGTATTTACTTGTTGTATAAATAAGCTCGCAGACACAATGCAGTGTTCAAGATGCTTTTATTGAACAGTTTGTGCAACAAATCGGAAGGCTTGTCTTAAACAAATTGTAACGATTTATTAACAAAGAAATGTGAATAGAACTAGAAGAAGGAAATGATTAATGTTGGTATCGTTCTCATTCTTAATTAAAGAAGGCTACATAGCTTAATTAGTCGTCACGAATCCATAAAACTCTAAACTTAAATCTCAAACAGGTGCAATGTCTTTATTAATGTCACTAAAAGTTTGCCACTGTCGTTCAAAGACGGTTACATGTTTAACATTTTATGCACTTATTACCTGTCTACTTTTCCTGTCTATATTTTCTGACTGATACGATTGCAGATATGTTTTTTTATAGACAGTTTTTATTTAAAGTGCATAAAAATGTTAAAATACAAGCATGATAAACTATTGATTATACTTAAGAAGATATTGTTTGAATGGAACACAATCAACCGACAGTTTCAGTTGTGACTTCAATTACCCGTTACCCAAAGTCAATGTAGCAGAGATTACACGTTATTTCGTATCGAAAAATTAATATGTATACAGTGCAGTAATATGACACACAAAACAATCCACTCGGAGAAAAAATCGGTGTGGGACGCACCCATCCCAAATCTACTTAGACAGACTACCTAAAACATTTTTTTCAAATTAATAATAAATTAATTATAATAAGTAATAATTAAAATTATAATCCTGCGAGCAAATTACACAAATCAAATAATAAAAACAGCAGACTGGGTATGAATCCGAATATTTATGACGGAAAAATAACTCCCACTTTTTGTCGTAGAACCATATAGATGTAAAGGTATTTACTTGTTGTATAAATAAGCTCGCAGACACAATGCAGTGTTCAAGATGCTTTTATTGAACAGTTTGTGCAACAAATCGGAAGGCTTGTCTTAAACAAATTGTAACGATTTATTAACAAAGAAATGTGAATAGAACTAGAAGAAGGAAATGATTAATGTTGGTATCGTTCTCATTCTTAATTAAAGAAGGCTACATAGCTTAATTAGTCATCACGAATCCATAAAACTCTAAACTTAAATCTCAAACAGGTGCAATGTCTTTATTAATGTCACTAAAAGTTTGCCACTGTCGTTCAAAGACGGTTACATGTTTAACATTTTATGCACTTATTACCTGTCTACTTTTCCTGTCTATATTTTCTGACTGATACGATTGCAGATATGTTTTTTATAGACAGTTTTTATTTAAAGTGCATAAAAATGTTAAAATACAAGCATGATAAACTATTGATTATACTTAAGAAGATATTGTTTGAATGGAACACAATCAACCGACAGTTTCAGTTGTGACTTCAATTACCCGTTACCCAAAGTCAATGTAGCAGAGATTACACGTTATTTCGTATCGAAAAATTAATATGTATACAGTGCAGTAATATGACACACAAAACAATCCACTCGGAGAAAAAATCGGTGTGGGACGCACCCATCCCAAATCTACTTAGACAGACTACCTAAAACATTTTTTTTCAAATTAATAATAAATTAATTATAATAAGTAATAATTAAAATTATAATCCTGCGAGCAAATTACACAAATCAAATAATAAAAACAGCAGACTGGGTATGAATCCGAATATTTATGACGGAAAAATAACTCCCACTTTTTGTCGTAGTTATTTTAAATAACCATATTTAGAGACACAATCACTATACAATATTTTTAAATGTAAAAAATATTTAAAATGACAAACTGCAGATGACAACGAGAAATTAGTGAGGAGCGGGTGATCGAATGAACTCAATTCAGAATTGAAAGTCCAGTGTCTTAACTACTAGACAACATGTTCACTTTTTATTGCATGATGCTAGCGTTGTTACAGTTAAATATCGTTACATAACCATAAAAAATTTTCACAAAAAGCTATACCAGTACGAAAGTACAGACATATTTGCTGAATAAATGCATTAATAGCGTTCCTTTTCTCAGGTTTAGGGTTTTTATTAATTATTTAAATAAACATAATCACCAGTTAAAATCAAATTGTTGGGGGCATTAAATTATCTCAATTTTAATACATAATTTATTAACACGCGATAAAAATTGAACAAAATGCAGTGAGTAATAAAACGCTTTTAATGCTAGTTTTTTTCCCTGCCAGAAATCCGTTGTGAAATCAATATAAAGCACTTTGTAATCATAGCACTTTTGTGTTTAAAGGCATCATGACTGTTAATGGTTTTGTTTGTTTCTTTTATTATAACGAATACAATGGTCTTCTGTGAAGGAAAATCCTGTCTAAATTCGTTTAAAATTTCCCTAAATTAATAACCAGGAGTTGATAAAAAAACTTGCATGAAACGCGATTAAATCTTTTTTGCACCTTAGCGCAAAATATATTTGGAATATTATACCAGTATGCAATCTGTAGGTTTGTATTGGTCGTGTTGGGTATGTAAACAATATCACGCGAGACCGAAGGTCGAGCGTGATGTGGTTTACATACGCAACGAGAAATAATACAAACCTACAGATTGCATACTGGTATAATGTTCCTTTTTATTATATACCCTTATTTCACTTCCAATTAAATGAGCACTTTAAATCAATAATGAATAGTGAAATGTGATGTAAGCAATTACGTCACAATAAACCATAAATCTCTACATCATCGAACAAAATTTATTGTTTCCATTTTCAAGCGCCATGATCGATTCTGTCAGATGAAGAATTCTTTGACATTCAAATCTTTGGAGGACTAAAAACAATAACAGCAAAATTTGGACAAGACCCATAGATGATGGAAGTGTTTACCGTGGTATTCGATATGTAACGACTAGGATTCGAAAGTGTTTCATTCTTATACCACAGCAACGAGCTTTGATAACATCAAATCAATCATAGGGTCATAATTTAAACAGAAAATAGGAGGGATTGTTGCAAATGGATATTAAAATTGAGATTGTTGAACGGTATGTAAACTTCTTCGCTCCTAAAAAAGTAGTCTTTTGCTTGTTCTATCGATATTTTTATCCGCAATGACTATTAATTTACCTTTCTTTCACATTTATTGACGATTTCATATAATTTTTATTTGTAAAGGCCGTGACATAATCAATGATTATTTTTAAAGAAAGAGTGTCATTGGAGTCAACAAATCTAAATTTGGGAAAATATCGCGGTTTGAATTCGGCCATTTTGAAACGTAGAAACTACCGGAAGCTGGAAAAATACAGAATCGGAATATAGGACAATGTTCAATACGGAATTTTTAATCTGACGAGTTGTACCTATTTCGCGTATTAACGCTGCACTATGCTAAAATTATTCATGGGTATATAATACACCGGGGATATTATCGGAAACGACGTTCTGCGTAAAAGACAATTTGTATGTCGTAGGAAAGCGGATAACAAATTTAAATATAAATGACGGGTCGTTTATTAAACAGTTCAAGCAATGTCGACGATAAACATTAACCAAAATAGAATCGAGTTTAGACCATAAAAACGGAAAAGGTAGCAAGAGAGAGAGGTGAGAGAGGAAATGGGGGAGGGACAGAGGGAGAGAGGGAGGCATAGCATACATGCACAACTATATACATGTAACAAAATGATACATTTTACACTTTATGTACAGGGGTATTGTGTAAGCGTTTATCGAATCAAAGTTATGGATGCACCAATACGTTCTAAGGTTGCATAACATCAGAATCACGCAGTATTCCTCTGTGGTCCTTTTGAATGAAGTCCGTTTTATATATGATAATGTTTTCTCATCCTCTGATGGCCTCTTAAGCTTTAGAAATCGACCCGTTTGTGGCCTGTTTGCGGGTATAATATGTCAGGAAAAGAAACGAAAGCAATTTTATACCTATATCTTGTTTGATAGAGGCGGACTAGTAAAGTAAATTCTTTTTATTTTATGCTTTCCAGTGAAATATAGAATTTTCCCGGTGAAATAAAAGTGGTACTTCACTGTTTTCAAACAGTGGAATATCATTTTTATTTTCACTGTTTTTTGACGTTGGTACCCAGACGCACGTAACATTCCGAATGAGAACGTTTAGAAATCGGGATCAAGTTTGGTTATATGACGTCATAACGTCACGTCAAAGACAAACGTTTTTGGCGCCATTTCTTGCAATGTTTCTGTCTAATTCTCACAAATTATGCTCTAAAAGCATAAAATAAAAAGAAAATTTGTTTTTACCAGAGTAAGATTGAAATATATTTCACTCGTGAACTCCGGAATTATGTGCTTCGGCACTCGTGAAAACACCTTTCCGGAGCTCAATCGATGAAATATATTTCTATCTTACACTGGTAAAAACAAATATCCTCTATATTTATAGAGGGTGACATATTTAGCATTAAACTAATCTTCCATATGGCCCTCCTTGCAAGTAAATACATAAAAAGATTAAGATAAACACGATGATCATAAATAATACAACATCACAAAACACAATAATTATGATATTATAATAAGAAATAACACTGCAAATAATGTTTCTGTGTTAGTGTTTAGGTGTTTTGCATTTAATGGGTAGGTGTTTCGTGTGTGCGCGTGTGTGTGTGAGCGTGTGCGAGCGTGGGTGTGTGTGCGTGAGTGTGTGTGCGAGGCCTACGTAAGTGCGTTTGCGCAAGGAAGAACTGAATATTTAAGAAATTTGAGTACGTAAATCAATAATACACAATGCATTTTTATACACATGCCTTAACACATTCGCTGTTTCATTGAGGCAATATTATACATTTTTTTCTTATCTTAAACAACATCAAAATGTGAGCATAAAATGGAACTTATCAATGAATCATCCAGTCCTCTTTAGATACAACGTTTTAAAGGTGTGTTTTTGAATAGATGAAATGTAGATCTTCGCACCAATATATGGTTTTCTAGAAATTAAGATGATAGAAATCATGTTTATTGTACTTTAAACATTTGGAATTTAGCATTGATGATATTACTTAAAACTAACGCAAGCTGAGTAAGAAATCGATAACAGGTTTTATATACATATATATGTACTTGAAGTTACAAAGGAGATTCTTAAAATACATATACTGTATTATTACTACATTGTAACCAAGTGGATTCATATTTGTCTTGTCATTTTGGCCAAGGGTAGTCATAAAAGGAGGAGGCCGAATGCCGTGGGCTTATATGGCTGTCCGAGGCCCTATAGCATCATGCAATTTATGAATACTATTGTATGAAAACTGACATTAAGCTATATTGAAAAGTTTCAAGTTTAATACGGTTCTACATAATATGATAAGTTTTGCTCGCTGTTGGTATTTTTATAATTAGCACAAACAAGACAGACAGATAGATAGATAACTAGATATTAACGTAGATAGTATCGATTCCATAAATAGTTCCGAGTATACCAAAAGGAAACTTTCTGGTTCTAAATAATACATAAGAATATCTCATTTAAAAATAACAGGAAGTCGGTGAACATATAACCTTTGATTATTATGATTTATTAGATTTTCGAGTGAATAAAATATAACAGTATTGAGTACGAAGAGAGGTTTAACGACCGCCGCATAGCATTATCGAAATTCTATGATGAAAAGTGATGAATGCATTAAAGGAATAACCACATCCAGAAGACACAGTCTCCTAACACAGTCAAAAAGCAAAGAAGAAATGAAAACATGGGTTTAAAAAAGATCAGTTTCAAAATAGACACCACAATCAATTTAAGAAAAAAGAGAGCCTGATGGGCTACCGCATTGGAACGTTAAGTAGCAATACATGCTGCCACTCGGGGTTTAAACGAGGTTCTAGGGTGTAAGAACCTCACACTTACTCCAACAGGCTCTCATATAAACAAACAAGTACACGTTGTCTTAGCGAATAATATTTAATCCACTAATCCTTTCGAAACTGTTGCATGCAAAAGCCTTATAAACATTAGAAGCTAATGACAATGTCAAGCATATAGGTGGGGCCTGAAAAACCTTACTCAGAACAATGCACCTGATTATTCGGCAATCATACGATGGGAACAATAAATAAACCGATAAGGCTTCTACGTTCATGGCGTACTGCAAAGGCCTTGTTTAATTTCTATTTTTAATATTATATTTTACCTGTTTAGAAAACGTGTCAAATACTTGCGGAGGTTTGTTTGAAATAAATTACTTTTATCATTTTCTGCACTGCAGCATGTATGACTCTGCAGCAAAATGTTCACTTATTTCGATAAACAATTCTTATGTCATATTCAAAATGTTTCTCCAATAGTAATGATGCCAACCGCTTTTCCAGAAAAGGTCAGTGATATTAAAAAATAGAAAATAAGTTCTATAACACGACCTTTTCCAAAAATAAGACAAAGCACAATATAACGCCGCGTGACCTTCATTAAACGGCCAGGGGCTTAACATATTTGGGGTAGGGAGTCAGGGATAGAATGAGAATGACTGTGTTTCATGAGATTCTTCGACAGGAGCAAGGTATACTGCGACATTCGAAATTAATATACTATAATAATAAAAGAGCCACCTGATGTCGGTGGTTAAGTGATGATAACATTGACGGCTATTGATTAATTCGGCAATTAAAATCGGTTTTATTATTGTGGAAGCATTAACCTGTTAATTAAAAGAAGTAGAATTTGTCTCAGTTATACTTTCCCACAATAAAGGGAGACTATCGGTACGTTTCCGAAAACAAAATCTTAAATATAAATTTACCGTTTTGAAGTATCTGCGAACATAATATGAACTCTTGTGGTTTTACTTTCTTGCAGACAACCTTGATGTCAATAATTACTATGTACTTAAAGATTGATGATGTTCACTGGAACATTCAACCTTTATTTCAGTCCAAAATCAGTTCCAAAATATTTCCGCATGCGGGCTATTCTGGTGTTTAATGGATGATTATGCTGGGGTGTATGAAAATTTGTCCTAAATTTAATCATTTTTTAAACATTACAACGAACCAATTTGTTTTAAAAAAAAACGATACAGAAAAAACGACAAAAAGCGAGTATCAATTAAAAATTATAATTAGTTTAACCCAAGATTGAGGTCTTTTTTTATGAAACGATACAAAGGAGAATTCCTTTTTTCATCCAAAAATATTTCCTCCAAAAGTCGCTGTTTTCTGTAACCGCATCGTTCATGTATACTTTTATAAGCCTTGTCTTCTTCTCAGTGTCAGCTAAATGTAACGCCGCTCAACATACCACTTAAATTTGTACTTACATTAAAAATTCATCATGGCGTACAACAATCTTCTGTTTAAAGTAACACATCTGTGGCAATTGTCTGTCTCCTCTGTACAAAATCCGTCAAAGTAAAAAATACTTAATTGTCTACCAATGTCAGCTCGTTTGTCTTAAAAAAAAGCAATATATGCATATCAGGAATCGCCACACTCACAAAACACAGCCTCCCCACGCAGCGAAAAAGAAGGGAGGAAGAGAGAGAGCGCATGTTTTATATAAGTATGTCAATTCAAATAGGACGCCACAAACAATTAACGAAGAAGAGAACCTTTGGGGATACCGCCTTGGACCGGTCAGTGGCAAAACAAATTGCCACTGGGGGTTTAAACCAGGTTCTAGGGTGCACCAACCTCACACTTGCCCCAACAGGTTCTCGTATCACAAAACAAGTACAAGTTGTCTTGGTGAAATAACTCCAACCCACCCATCGGCTCAACAATGATGCATGCAAAAGCACACAAACATATAAAACATAAGAAGCTAATAGCATTGCAAAGCCGAAGGGTGGGTACTCAATGATCTTACCGAGACCAGAGCACCTGGAGCAAAATCAGCAAGAACACGATGACAGGGATAAAAGAAACAAATCGAGCTTCTAGGTTCTTTTAAGAAAAGATTTCCCCATAAACCTTCATAAACTCTTAAACCCCTGCCACCGTCGTGCAACCAAAGAGGTAAGCATAATGATCAACTGTAGATGGGTTAATCACCAGGCCTGCAGAGCGCTGTAGAATATCATGTTGGTAACCTTTCTTTTTAAATTTACAGATGGTTTTTACGAATAACTGGGAGAAATTAACATTGCCTTTGATCTTGTTAAGTTTATAAATAAACTACTTTGCCTGCGCACTTTCCACGACAGGTGTGCAAACATGAGCAATGATCCGACTAAATTAATGTAGAGAAACTCCTTCGTCTATTTTTTTCAAAAGTGTTCAGTATACTTACAAATAAAATAATAAAGGAAGACGTAGATCAAATGATTAAGTATACAACAAGAATGAAATGGGGTATGACCTTACATTTATATATGAAAATCAGACGTATGATGATTTATTACTGACAAACTAATAGCATCGTTTATGTTTTCACTTCAACTGAGCATAGTGCATTAAAAAAACAATCGAAATTCGAGGGCCGCAAGAAGATGTTTATTATAATAATAAATTCGTAGGAAATTCCTTTGCCATATCTAATGTCATAACATGCAAATCAGCCTTTGTCATGTAACTCAAGCCGTAAACAAAATGTCGAACGCTAATGTGATATTAAAAAGATGAAAATTGAACTCTTACAAGCTCTGAAAACGATAAATACGACATTATTGCAGGCTTTCTATTTCATTTACTAATTCTAAGACGGTAATGGAAAGTTATTTTTCTGTTTATAGAGCATATTCCTGGGTTGAGCGATATTCAATATCTACACAATGTAATTTAAGAGACATAGTCTACACTGACATGGTAAGGTCATTGAGTACTCGATTTTCAGTTCTCTTAGCTTTTTTATGTTTTATACGTTTCTGTGATTTTTCATGCAGCTGTTGAGATTATGGCTGGATTCGAACTAATTAATCAAGAAAACTTGTACTTGTTTGAGCATCCGTTGGGGAAAGTGTGAGGTTTGTGACCCTAGACCCCTAGCGACCAATTGCTCTCAAGCGCTTACCCAACGGCTCATTTTCGTAAAATTATTGCTTGTGGTGTCTATTTTGTAATAAATCGTTTTATAATTCATACTATATTTTCCTATATACATTTTGGCTGTGGTAGCACTCTGTGTTTTGTGATTGTAGCTGTTCCAGATATTCAAATTTCACTTTTTTCATTTTTTGGCCAAAACTAGGATTTCAAGGTTATATCGCAAAGAGAACCTGTTGGGGCAAGTGTGAGGTTGGTGCACCCTAGAACCTGGTTTAAACCCCCAGTGGCAATTTCATTTGCCACTGACCGTTCCAAGGCGGTAACCCCTCGGGTTCTCATTTTTGTTAATTGTTAGTGGTGTCTCTTTTGAAACTGATCATTTTATTAACCATGATCTCTCCCACTCTTCTTCTTGACTGTGTGGGGGGGGGGCTGTTTTTTCTGAATGTGGCGATTCCTGATATGCATATTTCACCTTTTTAATAAATTTAAATAATAACATGTGCTAATAAAGGCACTGAAAACATGTTATTGTTTGAATACGACAGATAATAACAAGGCTGCATGAATGAAGGGTAATATTAAAACAAAATCGCGTGCAAGCCAATCATATTGAAGTAAGAAATTATGTTCTTTATCGTCTGTACTTTCTTCTAAGAATTCAAACTAGAATAACAAACCAGTAAGAACTAAATGCTCAGATGATCTTAACTCCAGAATCTGAATCTTGAAATTGTTAAAGTAAGATAGTTAAGAGTAAACTATGCATCCAGTAGATACCACCTCCACACACAGTCAAAATGCTGTAAGAAAAGAAAGAGCATTGATTAATAAAATGATCCTATTCAAAAATAACACCACACACAGTTGTCGACAATCAGAAGTCGTTAATTTTGCTTTACATCGGCAAGTCAATTCTTTACTGGCGATAGATACATTGTTGTACATAGTGACAGAATATCATTATTCACTCGCTGGAAGAGGCATTAGTAATGTTATAAGGTAAACGCTCATTAACATATAACTGTATTTCCTTATAACTCCAAATTATTTGAAAAAAAAAGCATCTATGTTATTTTCTTGTTTAATCTTCAAAATATAATTATTATGCGGATAAAAAGAGATATCGGGCAGAAGATATTCATAGATAATTTTAGAATGTTGCTTGAATACCTATTTTAAATAAATATTTGTAACATGAATCTTGTATCTTGCATCAGTTATATTGTAAATATTGAACATCGTTTCTGAAAAGAAGCATATCGCCTAAGTCTCAAATGTGTTATAAACATACACGAAAACCAGATGCACAAATCGTATAAATACACGCCCGTCGTTCATTAGCAGGCTGCACATTTAACCTTGTTGGTGTATCTTCCGAGAAATTCATTTATAGGTTGTTGTTTTTATAATTAAATTTCTGCGTAACAGACAGAAAATCCGATGTTGATTTGAAAACATTAATTGCCATGATCCACCGGAGCAACGATAGTTTTATGTTGTAATGAAATCTAATTGAAAATTAACTTAAAGAAGAAAATGTAATGTATTGGACCTCATATAAACTTTGATATTAAGGTACGAGTCCGTTCCGAAGCACGAATTATCCCCTGTCGCATAGAGGAAGAGGGATATAGGAAAGTCTTTGTGCGTTCCTCCGTCCTTGCGTCCGCGTGTGGGTGCGTGTGTTCAGATTTCGCTTCGCCCAATAACTTCTAAACCCCTGGAGAATATTTCATTTAACTTGAATCAAATGTTCATCCCATCAGGAATGAACTATTAATTTGTGGAAAATAGATTTGTATACTAGTATTGTATTATGTATAGTAAATTAATGAAATTTTCAGCAAAATATTACGAAGTTACGATGTTCGCTTGACGAACATTTAGTTCGAACCTGAATTCAAACCATTAATTTTCCTAAGTGTTTTTCTCTAAATTACAGCTGTGAATATAATACGTTTTACCTTCATGTGGGAAAAGCAGAAGCAAAACAAGTGTACCAAACGCAATACAGAATCGGTAGGCGTCATTTCTGATCGCGCTTATTCAAAACAAAAAATATTTAATCCAGCAGCATGCTATGAAAAAGTGTAATGAAATGCATTTTGCAATAAATATTTTTCAGATGGTTTCTACAAGTATCTTTTAACTTTTCTCGCGTTTGTGTAAACGCACTTCCGTTTTCTTGCGCTGTAAAAAGAAACTGAGTTGCAAACAAGAAAATTTGGAATCTTCCTCGTATGAAAATTAATTAAACAAAGATTGGTGGGTTCGTGGCGTGCAAACATGCATGTAACGTTTGGTTTTATTACGTTCAATTTAATCTTTTAGGATAAGAGAGAAAAGAAGTGTTTCTGTTTTTAAATCCACAAAGCTTTGTATTCACGGATCTCATTGATTAAGAAGTTAAAGTAACATTAAATAATAGTTCGGCTTGCAGTCCAAACCATTTGTCACATATTTATGCGTCCAGGAAATTCTAAGTCAAAAACTACTTTAACAAATACCTCATATTTGTATACATTTGTTAAATGAAAGGACACAAAATATTGTTGTCAGTATCTTATTGATCACGTGCGCGTTTAAAACAACGTCAAGGTGTGTTATTTAGTTTTTGTGTTAATAATTTCTGGATATTAATATCTGAAATAAGAACAATTTTATAGTTTCAAATCCATTTTCAATAACAATATTTCGATCAGGAATGCGCGTTTGCTGTTGTGTTCTGAGTATTGGAATCAATGTATGCTCTGAATATTTTCTTGTCATGATTAAAATGCAACAGATGCAGTGCTATCAGAATATTTGTTCTAAAGCCTGAACAAACGCCTATGCAGAAACTGTTTCAAAATGTTGACACTAACTTAAGAATAATATGGACGACAGAGTGTTTAATATTATACAACATTATGATACTAAATCGCACAGGTTTTAGAAATCATGTCAAGACATGTACACCATTATCAGTTTGTCAGTCATCAAAAATAACGTTAAACGAAAAATTCGCTTTTCTAGAGATTGTAGCATTGTTAAAGGTTTCAATAAACATAATATCTGCATAGCAGAAAAATTTGGTTATCAGTACCACAAATTAAGGCAGTTTTTTCAAGTGTTGTCGTTTATACCCATTTAAAACTACAGATGCAGTTTAAAAGAGTGAAATATGCATATCACGATTGCAGCAAAACTAATTTCATCACGTTATTCGTCAAAACCATCTTTAAATACAAAAGGAAAGGTCAACATGACATTCTCAAACGCTCGGCATGTCTGGTGATAAACCCATCTACAGTTGATCGTTTTGCTAACCTCTTTCTTTGCGCAACGGTGGCAGGGGTTTAAGAGTTTATGCAGGTTTATAATGAAATCTTGTAAAAGAACATAGAAGCTCGATTTGTTTCTTTTGTCCCAGTCATATTCTTACGGATTTGACACCAGAGGCTCTGGTTTCGGTAAGGTCCTTAAGTACTCCTTTGCTTGACAATACTATAGCTTCTTATATTCTATGTGTTTGTGTGCTGATGGGTGGGTGGAGTTATATCACCAACATAACTTGTACGTGTTTGTTTATATGAGAACCTGTTGGCGAAAATGTGAGGTTGGTGCATTCTAGAACCTGGTTTGAACCCCTGTGGCTAATTGTTTTGCTACTGACCGTTCCAAGGCGGTAAGTTCGAGGATAAGCATTGAACTAAAAAATAAGTTTCCACATTTTTCTACATATGTTTCACATAATAAATATAGTTTTTTTATTTGTTCCGATATAAGACAACATACTATGCACCGCTTAAATGAAAGGCTGCGTTTAAGAGCAGTCTAATGTAATTTTGTAACAGAATTACTGAAGAATAACAATGATTGCTAATAAATTGGATGAACAAATGATCTGAGCGAATGTGAATGACACTAGAGACTTTATTATTTCTTAAACTTGGAAATCTGATTATGAATCTTTCACTGATTTCAGTATGCTTCAAACTGCTGTGGAATAATTCGATCCGATTTTTTTTAATTCCTTATTGTGCCAAACTGATTTGTGTTGGTGTCTTGAATTATAGAGATTAATATGCATGACACACTATTTTGTTAATTATTGTGTTTCCGTTCAATATTAATGTATGTGAACTCCTTCTAATAACTGTGAGACAGAATCAGTTTGTTGTTTTATTTGATTAGAAAGGTTATACCACAATTTTTAGTTCCAGGATAAACGTAATATGTATCGATGGAAGTGCAATGATGACTGTAGATGGCCCTTAAACCTTCTAAAAATGATATTAAATTGTTTTTAATATTTACAATTTTCAATTATATTTAAATTTGATAGAGTGATTTCTTTTAACGTAGTGTAGTATAGTAAAAAGTAGGAATACAATTTCTGACATATGCGAACTGCATGGATGAATTACAAAACAATGGCAAAGCATATGTTGGCTTTCATTTCTTCTTATATCATGTCTCTGTGTTTGCAAAACGTGACTTTGCCCTAATAATTTACGTGGATTTCCTTTAGTCATTATCGACACTTAAATACCTTTTACCTTTTTTTTCTTTGTGAACAATCCAAACTAAATGTATTCAAGTTTAAATATGTATCCCATAAACAGTGTGTTTCCGTCTGTAACGAGAGACCATCTTTTTAAGATCGGCTCGATAAGTCCCTTATATAGAGAGTGTTTCCGTTTGTTACGAGTTTCCATCTTTTTTCAGATCGGCTCAATCAAATTAAATCTTATTTTAAAAAGTCAAATTATGCTGGTCTTTAATTGTTCAAATACGGTAGTTCTGTTGGTTTTCCTTTTGTGTTCTTGATTTCATTTATAATTAACAATAGCACTGTTTGTGCTTATTAGAGGCTCTAAACATGAAGTACCCTGCACTTAACTGTGTGAATTTTGTTGAATGAGTTCCCCACAACGTTCAAAATGTTTCAGATACTATTATTTTTCTTTCTGCCCCGCATGTGAAGGATCCATCAACTGATTCAGAAATTCTTCTCATGCTTGTCCACTTAAGCTAATTACATTGCCTCTTAAAATTACACCGAGGATGAGTAGTCTATAGCGTGCCAGAATTATGTCGCGTTTCTTCCAACATATCGGTAATGTGTTACAATGGTTGACTGTATTCTGACCGGACACACTAACGTTTGATAAATACATTAAATTTATTATTTATTATAGAAATTTTCTACATCGAATGTCAGAGCAGCGCAGAAAATTCTGAGAGCGGAAGTAGGAGTTCTGGAGAGCACCGAAGGAAAACTAAACAATAGTACGATCCGTCTGGTATAAACGAAAACAGTATTATCTCTTAGTAAGCATAGGGTGAAGGCAGATTGAACAATAATCGGATCCATCGGAAATATAAATTGCCGGATAAGTTGAAAGAATAGAAAATAGATGAGTGTTATTTCGTTAAAATACATGTAGAAGTTGGACAACCATTAAAGATGCGGTTTATTTTCTGTGGCTTTCAAACGCATGAAAACAATGCGGAAAGTATAAATAATAAATAATTTTGAACCAACATGTAGAAATTGTGGAAAGCAAACGGCGAAAGTAGGATCTCCAGATACCATGTATATCAACTGTTAGAAGCCAGGTAGGATCTCTTCAGAGGAAGAAAGACAGTACAAATACATTATTTTGAACGCAAATTTCAAAGTAAAATTATATGATAGAAGCGAAATTACAGGTTATTTTCGTCCGTCTGAAGCAAACAGCAAAAGTATAGTTTCTTGATACTAGGTTCTCTTGGCAGCAAATAATAGAGGTAGACAATCTTTAAAATAAATACAGAATCGGTTGGAGCAAACAGCGAAAATAATAGATGAAATATCCTTAAGAAGCGAACGGTGAAAATGTTTAAGTTGATGTATTTGTTGGTAGCAAAACACAAATGTATGACAGTGTAAACTACGTCCAAATGGTCCGTGGATATTAATGCCGAAATTATAAAGAATTGGAAAGGTAGGCGCTAAAAGAAAAAATGTTTGATCTCTTTGGAAACATAACGCTAATATTCTGTTGTTCAATATCTTTTCCAAAACACTACGTTTCTATTAGACCACATTTTATTACTTTTCTAACAAAATTCAATTTTTTAACTTTTTGTCTCCTGTTATTAACAATATTCATCTGCTTATAACAATATAATAACAGTTTGTTTGGAAAATGTTAAAAAAATGATTATTTTATTTTCACAGCTCATCATCAGTAAAACTGTATTATGAGCAAGTTTAAATACCTTAATGGCGGAGTTTTATTTTCGTCATGTTTTGGACCGAATTGAAATAGATGAAAATGGGAATTTTGAATGCCATCGAACACGACATATATAAATTAATGCAGGCTATGTTTGATTAAGCCTGTTGATGGGCAGTAATGGAAAAGCATATTACTACCCACGCAGCCTAGCCCAGGGTTGAGATAGCTCAATACATGTACATCAATAAACAGTACACATTTGAAGGTGGACATGGAACCTTCAATGCGGTATTTTCTGAATAATACCATTTCATGTTAAGCAGTGTATGGTCCGCAAATAAAATAATTGGTTTGCCCAAAAGGAAAAAAAATATTGGGTGGAACTCTATAAAATAGAATTTGATAGGGGATCTGCATAAAAGTTAAATATGTATGTCAGGAATAAATCCTGCATATCACAGACAACGCCAAGGGAAAATTAAAAAAAATACAGGAAGGATATAACTTTATTCACTCTTTAATCCCTGCCACCGTCAAAAGGTAAGCATAACGATCAACTGTAGATGGGTTAATCACCAGGCATGAAGAGCACTTTTAATTATCATTATGGTAAACCTTTCTTGCAGATTTGCAGATGGTTTCGTACGAATAACATAACATTGCCTTTTATTTAAATCTCCATAAAAAAGGCCGTGGAATACCTTGTTGCAATAGAGATTTTAAGCAGCACCTGTAGTTTTGAATTAAATATGTGTATCGGCGGGAAAAATGCAAAAAGCTTTACTTAATTTGTGCAAAAGTGTTTGCAGGAAAAGAATTTCATTCTCTTTTAGTTGAAAGTAGAAGAGAAACTTTGCAAATGCGTTCTTGAAGGTGTAACAGGAAAGTTAATTATTGTTGATCTCTTGTCCAGAGGGAATACGATTAGATAGATGATCGAAGTTAGTTTTTTTATTTGTAGAAGGTAATGTGTTTATGTTTACTTTTCCTGTCTGTATGTTTCCCATTTCACTTCGTTATGCTTTTATGTGTCAACGTTTAAGGCACCGGTTTTTATCCTGACAATTTAAATTTGCACTGATTTTTTAAAAATTCTTGTAAATTGAGCGAACCTGAATCGCAGTATTTTAGTGAAGATTTTATAAATGATGGAAAATTATGAAATTGACAGATTGACAGCGGACCGCAAATCAATCTGGGTAGAAGCGCAATAGGAGCGGATATGAATTGAAACGAACTAACACAAACCGGTATGAGCGTTTTGATCGCTTGAAGCGAAAACACGGAGCGTTTTGACCGCATCGGAGCCAGTCACTATATAAATAGCTTGTTAGTTTTAAATATACTGAAAGGATAAAGAAACGCAGGGTGAACTTTAAACCAGGAATTAAGTATGATATTGAACTTAATTTCAAATGAAGTTTTGTATACTGACGGATAAATCAATGCTTCACAATTTCCAAAGTCTGTATTTTGCATGTGACAATTGGTTTAGATGTGCGGACGATTAAATTGAATGGACCTATAGGATTTTGAAATTGAAAATGAACCGAGTCATCAATATCTTGTGTGTCCTCCGTTTGCTCTGGTCACGGCCCCTATTCTTCTGGTCATAGAGTTCACGAGAGCGTTAATTCGTCTTATGGGGATGTTGTTCCACTCTTCAATCAAAGCTCTTCTCAACTGCTCTCGAGTAGCAGGGGGAGGCTGGCGCTTTCGAACCTGCCTATCCAATTGATCCCAAAGATGCTCGATCGGGGACAAATCTGGGCTATATGGCGGCCAATCTAGTGGTTGAATGTTGTTGTTGGCCAGAAAGACTTGGCAAATCCTTGCTACGTGGGGCCTAGCATTATCCTGCTGCAGAGTTAGATTATGCTGCTGCAAGAAAGGGACAACATGGGGTCGGAGGATCTCATCTCTATACCTAGCTGCTGTTAAATTGCCATCAATAACAACCAAATGTGATTTTAACCCGTGTGAGATTCCTCCCCACACCATTACTGAACCGCCCCCAAACCTATCCCTCTCAACAACGCAAGCGTCCGCAAAACGTTCGCCACGACGTCGGTAGACACGTTGACGGCCGTCAGCTCGAAAAACGCAGAAACGAGACTCGTCCGTGAATAAAACTTGTCTCCACTGCCTCAGTGTAAACCGTCGTGGAGCATGAGCAGCGACCCAGGCCATCCGACGCCGACGTCGAGCAACAGTAAGGTGTGGACCTACATAGGGGCGACGTGCTCTTACACCAACTTCTCGTAATCGATTCCTTACAGTTTTTGAACTTATAGGACGCCCATGATTTCCATGAACATTAAGTGCACTCTCAGCGGCGGTAAGACGCCGATTACGCATATGAGAGACGACGATATAGCGATCCTGACGTCGTGACGTTACGCGCGGACGTCCTGACCTAGGTCGATCAGCTATTCGCCCAGTTTCCCGGAGACGTCTTACAAGACGTTCTATGGTGGAAACATTAACACCAAAGTGCCTAGCAACCTGGTTTTGCAGCTGTCCTTGAATCAGCATCTCAATGGCCTGACCCCTCTGAATTTCTGTGAGTCGTGCCATTCTTAAAAAATGTCAAATTCTCGAATGAGTTTAGGGAAGCAGTTGGTCTGTATAGAGACTAACGAAGAGTGACTTCACCAACGCTGCATGAGACCTGTACAACGCGGTGCACGAGATTCTTGATTTTCCCTTTGTCCACTTACCAGAGCTGCGCACGGTACCGTGACTAAACTTTCGACACATGTTAAGGTGTATCATGACCTAATAACTCAATACACAAAGTTTCACTTTATTTGGAGAACGCGTTCTTAATATATCGGAACAAATGTTACCCTGCGT
Source organism: Corbicula japonica (assembly GCA_038501625.1). Classification (NCBI taxonomy): domain Eukaryota; kingdom Metazoa; phylum Mollusca; class Bivalvia; order Venerida; family Cyrenidae; genus Corbicula; species Corbicula japonica. Next base: position 1,820,683 of record JAZAYU010000047.1, read on the forward strand.
TTCTTTATCCTTTCAGTACCAAATCGTTTATTTCACTACTGCCTATTGTTAACGAGCATCAAGCATACGAACATAAATGATAACAATAATGAGCGCATTTCCTGTTATCAACGCAAAATGAAGCTTCTTAAACAATAATAATTTGTTTAAAATAAAAGAAATATCCACTAACATTTATACTTTAAAGAGTTCGAAAATATTTCTGTTCTTGCTAATTTAACTCCAGGTACTCGGGTCTTAAGAAGGTCATTAATTACCAGCCTCTTTGGCTCTGCAATGCTATTAGCTTCTTATGTTTTATATGTTTGTGTGCTTTTGCATGCAACATTGTTAAGCTGATGGGTGGGTTGGAGCTAATTCACCAAGACATCTTGTGTGTTTGTGTGAGAACCTGTTGGGGCAAGTGTGAGGTTGATGAACCCTAGAACATGGTTTAAACCTCCAGTGGCAAATTGTTTGCCACTGACAGTTCCGAGGCGGTAATCCGTCGGGTTCTCACTTTCGTTAATTGTTTGTGGGGTCTTATTTGAAACTCATTATTGTAATACCATGCTCTCTTCTTCTCTTTACTTTTCGGCTGAGTAGGATGGCTGTGTCTGCTGGATGTGGCCATTCCTGATTTAAAACAATGGCGAACATGTTCGGTAAACCCTATAAAAATTGGAAAAGTTCCTAACTAGTGACTAAAAACTAAAAACGACCTTTATATGCAATGCAGATAATAAATAACAGAAAACTTTGCAACAAATTGTCACATTATGAACAAGTACCCATCCAAAGTATTTTATTCTATATTTATGGTGAATTTAAGCGCTTTAGCTGAAATAAGAGTATGCCATCAATATGTAGAGGTAAACAGGTTTTGATATGATTGTTTTGTTGTGTCGTGTGGGTATTGTAGTATGGTTAGTGTCTGTATGTGTTATTATAGTATTATGTATGGTAAACTGGTTTGTATAGTTGAATGTTTGTTACCCTTCACCGCACACCACTGCATTTGGTTCTTAGCACTTTTAACAGACTTCCCATTCTCGCTCTAGCTTTCCTAGGAATCACAGAAAAGAAACAGTTTATGTAAATTACCAGAGTTACAAATTGTAAATTAAATCTTTTCTATCAGAGCATAGAGGCACTGGTAAGATTTTGTTGTAATGCTTTTGCTGTAATACTTAAGCCAGCGCGCTCGTTATGAATGGTTTAATTGTTTGAATGTGTATTTTAGGCCCAGAATAAAGAGTACGAAAACCCTTGTTTGGAATCACGCGCTTATAAAGGAAATCCCCAGTTTTATTTCTAATTAAAAATAGTTTTTAGTTGAGTATGGCCATTTTTGACTTCCTGCTTATTAGATTTGCGAAAGCATTTTAATAACTTTCAAGCTATACTTTTGACGTTTCAGTTTGATGCTTAAGGCATTGTTTTAATGCACATGATATATATATTATTTGTTTAAGGAAAAAAGGGGAAAACGAGTTTTGATCTGAGGTCTTATCGTACCTGATCTTTCACCTGCTATTTATACCCCGGTATAAATCATCTTTGTTCACTGTTATTTTCACATCATCTTTTCAAATGACTTAATAATGAAAAGATCATTAAAGTGAACTTACTTATTGCAACCTAGTGTTTTAGCTTGCAATAAGGAAGGGTTGGGTACATTATTAGAATATTCTGGTATGTTTGGTTGATGAAATAAATTATGCAACTAACCTACATGAAGTGTGATAACCGTATTAGGTACGTTTGTTTGTTTGAATTTCAAAAAAAAATCATGTTCCTCCTCTTCCTGTAGTTTATAAATCACATAAGAAAAACGTAAGAACAAATCAAAATATGAATTATTTACTTGTGTAAATATTAGTTGCGCAGAATCCTAGGTTAGGCGGCGTTGGCAATAATATGCATTTTTATTACCGCCCATGAACAGGCTAAATCAAATCGAGCCTGCAATAATCTCATGTTTGTCTTTTTCGGTGGTTTTCAACGTTCTCTTTTCATATATTTTAATATCATCGTAGTGTTTTTGCGACTTTGGTGGCTGTAAAATGTTTCCCCATACATTTAGTTAGTGATGTTAGTAATTACGTTCTCTAAAGGTCCTTCAGCAAGTCTTGTGTTTTTTATGGTTATCCATTTAATACTTCTGTATAAAAAGCTCTGCCACTTTTGTATGAGTTAGTTCACTATCTTAGCCAGTAAAGCTTAAGAAAGTGTCCGATTATCTAACGATATACCTCCTGCTCTTTTATTTCGACAGGCAAAATTTATATTCTCAGACCTCCATTAAAATTCTTTATTCTGTTTCGTAGCGCGAATTGTTTTTTGGGGACCGTACGCCATCGTTTGTTTGTTTTCTGAAAATACCGCAATAAAAGTTCAAAGTTAAACGTCTTATGCACATCATTGTTTGCGATTGATCACAATTGATACAGTTTTGAGCTTAACCTGGGGCTAGGTGGCGTGGGCGGTAAAATGCGTTTCCTTTTAAGCCCATAAACAGGAACAATCCAACGCGGACTGCAATATTTTCATATTTTTTGTTCGGTGGCTTTCAAAGTTCCCTTCTCTTAAATTATCTTGGTTGATATTTTTCCCTTTTTCTTCTTCTTGCATGCGTCTTTGTTATTAAAGATAAAACATAAAAAGCAAAGCATGCACTTCTTAAAAATGGGTGCATAATGAAATCTTCTCACGGAATGACTGAATGATAAAAGAATAACCGTTACATTAGTTTCTCAAAAGAAGTGCAACATTTTAGTGGATGTCAAGAAACATTTTAATTGTTAACTTTGTTGTTTAATTTGATAAATCATCTTCAACTGATATCATACATCATGTACGATTATTTTATATAAGCATCGATTTGATGGCGTATACAATCAAGGAATTTAACATGCATCGAAAAACGCTAAACTTTTTCCCAAGTAAAAAGTTATATATCTGTCAGGGGTGCGTTTATGTTTTCAAATACTTATTACCTCAGTACTTTGTAGTTCATCTTCCATACAGTTCTGTAGAAGTAGTGCTGTTTTACTTATCTATACATTGCTGTATTGTTTTCTTTTATATGTGCATTCAAAATTTAATTCCATTTCTCAAAATAACATTCGTGAACTGAGAGAAACTTAAATGCATTTTGGGAATTGTTTAGAAGTTTTAAACAAACATTTTGTTTTGATCTTCATGTAAGCATGACGAGAGAAATAGAAGTAAATAGAAACTGTCAGCTAATGTGAGAGAGATCTAAAAGTGACTACAAAGACATTGGAGATCTAATTATGATAAATCGCTTTCTGAAGGAGGTGGGGGTCGGTTACAGATTAGAGCATATTAAATGGAAACCGTCAATGAGAGGCAATTGGTAAAGAGAAAGAAAATGAGCAATTAGAGGGAATTAGTGTATGCTCTGTAATGACCCGTTTCTGCGTCTCGAGAACATGTATGCATCCATAATCGTGAAAGTAAAATGGAAACTTAAAAACCACCGTGATATTCTTCTGTCCTTACAAAATCTTCTTTAAAAATGTAAATAATATAATTTCCCGGTTTGAAAACACCAACCAAACTCCTAAACTACCGCTACGGCATGCTTTTAGACACCAAGTGGGATGAGAAATCCTGACAGAAAGCTCGCACGCTACAGCACATTCACTCTTCCTGTATTTTAAGTCTGTGCATAAATAGCTTCAATGAACATACCAGCCAGATTCCTTAAATCAGTAAATTGTACTCCACCGGCTATTCACGAAACATTTGTCAATGTTCTAACTGTTTGATATCGTGCGAAGATGATATTATGCATTTGTTTTTGCTTTTGTTAAAAACATCTACATTTTATCAAACACCTGTGGGCGTTGTATGATGGAATATTGCAGAAAATGTTAAGATTAATATTTTGAAAACATTCGCTAACTTTTTCAAATTAATTTTGTGCCATACAAAGTAGAAAATTAACGACGATTTTTGTGAAAGTTGTTTGTGAACACCAACGGTGGTGTTTTTCTTCATTTGTTTTGTTTTAAGGTAAAGATGAAGTTTGATTTAATAAACAAATCATATAGTTGTGATGTTTCTCGTGCTATAGAAAAAAAAATTCTCTATGTGTAGGTAATAAAATGTGAAATGTTACTGAAATTAGACAAAAGTTAAATACGATTTGTGATGAACTAATTCTACTTTGTATATTACCAAATTCTTACATGATACATATTATAAATTATGTTTTTACAAACTTTAACAACTCTATGAGAGAAAGAATTTACCAATACAAATATTGGTATAATAAATAAAGTGAGGATTATAAATATACGTTTCCAACGAGAAAACAATTATGTAGACAAAATCGAGCGATCGATTAACATGTAACTGTTTTGAGAGTATTCTTGCAAAGCGATGTGCAATATTGCTGAAGCAAAGTACACTGTGAGGTGTCGAGTAATTGAAAAATGAAACTGCTGCTGTCAGATCTTTTAGGATTTTTTATTTTGATACAAACAATATATGATTATGTTTTTGAAATCACAACTTTTTAAGGGACATTCCAAACAATTAACAAAAAGTCCCAAGGCGTTACTGCAAGTAGCATACCAGCATCGGTTCTCGAGTGCCATCATCCGTAATGCAAACATTTATATAAACTGTTTGGAAAAAAAGAAGTTTAAGTTTTAAAATAAACTTAGCTTTTTCTTTCAGTGACAAAAACACATTTGATGCGAATGATATTGATAAGTTATCCTGATATTAGCTCACACATTTGATGCAAATGATTTTGATAGGTTATCCTGATATTAGCTCACACATTTGATGCGAATGATTTTGATAAATTATCTTATATAAGCTCACACATTTGATGCGAATGATTTTGATAAGTAATCATGATATTAGCTCAAACGAAACTTACCTAAAATGAAGAAAGAACATAAAAACAAGTTTAAACACAATCAGCGACTACCGCCTTGAACTAAGTAACATATCATTTCATTTCATTAAATAAATAAAGAAATAAAAAACGCAAATTATTTAATCATGAAATTCATTTCGTGTTTAAAGAAGTAGCTTTTATAATTTCTTTAATATTATATCTGATAAGCTACCTATTTGATCGTTTGATATTTCGACAAAAGCCTTTGACCATTAAGATTGTTGTTCTATTGTAACATTAAATATCCTAAAAGCACAGAATTTGTTTGGTAAAATTGTCAAATTTGTGTTTTAGATAAAACAATTATTTTTATTCCAATTGCGAAAACAATGTTAATTTCATTGTCTTCAAAAGTTCATATTGCTGTCTTAGTATTTCGTTGTTTTTTTGTTGTTGTTAATTTGATGGATCCCTCAACGCCGGATAAATTCCAAACAGAGAAGTCTGACAAGTACATGCAAGCATTGAGACTTCGTGATAGCTAACGTTATGGTAGAGATTAAGTGAGGAAATTAACCATCAGACAATGTCGATTCGTTATATGCCTTTATCAAGTGGTCATTTAAGTCAGGATTAGATTGTATTAGCACTCATGCCACATTCTATAGAAAGGTATTAGGACTGATCTATCGATGTGACGTTTAACTTATTATTCTTTTTATAAGGATTTTTCTCAGAAATAGCACTTGCCTATTGAATATGAAGTTCCCATTTTTTCATAACATTTTGTAGTTAATAGTTTTGCAAGCAACGGTTGGTTCTATTGTAAAACAATTATTGTTTTAACTATTTTAATTTTTGGAAATATAACTTAACGACATATAAAATTGTTTATTTCTGAGACAACCTATAATGAACTCGAAGCAAAATACACAACCATAATAGGCTATGTCAATATATCAACAACCGTTCTGGGAAAGTCGTATATGAAAATGACTGTTGACTTAAACAGCACGTTCTGTTATTCAGCCAGACAGACATTTCTAATACAAGAAAAAATATTTCATAATTATATAATAATAAAAATTCTAATCGTTTGTTTAAGTTCAGTGTGTATAATCCATAGGTAAATGTCAATATGACAATTCTTAAATAGAAACATCTAACAGTGTTGTCATTCATTGTGAACTTTTAGCGTTTGTAACATAGGAGACTTATGTTAAGTATAAAACATTTATGTTTTCTTATATTGTTTGACATGTAGTTGTAAATGAGTCGTTGCGATTTGCGAACGAGTTCAATTTAAGATAATATTCAATTTCTTTTACCACATGCTTCTTTCAGCTCCGATTTCATGCACAGATCTACTTTCAAATTTTGTTTTGTCTATTGGGGTTCCTTTTTTATTTGCTTTAGGAAATAACCTATTATATAATTTCTTTTGAACATAAGCGTCTGATCATGGAAAAGCATTAATATGAAACTGTTTCTATGATCACCATTCAATATAAAATGTTGTTTGAGATAAATAACAATGTAAAAGGTTCAAAGTTTGGTTACGTGGGCAAAGTTTTTTTTATTGGAACGATTTGCGAGTAAGGAAGAAATTGGAATTACGTTAAAAAGACTCCCTATAATCGGTTTGAAATCTCGAGTCCACTAATTTGACTTTTGTTTATTTTCTGAGATTCAGAGATATGAAATCACACAATAATCTTTAAGATCTGTGTGGCTGTTGTAGAAAATCGCAGCAATGTCCTTATTGTCGCTGCATACTTGTCTAAATTGAAGCCATTAAAGTTGGCTCTCAAATAATATTCTGCCCTATTCTGTACAAGAGGTAGAGCGAAATTACGCAGTATCGAGAACCTTCTTATACATGTTAAACTGTGTCGGCTTAAACAATATTCTCTGATCTTAAATTATTTAACTTAACAGTTTCTTTTTTATAATGTAGCTTTGTCAGGACCTAACAGTTTCGTGATACATATCGATTGTTTATTGTATTTTATTTTGTTATTTTAATTCATTTGATAGTATGCTAATGCATTCTCTATTGTAGACAATTAACCACTAGTTACCATTAAACAACTCCATTACTTACTGATGAAATAATAAAAGTACATTCTATTTATATATTTCTTGCCATTAAGTGAGACATAGAAACAAGTGACTTGGTACTGTGTAGTTATTGAAATAATAGTGTTCTCGTTTTTGTTAATTGTGTGTGCTGTATGTTTTAAATCGATAGTATAAGAAACCAAAGCTTTACTTTTTCTCAACTGTTTGACTGTGCAAGGAGGCTGTGTTTTCTTAATGTGGCTATGATAAGCATATTTCACTTTTCCAGAAGTTAGTGTACTTTATTCAGCGACTCAAAAAAGCAGGTGCATTTCGATAAGACTGAAAAGAGAACATGTTGGGAGATTTTGGGCTAGAAGCATGCTTACTAGAGTAAAGTGCAGTGGACTTTGTTTTATAAAGAATGATGTAAAGCGACATTATCTTGTCAATAACATGCCCTTACTTGAAATGAAACATCGTGCCAATAATAAATCAGGATTAACATGATCGCGTTATTTGATAAATACGACGTGTAGTGTACTTTTTGAAATAGCGATTTAAAATATCTACGATAAAAATATATTTTTTTTTTAAATTGAGTATGGAAATCAAATATATATAGGGTCAAATGCAAAAGTGCCAGGTCAAAATTGTTAGAAAATAAGTGATACATTTTAAATAATAAACCACACACAAACATTTTGCTACTGATCGTTCCAAGGTGATACCCGCTCGGGTTCTCTTTTATGTTAATCGTTAAGGTTGTCTTATTTAAAATTTAAAGTTCCTCACTCAGTGCGCTTCTAGAACAGTTCACTCCGAGAAGAGGTTTGACCGTTGAAATATAACAATAATTTTTACTAGAAAGTGTTAATAACTAAATAGTTACACTGTCATGAATCACTGCTTGTAACTAGCACAAAGCACTGTCAACAATTTAGGCTTTTATTTCAGGCATAATGCGCCTATTAAAAAATCGGGATAATTCAACATTTCAGACATTGCTCTGTCGAAGCAAAACAATGTGACAATTGTTTGTGAAACAGAAAAATTGTAATCTTTTTCTGAAAAGACATAAATGTGTCAAATATCTGTTTAAAATAAGAAAGTTTAGCCATTACGAATTAAACGACTAAATAATTTATCTTTAATTCAATGTAGAGTTTACAATGTTACAATTTCAAGAAAATAGGATTCATACATTCAAATTGTCATGTTTGCTTCAGAATTACAATATCAAAATTGGCTTTTTAAGGTTAAATAAAAGACATAAAGTCAGTGTCATAATTAAGCGTCCGAAGATACGCCAAGGTCACTTGACACCTCGGTTGGTAACGTTGTACTTGACCAATACCCACCAAGCACAAACCGGGAACTGCATTAGTTTTGTATATATATTTATAACATGATTTGAAAAAATAACGATCTATACATTTTCTGATTGTATGTCAGGTATCTGGATTTTGCAAGTGTTATTAATGTTTGACAAATCCATAGACATATATCAAGATGATTTTGTTTTCAAACATTTAATAACATATTGTATCAGTGTCGTGAAAAGAACCGACATGTAATGAAGAATAACTTTTGAGTTCAAGAGCAGATAAAGCCTTTATGTCAAACAAGTATTTCTTTCTTCGAGAAATATAATTTTTGTTTCAATAAAATATATTAACACTTCATAACAAACATTAAAGTGAATGCCTGTCTCATGCCACTCTGAGTTGATGTTTATTTAGGATTTTCTCCAGCGGTCGATTATCTTGTCAGATCTGAAAATGGAAACGAAAAATGTCAGGTTATATGACAAAACATGCTTATACATACTTAGGTATATTTTAGTTTAAAGCGTTTGATTAAATATTGAAATATGAATATTTCATTGACTTAAAATTTTAATCATCAATTTAATTTAACTGTCGCTGTACAGTACGTATTCGAATTCCAGTATGGGCAATATGTTTGATATAAAACTACACTTTTTATGATGCCATTTAGCTTCGGGTTGAGCAGAATTCAATATCCCTACAACTCCTCATCACACATTTGAGTTGTTCTTACTGTCATAACTTTAAAACGTTTAAACGACAACTCTAGCCCTGTTGTTCTTGATGAAACGTTCATCATTGCTATTCATAGACAAAAAAAGAAAATTATAAAAATCTCCCAAACGGAGCAATGCAGTTCCATCAAACTTTGCACAAACCAATGTTAATAATATTTGCTTAAATTACATACGCTAAGAACAGTTAGAAAAGAAAAAAGAAAACTAGTAAGACCAAAATAAATCCCTAAAATTATCACAAAATCGAAGCAACACAAAACAATGCCAACATGAGTTTTATTGAGCTGCATTGTGCTGTTTAAGAGATTTTAATATTTTTCTTCTTTGTCTATGACATAGCTATGACGAACGGATTAAGGTCTTACCCAGTGTTATTTACTGCATTGCGGACAGCAACGCATAGCGTCTTATTTATTTTAGTTGCATTATCTCTATACATAATATTATCATTTTTTAAACCGTTAGTGTTAAACGTTTAGAAAACATAACTGAAAAACAAATTCAAGAAAACGTATGTCAAGGAATATCATAGTTGGGCCCAAGATCATAAAACTAAATCAGGAGACCAGTCTCAAATCTCAGGCTTGAGATTTGAGACTGGTCTCCAATCTTATTTTTATAATCTTGGACCCAGAGCATGTGTTCTGTTTAGTTCGGAATAACAAAATATAAAATAAAATAACTGTACATTTTCAATTGATTTTTCACTAATTTTCAGTTTAAAAGTTAGGAGTACCTTTAAGTAGTTTAGTTTAGCCTAGCTGTGGAAAGAATCTGTAGTTAGAGTCATATCTTCGTTTTCCAAGACGAGAAGTAAATGAAAATTTGTCTAAACCCCTGACTAGTCTATGTGGAATGTTACCCGAGACATACCAATATGGTTCTGAGTATGAAGATCTTTTTCGAAAGTAAGAAGCTTGGTTATGTCCATGATCTGCATTTATATCTTCATAATAATAATTGTCATAATTACTTTCTAAACTTTCGTTGATGCTTCTTGGCTCACTGTCATCTGAGTTCTCTTCGAGTTCTGGAATTGCTTCACGCTTGCCGAGTTGACTCATGAATCCCATCGGAGATCTTCTTTCATATTTATCTGGATATTTATAACTTCGTTTCCCCAACTGGCTAACAAATCCCATTGGTGCGCGTTTACCAAGCTGACTCATGAATCCAAAAGGTGCACGTTTTCCAAGCTGACTTATGAATCCAAATGGTGCCCGCTTACCGAGTTGACTTATGAATCCAAATGGAGCACGTTTTCCGAGCTGACTCATGAATCCAAACGGTGCACGTTTTCCAAGCTGACTTATGAATCCAAAAGGTGCACGCTTACCGAGTTGACTTACGAATCCAAAGGGTGCACGTTTACCAAGTTGACTCCTAAACCCAAACGGTGCACGCTTGCCAAGTTGACTAATGAATCCAAAAGGTGCACGTTTACCAAGTTGACTGGCAAATCCCATTGGAGCACGTTTTCCAAGTGTACCAGCAAACGAATATCTATCTACGCCTCTTTTATCATTGTCTTCAAAATGTTCATCATTTTCATCAATAGTATGCTCGTCTGAGTTGTCTTCTTCATTTTCCCATAAATAGAATGTAGGATCAGGATGATCAAAATTGTTTAAATCAAGACTTTCGGATGATTCAAGAACCCTCTTGTCAACATTATCACTGTATAACAACTCGTTGAATCTTTGGTCTAAATCTGCCAAATAATTTCTGTTGACATCTTCTGAGCGAACTAAATCTGGCACACTACCTGCATTGTTTGTGTCTCGTTTTGCTAGATTTTTAATATCATCTAACTCACTTTCGGACCGGTCTGTTATTTCACCATTTATGATTAAATTGTTAAATCCAAATGTCAACAAACAATAGATTATTGAGATTGCCATCTGTGTTTGACATTGTGACATCATATTTGTGTGGTGACAACAGGGTACCTGAAACGAGATTTAAGGCAAACATGATTTAAGAAAGGATGCACTGGTACATTTTGAAGTTATTGCCTATATATAAGAATTCTTATAAACTCACTCTCAGAAATGTATCATCACAAAAAGATAAAACAGGCTTATCCGGTTAAGTCATACCCAGAAAAAAACAAAGCTTCCCTACGCCGCCAAAAAGATGTTTGATATAAGAAAGCATTGGTTTATGAATTGAGCAATTGCAATAAAACCGTGTAAAAGGGCTTTATACATTAGAGCATACATTTCAAACTTCCTTTCTTACTTTTATCATATAAAAGTGAAATACTCATATCAGGAATGGACACACAGCTAAAATAAAGATAGGAGAAGAGACTATAATTATAGAGTGATCAATTTCGAAACACACGCCACACACATTCAACGAGAAAAAGGTGAAATATTCAGGAATCGCCACATTCAGAAAAAACAAAAGAACCAGGGGATGGGTATCGCCTTGGAACGGTCAGTGGAAAAAAACAATTAGCCACTGGGTGTTCAAACAATGTGTTAGGGTGAACCAACCTTTCATTGTCTCCAACAGGTCCAATATGAACAAACAAGTACAAGTTGTCGATGAATTAGCCCCAAATCACTTATGAACTCGACAATGTTGCATGCGAAACACACAAACATAAAATAAATACGCTTTTAGCATTGTCAAGCAAAACAACGATTGGTGGTTAATAATTTAACTGGGACTAGTTCCCCTCGAGTTCATTCAACAAGAACACGATGACAGGGACAAAAGAAACAGATCGAGCTTATACGCTCTTTTACAAGACTTCCGTTAAACTCCTGCCACTGTTTTGCGAACAAGAGGTAAGCATAACGATCACCTCTAGGTGGGTTAATCACCAAGCATGCAGAGCTCTGTAGAACACATGTATCATGTTGCAAACCTTGCTATTAAATTAATGGATGGTGTTTACGAATAAATTGGGGAAATTAACACTGCTTTTTATTTTCTTAAGTTTAAAAATACAATCTCCTTAAAATAATGGATGAGAAATATGTAGTTGCAGTAGTGATTGTAATCTGCACCTGCATCTTTGAATTTAATCTGGGTATCGACGAACACTCTTCCAAAATGTCTTTCTTTATACGTAATAATCCTGTTTTAAAAACATTTTCTGGTACGTTCATTTCATTTTTTAATAATGTTGAAATTTCTGTGTTATCTTTTTATTTGTGTAGAAAGCTCTAGAAAGTTATTGTACATAAGCAGTGTACAATGTGACCAAACAACCGATTTTAAATATTTGGTTACGGAAAAACTGTTTTAATTCAAAATGATGATATTTCTTCCTCGGCGTTTTTATGTTATTTAAAACTAGACAACAAAAAATAACAGGCGGGGGTGCTTTTGATTTAATAATAATGAGATCTTCTCACGGAATATTTGAATAATAACAATGATAACATACAAATTGGATATCAAAAGAATCTAGTAAGTAATTATTTCAGCAAATTTCAATAACCGATCATTGTTTATTTCGTTAGGAAATATTATTAAGCATCTTCAAAAGATTTCGCACATCAAATTTAAGGACATTCAACTATGATTGCTGTGGATTAATTCAGTTTTTCCACGAAATTTCAGGAACGAATAATACACGCATAGTGGTAAACTGGTTTGTTTCGGTAACGTTTTTAAAAGAATAACTATACGTGACATGTTTGGTTTATAATGGCTATATTTGATTTGGTTTGTCATTCAATAGTTTCATTTGTTTAACGTCCTCATATAGTTTAAATGATGTTTACCGTTCCGTTTGATTAAGGTTTTAGACTAAAGCTAACTGGATAAATGCTATTGATAAGGAAGACGAAACCCCTGAACTGAAAACCATGTTAGGTTTAACTTTTATCAAAGTATTTGGAAGGATGTACTCTGCTCCTATATAAAAAAATTACGAAAATTCACTGAAACAATGAATCAGGTATATCTATCTATTTAATTAAAGCCCGACTACTCTTAAATAATCCACATGTATTCATATCATAGTATAGTGAAAAAATAGTTTTTATTGTAAATAGATAAAAAGGTGAAATATGCATATCAGAAATTGCCACATTCAGAAAAAAACAGCCTCCCCACACAGTCAAGAAGAGAGAGTGAGAGAGTGGGAGAGAGCATGGTGAATAAAATGATCAGTTTCAAAAAAGACACCACAAACAATTAACAAAAATGAGAACCCGAGGGGTTACCGCCTTGGAACAGTCAGTGGCAAATTAAATTGCCACTGGGGGTTTAAACAAGGTTCTAAGATGCACCAACCTCACACTTGCCCCAACAGTTTTACCATATTTCATACATTTAACTGAATAAGCCTCATCTCTTGAACATAATACGCTTCATGTTTACATAAAACAATTAACTTGCGTGTGGAAATAATGACCCTTAAAGTAAATTTGATGATAAACTAAAAAAAAAACAATATTTGTGATTATGTGAACAATCTACGACACTTCTAATGCTCATTACGAAGTCTGATTGCTTATCACTTTTCACTTTTTAACAGAAGCTTACTTAATCTAAGCATGTTTAAATAAAAGAATGTTTTGTAAAATTTAAGAACCAAAGTAGAAATCCCTGAGGGTGCGGGGAAAATAAAAAAGAGTTTGCGAATCCGGAAATCATAGTAAAAACACAGCCTCTCCTCGCTGATAAATAAAAGAGAGAAAGAGAGATCATAAGATTTTAAAGAGATCAATTTATAAAGAAAGACACCAAAAAACCCAAGCAAATGACAAACGAACGAAACGAAGTATGGGGAAAAACAAAATTGAAAGCAAGAAACTACATATCCAACATGCAATAGTATAAAATATCCCATATTATTTAATTGTATTATTTGCGTAGCAAACGATATTTTAAATGAAATATGTTATATACGTGTAAATACATTTCGATAGGATTTCTGAAATAGCTTTAATGTTACGCTAACGACCTTTCGTATCTTACCACTAATTATATTTATGAAGTCATAAAACTAATTTAATATTGAATTTTAGGGAAGAAACCAGTTATCAGAAAGGAATGTCGAAACCAATTTTATTTCCAGCAACAAGGAAAGGAAGTATATAAAGGTGACACAGCATTTTCAGTTAAATATTGCTTTCATGAACTCCACAAGCTAGAACTTGTATATGTTAACTTATTATATATAAAAAGTATTTATTAAATGAAACGTGAAAAACTATACGGTATTAATAATTTTATCCAACAACTGCAATGCTTTGAAATAGCAGCTTAAAGTTTTATCTAATTAAATAAATTGTAGACTTTCTTGCATTCAAGTGTTTCGATTCAGATTTTCTTTGATTACTCTAGGTTAAAAAAGACATCTTAAACCATTTTTGTGGTAATCCATTTAAAATGGTTTCCCAGGGTTTGATGCCATTATGCATTTTATCTCGAAAAATTAAATTAGTTCAGGTAATTTATGGAAGGGTGGATAAGTAAAAAGTATGTCCATATGAATCCATATTATCTGGATGCAAATCCTTATTGCCTTAAACTGCTACGTGTCTACGTCTAAATGACTTTAGATCTGCAAATATCTGCATATACATAGTTAAGGTGCTTTCGTGCAAGATGTTTGTGCCTTCTGGTATATGCTTAGTGCCTACCTTCAACTGAAAGAGCATTTCTGCTACGATACTATATCCATATTACTGACAATTCTAAGTTCCTTTCAAAATTGACTAATGCATTTAGATAAAAATATCGGGTAATTGACTTACTTTGTGCGTTACACTAATACCCCTTTAAACCAGACGGGGTCGGGACCAGACAAAAGTTCTGGTTGATAGGGGTTTCCGGACTAAAGGGTTTTGAGAAGTGGACAATATTCCGAATATGTTTCATCAAACTGAGACATTTGGATCTACATTTTTTTCAGAATCCTATAGTTGTCAGATATCACGTGGTTTCTACTATTGCACAGTTTTTAATAACTGAGTGTTTTTCTTCATAATTTGATCAAAATGAATGATAAATCTGGCAGCATATGTTTTATGGGAAGACAGTCCTAAAATATATATAATACTTTGTTCTCGTCATGTTTTATTGTTTTTTTATGATGGAAATATCAATTTGCGCCATTCTTCTTGTCCGTTTTCCTGAATTAAAAGGTTTTCTGGATTCGGATTTTCGGATTAATGGGGTGAGTTATCAAGTAAAAATGTTTGGAAGGACGATTTATCCGGTTTAAAGGGGTTTCAAATTTGAACGAGTACCGGTGGAAAGGGGTTTCGGTGTATAAGTCTTCTTGGATTTTAAAAGCAGCCTTGTGCGAATAAAAGTGCATCGTGAATGCAGTAATACAACAATATATAGAATACAGTATACCCACTGAAAGTTTAGCAATAAAAACAAAAAAGCAATAAAACAATATAAGCAACAGTATTGCAGTATGCATAACTTGGTATGACTCGTCAAAAGCATATAGTCGAACGCCACAAAAGAAATGGAATTGCGAGAATGCTGGTACTCTTTGAATCCTGGGGATTTAACTTATATGAAACGAGACCGGGCTTAAATCCTTAAGTTTGGAAAATATCCCTTCCCAAGAACATAAAACTGAATTTCGAGACATTTCAAATCTAAAGCGTCTGATTTGCTGAAATCCAATTCAGCTTATCATATGCCTGAGATTTTAGACTGGCCTCGAGTTTTTGTTTCATGGTCGTGGGTCCGTGTCCTTGAATAGATATTCACTGACTTGCCTGAAACTAATATTGTATTGATTGATACATAAATATTGGAAGTATATTTAAAAAAAGGATGTTGCTTGTATGCTGTTTTGTTTTAGAACTTAAACTTTCAAAACAGCTATTTGACAAATTTAAAGCAGTGTTTTCATTGTCGCTGTTGTATTTGTATTTTAAAAATTCGTTTTAGATACTATTACCATATAGGAAAGTGATCCGACACAAAGTAAACTACGACCAAAAAGAAAAGCATCGCCTTGACCTTACCGTCTTGTTAATTTGATATAACATGTTTGCATTTGCATTTTAGACAAAAACCATATAACTTCCTTAGAAACATTATTTAATTTTAATCTGTAGTCGGATTGTTTTAGATCCTTCTTACGACATAAACACATATCCTTTTAATGTCTTGATAAAACAGTTAAATCAGCTGAACCTCATTATTTTCAGAATACCAAATCTCATTTCGTCTGTTTAAAAATCATGCCCATTAGCAAACGCAGTATTAAATTACAATAAAATAACCTCTGATTGACAGATTATTGAAGATAAACCAAAATCTTGAGATTGTTCAAAATCTAAATATTTCTACAAGCCCTCCGGTCATATCGTTATTAGTGATCTTCCTGACATAGACACCGTAATTTAATTTCTAACTCTCCCAAAAATTCTTTCCGAAATTGATTTAAATGCTCTCGTGCAGAAATTGTCTTTGCAATAAACTTGTTTTGCTTTAAATAGTGTAAAATAGTACCTGCTAATTATCTTGCCTTAATACTTTTTCTAATTAGAAAAGAAAACAACACTTCAAGAAAATTGCCAAGTGCGTGTTGTTGTTTTTTTTTTTATAAAAGGAGCATGGCTTTATTACCACCGCGAATAAACTTTTAGGGAAAAAGGAAATTCAAGGCTTTCATAACTTAATTCTTAACACAATTATATTGACACCATTTATTGTTTGATAGCTTAACAAAGAACACCAACAGAAATACCCATAGTTTCTTCTTTTTTAAATAAGCAGTAATTTTATGCGGGTTGTCAATAAAAGTAACCAAATGAAATTTGTTAAAAAATTTTATTACGTTATTAATAATGATCATGTATTTTTGTTGCAGATTACAATTTCGGTAAAATATCAGGAAGCTGACTTTCATTTGTATAAGTGTCTTGAAAAGCATTCTCAAAATTCGAAATTCTCTGATGTTGAAGGCTGGTCTGTCGATGTCTGCTAAACACTGAATCATATTGACAGTTCGCGGATATTTTCATTTTCCTATTTATGCGACTTTATGAGGAATTAAAACGTAAAGTTGGAAATTCTTGCAGATCGTTTTGTGCATTGTTCAACGAATATACTAAGACTATACTACTGCTCATCCAGTTTTGACGTCAAAAATAAATATTGTCTAATTCTTTATATAACGATAGTTCACCGTTCAAGTACATAGAATGCGTCAATTCAAAGAATTTGCTAATCATTTTATACTTATACTGGTGCTGAATAGCAACATCTCTACATTTAGCGAAAAATGGAGGAAATCAGGGTGCCTTCATAGATGACGTTGTTTTTCAATACCCGTCGATGACAAGTGGAAATATTCTACATATTACAATAAAGATATCCTCACACATTATTTCGACTAAATTGTATAAGGTTTGAACAATATTAAGTTATTGACGTTAAAACTGGATGAGCAACGTGTCCATCTACCTTAACGGAAGGAAGCTTGAATTTCTGTGCACAGATAAACGCAGTAGCCAGTTGTATGACATACTATACTACACTGAACCAAAATAAAAACTTGACAAAATAACAAGGGAAACTCCCATTAAATTAATGATGCCAGTGAATGCAAATATCTGGAGGAACGTGATGATCAACGTGTTTATCCTGGAATTTGTCGGTTCTGTATCTATCGATTTAAAAAAAGAAAAATGAAAAAAATATATAAGGTTGCGAGAAATTAAGAGTTGGATTTTGTTCTTTCTTTAATAAAGGGAGGTAATTTACAAGAACTGATTTTAATTAATTGTATTTTATTTCTTTGCATCTGAATACTTTAAATACTGTGTGTTTCCTTCTTTACAAGCCATAAACTTCTAAATTTAACAAATTTAACTGTCAAAAAATCTGTTTGAGAATTTCATGTAAAAACAGATTGATCTTATCATTATTTAGAAAAGAGGAGATAATGATGTCCACTGTGAAAAAAAATAACAACGTCATCCCACTTTATCAAATGTCCAGATACATGCAAATACCATAAAGTAAATTGAAGTTTAAATAAATCATCACCGAACAAAATATTTGAATATAAAAAAGAGGGTAAGTTTTCATTTTTGCTCGGTATATTTTACAGAAATAGTTCCAGAGCAAATTTCATGTGGGTTCTTAATGCGCTTTACCAACACTTTTAGCACAACACTATTACAACACTAAAAACACTTTTTTGCAATCTCTGCGGATATTTAGCTGACATATTCAACGCCTATCATGAAAATAGATGGTAGCCATCATCACCAGAAATGGTTTTAACAATTCATCTCTGTACCAACTAAATCAAAGCTAACCATTTAAATTAACAATTTACTTCGGAATTACCGATCGATTTGAATTAATGTTAATGCAAAAACTTTTAAATTACTATTCGAATATCATGAATATAAATTGTATGTGAGCTGCGGACCTTCAGCAATTAATTAAACCCTTCCACCGCCACGCCGACATCAAACGTTGAACCTATTTGAACAGGCTCTTTAAATGTGTATTCTCAGCCCCATCATACACCTACTTAGTTATTGGTGAAACAAATCCTTTTCATCTTATCTACTGTTCTTCGTAAAGGAATAGTTTATTCAAAATTCTGTTGTGATAAAAATGCTTGGCTGTGTTTTAATAATATTTGAATCGCAATTCGAACCAAATGACTTAAACAGCCAGTTTGAATATGACCTAAACTGACATTTTGTTCTAATATTTACTCTCGTTAACAGCCACCTGTCTTCAGCAGCCACTTTTTGTCACTCCCTTGGGTGGCTGTTAAAGACATGTTTGATTGTATGTGTAACACATCAAATAAAAACGATCACACTTTAAATTTTTCAACTGTAAGTAAGACTGTAAAAATAATTCATACATAAACAATTAATATCCGTGCATTGGATTTACTTTTGATCATGTTTTGCATTGGTCATTTATCTAACAATATTATGAACAACAAGTAACACATTCAACTCATTTTCACATCGGTATCGATCTTTGTTCTCTGGCTATCTATTTGTAGAAAGCTCTTCCGTCAATTAGATTTGTATTTTAATGGAACCAGTGTTTTTACAATTGAATTGTCCTGTTACGTTTTGTTCAATCAGGACGTCATGTAATTGTTTAGGTCTTGTCGATGAGTACAAAGCGATTGTCACATCCAAATCTGTTTTCACGTACTACATTCATTACTTGCAAATTCAATCATGAATTAGCGGAGCAGAGTGTAAATAATACTTAGATGATAAACATTCAAAAACTTCAGTAAGCAATGTTGACGTCCTTTAATAACAGCAATGGAATTCAGTAAAATGGGAATTTGATCAAATAAACTCTGAAAAACAGTGTTTTTGAAATAAAGCAAGGAATGTAAAACCATTTAAATAAATGAAAACATAACACTGGATATCACAGAACACGAAAGTAATTAAAGTATTGCAGGCTCAGTTTGATTGAGCCTGTGCATGGGAAGTAAAACAATGCATATTACTTTTCACGCCGCCTGGTCCCGGGTTCAGTGCAATCCAAAAGTTCGCAGATTTATGTATCATGGTAGACAGTCTTCAACATCATTGATTGAATGTACGGAGCCTTTTTAACAGTGAATTTGATTCAGTTTGGGCCTAAACAAAAATATTGCCTCTTTTCCGAACAAGAACATACATTATATAATTTGCATTTTTATATAAGACATTCGATTAATTAGGTCTTTTAACAGTTAAAGCGTTATTTAGCATTATATTTTTATATTTGTGATTATTCCTTGTTAAGATCAAAAGTAATCGTTTTTCTGTAAAGCCGCAACATCAACAGTACAATCAAAGTCATAGCGACTAACCAATCATTTCGAGCATCCAACGCCGTATCCGCCTTGAAAGAATTCTCAAGATACTTTAATCAATATTAGCATCGTTGTGTGGCATCGGTGATCGAGACAAATGTGTTTGAATTATGATTATATGATTATATATTTTTACTCATGAGTTTATCTAAAAATATTTTCCATTGTAAAATAAGGAAGTTATATATTTGTTTTGTTTATAACGACCATAGCTATGTACTTATTTTGCAGATATATAGAATTATTTTCTATCTGAGACCATAACATTTGGTCAAGAATGACAATTATTTGAAAATGTCATATTAACTTGCGCATTAAACTGAATGTACACCATAATTAAAAGTGTATCTAATTATTTACTACGTATAATCAAGCTATTCCTGACCGCGCTGTAATTAACAGGCAGTTCAATCACTTCGAGCCCATAATATTTTCTTCCTAGCCGTATTCAGGCGCTTTCAACGTTCTCTTCGCACTCATACATAGTTAAGCCACGTGTTCATATGCATGATAGATTAAGATGTGACCTCTGAACATTATGCTCGTAAATCACAATCGGTCTTGTTCTCTTGGCATAATTTAACGCGATTGTTCTATTTTTTTGCATTACTACTGTTTAAATTGGAAATTTATGACGAGAAACGGAAATCATTGCATGACAAAATTTTAGTAATTGTGCATTTCAGAATTGATGTGTCTGACTGTTTCAACACAGAAAAAAAATGTGAGATCACTTTACTACACGATTATTTTGAACAAGCAATATTTGAACAGTCTTGTCCTTCGGCAAAAATCTGGTATACACTACTTAATGCAATAATCTATAGATTACTTAATTACGTCATGCCATTTCATCTAAGATGTAGAGCAACACGTAAACACTGGCATTTCGTGTCGCAATTATTCAAATGATGGTACCGCAATTGTCGATCTTTTGACTCTGTAATTTAGCAGATGAACATAAGAAATATACAATTTCTATGGAAAGTGTGATTTCCCTTGATTTGTATTTTAATCACCGTAAATGTCAATAGATGAAAAGGGAGTTCTGAAAGCCACAAAAGAAGGTAAACCTGCAAATATTGCAGGATCGGTTTAACTCATGGGCAGTAATTAAATACAAAGTACTTTTCGCGCCGCCTAGACCGCCCCTTCCCCGGTTGAGCGCCTCTAAATATTTACACATGAAAACAGTACACATTTTCAACAACCCTAAAAGCCATCCATGCAGCGCAATACAGATTTCCCCTGGATCAGAGAACCCACCTTTCCATCAACAATGGAGAAGAAGAAACAGGCTGCCCGCGAAGCGAAAATCACTGCCTTCCTCCAAACCAGATCATGCGATTGATAATGGAGCTCAAGTGCTAGTAAAATTAAATAATGGAATGTCCGTCAGATTACGAGAAAAAGGACGCATGTGAAAATCCAAATTTAAAGGTAACCATACATTTACTTTATTTTAAAATAATGACGAAAAACATTCCATGTACTGTATTTTTTTAATTAAATTTTATTGTTTTAATTTCGCCTTTGGCGTTGTCTGTGATATGCAAGATGTAGATCCTAAGCCAAAATTGTATTATGTTTAGTTTCGCCTATTTTTTCTCGTTTATGCCAAATCTATAATATTATCTGACGACCATACGCAGCTGAACAGGGAAAGTTATTAATCTGAAAATACCGCATGAAAGGTCCCATGTTCAACGCGTTATGCATACCGTAAGTTTTGGATGGATGTAAATTGTAGTGATTATCGGTGTAAATATTTACTTGCGCTCAACCAGGGGTAGTCGGCGTGTGCAGTAATATTCATTTCCATTACTGCCCATGAACAGGCTCAATCAAGCCAGATCTGCAATATTTTTATATTTGTCGTGTTCAGTGGCTGTCAAAGTTCTCTTTTTATCTATTTTAATCATATTTTTTCTCTCCGTTTACTATAACCACTCTTTTTCGTAAAACATCGAGGTATGCGTTAAAATGCATAAGCATCATACTTGTCTTCTTTAGGAAAGTTATATTTTTATTACAAAAATAATTCACTAGAAACCATCTCAGGTGCAAGTTGTTTTTTCTCTGATCTGTAAAGGTTTAATTGTTTTAAATGGTTTCACGAATTAATTTGTGTGTTACTATAAAATTTGATAAACCTTTGTAGAGCCAAACCTCTGAAAAAGGCGTCTATTGATGTCGACAATCCGCATGAAATGGTCACGTTTACACATACAAACGACGATGTTTACGCATGAAATACATTTTTACGACGATCATTTTAAACAAGGTTTTTTTTTTTTTTAAATCTAATTAATCTTGTTGTGGAAGAAACTTATGCGTAACCAATTTGTTTTCGTTAAGTGTTCAAGAGCCAGAGAATAGAATGCATATCGTTCGACAAAAATAAACTGTATTATAAAAACTACCTCTTTATTAAAGCAGAGGCATCCACTTGCTTCCAGTAAGAACGTACAAATTGATTTTATTGCCTTATCATTCTTGACCAAGGCAAGTTCCGAGATAAAAGCTGAAAAGCAGCAAATCAGTGTCACACTAATAATTATGACAGATTGTTCAAAGCGGCAGATAAGTGCAGCACACAAGATGTACTTGTGGCTCTAATTCACTTAAAATAATTAATCGCGTGTTCATTCAATGTCTTTATGTCGTGCTTAATCTACATCATCTCTGTATTCAATATATACCGTTGCTTACATACTAGATGGCTAAGGTACATCAACATTTGAACAGCCACCAGCGGTTATGGACATATTATTGTCAGCCAACGACCTAAATCACTACGCCACGTACACACCAATTTTTCTGGCTCGCTTAAATATATTCTGTAAATGATCCAAAACTTGTAATCGAAGAAAAATGAATTCGGGTTTATTTATATATAATATATATAATTTCAAGAAATTTTAGTTAACCGTGGGGAAGTTAACCGTTTTGAAAAGCAGTGCAAATGTTACATGTATGTTACATGTATTTTGCATGAAACGACACATTAGACGAATATTTATGTTTGAAATTGGTAGCTGGTATTAAATTTGATCCAACATAAAACCTTAAAGCTTATAATCTGAATAGATGCATAACTGCAAATAACAAATTTAATAAACACTTTCGTAAATCAAAGTAACCGATTTGGTACAAAATAACGGGAGGAATATTTTTTGCGTTTTATGTATAGAAGCACATTTAGAGTACTCGAACGTACTTTGACATATATTTCAATATTATGACATTTAATTTTCGAAAAATTTGAAAACAATACTGGAATATCATTGGTGCAAAATTACATATCATGAATTCTTGGATACATGCGTTTTCTTAACATTTTACTTTTCTGACACAGTGACCATTAACTTTTATTATACTGCAAGGAAATTTCCTTGAATTTGATTGGATAATTTGCCGCTAATGTATATCCGTATTTACGGATCGGCCGTACATATGAACTGCACGTGCCTTAATTTCCCCGTCTGGCCTCCCACTTTTTGTTGTCGTCAGCCATTTTGTTTTGAATTTCCGTAAAAATGCATAATTTGAAGCCGATCTTATAAATTATAAAGCGGTATTCTTAGGGATGATTAAAATTGTTACAGAAAATATTTCTGTTATGTTTTTAACGTAAAAAACGATTAAATTATTCTCAAATTTTGTAAATAAAAATCAAATGGATAGTCTATTTAATTTCTATAGAAGTGACGTCATGCAGGTAAATTAATGACGTCAGACATGTAATTGTTGAGGTACTCAGAGGGGAATTAAGCCGTTCGGCATTAAATAAGCGAAATAATAGAAAAATCGACGTTTTCTTATTAATTTTGTCTGAAAAAGTCTTTGCAGTATAACAAAACAATTATTTGGTTCCTTGAAAGGCTCGGGTAATATGACACCCAGACCGGCAATATATCCTCACATTCCCTGTCAAGAAACCAAATAACTATATCATACCCAAACCGGTCTGTAATGCTTCGCTTACATGTCTATGCTTTAGAATTAAAAAAGAAATATCCTTTTTTAAAAACTTTTGAACTAAATTAATTGTACAGGTTTTCAAGTTAAATTACTAAACCTTTAATCAGCACAACATGTTAAATATTATTTACATTAAACAATTTGTAGAGTACCTTTTTTATTTTACAGGAATATTTTACACGTTGGTTGAAAGCCATTTTCTAGCAAGGTATAGATCTATTCTATAAAATAATATTAACGACGTATTAAGTATATGTTTCAACTGTATTAAGTATATGTTTCAACTGTTTGCAAATTCTATTAAATTGGGTGACCCTCGAGCGAACAACTAAATTATTTTACGCTTACTGGCGAATTCAATTTATTGTTTCAAGAACACTATTGTTCCTAGCTCATCAATAAGTCTAGAGTCTCGCCGACTATTGTTTCTATAAAAATCCATCGATAAGCGTTTTAATTTTACGGTTGTTATATTGGAATGTCTTTAAAGCACTATTCTGAAACCTTCTGGTTGTTTAAATTTATTATATCTATTGATATGTATTTCACTTTTGTTAATAACATATCCTTCAAAGCGATGAACCAATTATGTTTCTTTAATAAATTTCTGCATTTCTTGTCTGGGATCAAAATCATTTTCTCTCAAACTTTTTTTTAATTATGCATATGTACATATTGGTTAATATGGAATATTAGAAATTTCAGTTCAATGCAAAGAGGTCTAAACGTAACATATACAAGAAACAAAAGTTTGCTTAGATTAATAATTCCTTACTGATTTGTTAATGATACAACCTTCAATTAAATGTAATCGGAAGTGTTTTATGCTTTCCACGTGTATAGTCTGAAATATTAAGCGTCTAATAATTAAAAGTTTTTTTTATTAAAATTATATTTTAATTTTTGTTAAATGATAATAAAATATATCATGGAAAATTTACCAGATATTTGTTAAAAGTGATTTTGAATTAAGTACAAGTTACTCCTGTTTAAGGGATTTGTATTTTTCCCATTGATGATATGTATCCATCTCTCGCGCAAACTTGATTTATGTCATTCTTTCGTGCAAGTTTCCAAAGAAACAAAACTTAAATACAGAGATTATCATGATAACAGATATAGCATTACCTTCTCCTCTGCGTAGTGCATGGCAAAGATAATTTTTTAATCTCGTATAAATAAACTTTCTTACGACAAACAAGTGCTCTGCAAGATGTATTTCAATTTAAACAAAGTTACTATTTAAATAAAATTGACACGATTAAATAAAGAAAAAAGACCTGATGAAATAAAAACTAAATAAACAAATCACCAGGAAAAGAGTTGTTGTTGTGATTTTTTGTTTTTTGTTTTGTTTTGTTTTTTTTTTATTTCGAAAAAGCACTTACCTTGGTTATATTCTTGTACTTATCCCAATTATAAAAATTACCACTTGCAAAAAAACAGAATAAATATATAAATTTTCAAAATTGAAATATTAATTCACAGGAGGGAGAAAGTCCAAGATGTTGCCACAGACTTTCATCTGAAATGTCCACTTAAAAAATTGTTTTAAACAGAAATAGTGCGACGCAGATCTAATAAATATGAGCGAATAAAGGAGACTGTCACGGTGTCATTTTGAAATCAATACGCGCCTGTTCGTCCACCAATAGAAAAGAGAACAGTGGATGACGCCATTGCCTTTTTGTTAATTGATGGTTATCACTATTTCATCACTTGGAATGACTTTTGCTTTCAATGCTATCTGTTATTAAGGCAATACATTAAATTAAATTATAGAATCAAATGTCTGTAGCGAGCAAGAACCATTGCTGTATATGCAAATTGCTTAAAAAGATAATCAAATTTAATTTTGGTTAATTTCAACCTTTTTTTTATGAACTGTTTGATAAAACAATCCAAGTTTATTCATTCAATAATTCAGTGATGAAATAATATTGATAAAATGTCAAATATGTTTTGAAAATGTCATCTCCTTTTTTCTGTTAACGTGTCTGTCACTAATGGAATGTTGTTTAGTTACGGTCGTTTGTTTTCATTTGATTTACATTCTTTTTTTCAGCGTTTAGAATTACAGATGCGGCACTAAGTGCTCTTTCCTGACCGAAGAGAGGTTAATTCGTTCAATAAATATAGTGGTGACTGTATTCCATACCCATTTAAGTTATATTGCAATATTCCATGATTTTACTCAGGGATGAAATTCCACAATTGCCAGACAGAAATAGCTGTGAGTGTTGTAGTAAATCAGCTTGCATTTCGACTTTGAAATGTGAAAATTAATTACGCCTCTTGAATAAATAACTTCGTCTTTACAGATTAGTGACTGCAATGACTGTGGAGCAATGAGAAGGTGCTGTTGAGCTTTTTGCCCGATATTCTTTAAAGGAAAATATTTACAATTCAACTTCGTCCACTACGATGAATTCTTATTCAATTAACGAATAACCACGCCGGGGGAACTCTGATATGGAGCTCGTCTTGCGCTCCCGACAAAATCATATCAGCCGCTTCCGGGGTTCCATATCAGACGGAATATTGTCACTGAAAAAGGTTGGTGCTCCTGAAATTTTATCAGTTATGTAAATAAGGGCCCATTTTCCGGAAAAACTCGAATGCTATTCGACCCTCATTTGAATCACGAACAAAATGATATTTGTCTCTTTTAAATCAGTTCAAAATCGAGTGTAAATACGATGTTGAAAGCGAATGATTGATCATAACTATAGGCCGCTCTTGAAATATTTTTGAAATAATACGGTGTTTATCTCGTTGTTAGGTGACAGTTACTTGTATACATGTGTTAACTCGAATCATAAGTTCAATCTGGTATAATTTTGATGGCCACAAATTTATGACTGCTTAGTTATTTCTTAAAATATTTTTGAGCTCCATATCAGACAGCTGAGTTCCATATCAGAATTGGTCATGTAGGAAAATTTACATGCATGCTAGTTTGTTGATTTTTTTGTGATGACCTAACTTTGATGTGTTTTAATCTATTTCAGTTGAATACAGTAAAGACATGGAACACTCTGAATGGGACATCTGCATCAAACATTATTACAAGAATCTGATCTGTCACCAGTGTCATTCATGTTGGAATTTTAGGATTAAAATGTGACATATGCAGTGGACAATTTGAGTACATGCGGACAAAAATCTGCTTGCAATAAACGCAGCAAACTATTCATTGTTAGAGGGAATTACTCAGCCCAAATGCAGACCTGTGATGACAAAAATGAATGAAAAATCTTTCAATATTGCAGAATAAAACATTCAAACCACGTGAACTACACAGTGGAGATATATTCTCAAACTTTCATTGATTTATTTTAAAATCGTTTAAAATAAAAGATAAAATACATATTTTCTTAAAAATTCCTTTTAAACTCTTTTATTTCAAAACGTTCCGGCCATCGACCCTCTTCCGTTGACATGGAACTCGCAATATCAACTGAAGAAGGCCGATGGCCGAAACGTTTTGAAATAAAAGAGTTAAAATAGATCTGTGGATATTATTCACTATCCCTATATGGATTAAAGAAAAGTATAAAAAATCCTTTTTAAAAATAACAAATAAATATAAAAGTAACCAATGCAAGACTTTCATTTTTGATTTATTTATGCACTGTAAGGCTAAAATATTACAATCTAAATCAGTTTTGCTTTTATAAATTAATGTCTTCTTTCTGAGATGCATTATTATAAAATTAACACTTCTAAAAGAATCGCAACAAATGGCATGTAAGCCAGGTTACAGACTAATAATATCGCATATATTTGATCACATTAAAAGTCATTGTTCACGCAAAAAGTGATTCTCTTGAACGTGAAAGTATTTTTAAGTCTGTCACTGGTAATACACCTGATGCATTCACTTGGAAGTCGTACATTATAAGGCAGACCATAAATCCGTTGTAAAAGTAAAGTTCACATTGTTTCGACATTAGAACTTTGGTTTCCTTGATTGTGTATAATGTGCTCGAACAGGCATTTCACCCCGCCGTGGTTCATCGATACAAGACTTGAAGCTCAAATATTCTCTTCTTTTGCCTTTTTTTTCTAATTGGCGTGTCGAAGAAACGGTCCTTGGTTTCTCAACTCCATCCGACGTTAGTATGCCCTGACCCAAGCGATCCATCCCCTGAATATTGGAAAAGTAAGCAAGGACAAATTTAATTTTGAAAATCATTCTACCGCAAAAAATTAATATAATTGAATGTAAAACATCCTTTCATATATAATTATACATGCTTAAAAGCATTTTAATGCGAAACTACTTGGTCTGATATGGAACTCGGCAGCCTGATCTGGAACTCAAAAATATTTTAACGAACTATTCGGTAGCTGTACATTTTCTGGCCACTGAAGTTTCATCTGATGGGAGATATCATCTAATTTTACGCATACACACTATACTACTTCCTTACAAAGGAGTAAACAATGTATTATTTCATAAAATGTTCGAAGATCGACCTACAGTTTTGATCAATGCTTCGCTTTCAACATCTTTTTTAAAGTCGATTTTGAACTGATCAAAAAGAGACAAATATCACTGTGTTCGTTATTCAAAGGAGGGTCGAATAGCATTCGAGTTTTTCCGGGAAATGGTCCCTAATTTATGTGATCGATGGAAATTTAGGATCACCTACCTTTTTCGGTGTCAATTTTCCGTCTGATATGTAACCCCGGAAGCGGCTGATATGATTTTGTCGGGAGCGCAAGACGAGTTCCATATCAGAGTTCCCCGGGCGTGATAACAGTTTATGATGGTAAACAGTGTGACGTATTACTTTAAAAATCGTGGCTACAGTAAATCCGGTCATTATTTGTTGGACGTTGCACAATGTTATGACGTGTGACGTCGCCGAGCACGCACATTTTGTCACGAGTAGCTACGAAAAAAACGTGCCGTCGTTCACTGTGTCGTCAACGTTGCTGTTGCAACAGCCTTTCTGTATAGGAAAAAGCCGTAATATCACATCTCATAATTTCTTTATTAATGAGAGCATCTATGAGTGTAAATATAAGAATTAAATAAAAAATTTAATGGTTTTCATTTGGGTCAGGAAAACAGTTAGGTTGCTTAAAGTACGGGTTTTACACACAACCCAACCGTTTTCCATACCCAAACGAAAACCATCAAATATCGATTCAATCCTTTAATAGTTTAGGGGGCCCCAGTATGAGACAGTTCCTTAGTAGTTTTTCTCGTAATGGTTTATGCATCTGCACTTTCAAGAACATTGTAAATGTTGTGTAAATTTAATTAATGCAGTTCGGAATCGTGACGCTACATACTTTCTTAAATGTTGATAAATGTTTTCGGATTTCTGCTGTAAATGGTGATATTTTTGGCACGGGTAGGTATATGTTTTAACCCTGTTTTTATGCTGGTGTAATTTAGTTAATATGAATAAACGTTGATTTTTTAGTAAGGATATATGTAAAAGTAGAATATTAGTTTGACAGCTATAGAAGAAATATCATTGAGAGAGCTTTTGTAATGTTGACACAACAGTGAATACAAAAAATATTCTTAATCACATTTTACGAAGAATAAAAGTATCTATTGGAAAGTGGTATTTAGATGTTTTTTGGGGAACACGTCCGCAGGGGAAGAGGTGGTGAGAGTGATTTTCGACTATATAGAAATTTACGCAAATTGTGGTCTGTAACATTAACCTAGTGTTAAGTTGTTCTTAATAAATGTCATATATGACCGTTTGCTAAATTTAGCAGTTGTACAATACCCTTTGATATTTGTATGCAACAGTGTTCTATTGAAAGGTGAAAGGCGTTATTTTTATCGTTTTTCACAATATTTTAGATACAGTTTGTCTTTTATTTTACTTCTATGCCACGATTATCCCTTAGTGGATTTTCAACGAAGCGTATAATTCAAATGAACCACTCAAAATATTCTAGATTATATTAAGATTTTGTTCTTTCTTATTTTTAACAATATATGTATTTTTATAATATCACCATATATAGAAATGTGATAAAAGTTTAATAATATATAGAGTCTAAATTACAAAAAGACACGCAGCAGTGAAAATTTGATCTTCTGTGACTGTAGACCTCTGCAGTAGCCAGTCTGGACTATGTTTACATTTGTGTCAGCTTATCCTCGTTATCTCTTATATACATATGATTGTAGAGAAACTTGTAAGAGATAATGACCAGATACGCTCATGTTATCAGACCCTATACTAGTAATTTTAATTGCTAACACCTGTTATAATATTTTAACAAGGAGAAAGAATCTTAAAATAAAGTAAGATTGTAATGTAATTATTCGATATAAATATACAGCACAATCTGTCTACAATGACCATTCTGGGGAAACCAAAAGTGGAATTTGATTGCAGGTAGTCTTTGATTACAGGTTCTTTAATTCATTCAGTTGGAAATATTTGGTCTTTATCTACAAGTAGTCTGTTTACAGGTGGTCTGTAGCACATGAAGAACTATAAATCTTAACACTTTAAGTATTACAACGCTTTAGATGCAGAAACGTTTTCTTAGATCATGTAGGTGGCAAGTCAGTAGGGCAGTGGACGCTTCTAATCGGCAGTAGGCACATTCACTTAGCTTATGGAGCACTTAACACTTTCACGCGGAGGCAAACAATATGAATCCGAAATCCTGCGCAAAATGCGAAGAATTCATTGATTTAGCGATATACGCAACTTGCATCTACTTAGTCTTTGCCACTGATCGTTACAAAGCACTAATCTCTAGAACTTTTATTTTTGTAAATTGTTTGTGAAGGCTTTTTTGAAATTGATCTTATATAATTTACTATTTTCCTTTCTACCGTGTGGCAGTGTGGTGTGGCTTTGCTTTCTGAGTGTTGCAAGTTCGTGTATGCTTTCTTTATTTTAACAAGCTTTACGTTGACAACATTATTTAAAACACTATCAGACAAATTCGCATTGTTTCAGATTAAAAATTTAATGTTTTGAATAAGAAAACCGTTTAAATGTATACCAGTATAATTTGTCTATCATAGTTCATTTTGCAAATACAAAATTAAATAAGTTTAGAATGATTGGTAATCAATACAATTTATTTATCGATTTTTATAATATTGTTATTGAATCATTTTGATTTTTTACAAATGATTCTAATGTTAATAATACTCTATGTCATATTTTCATTATATTTGTAAACGTCCACATCCACTGAAATTGAATTACAATCTTACATAAAATTATCTTTTCCAAAGTGGAACCCTACCCGTATTTGTTTTATCATTTTAATCACGGTAGTTTCTTTTGTGTGTAATTTACAATGCCAGTTATTATCGTTATTTTTATTAAGTTTTGTTAGTGGGATAATTTTCTTTGTTTTTCCGCTGGTGGAATGATCTGCAAATGAAAATGTTGCTACTTTCA
The DNA here is from genome assembly GCA_038501625.1 of Corbicula japonica. Classification (NCBI taxonomy): domain Eukaryota; kingdom Metazoa; phylum Mollusca; class Bivalvia; order Venerida; family Cyrenidae; genus Corbicula; species Corbicula japonica. Next base: position 1,851,867 of record JAZAYU010000047.1, read on the forward strand.
TCAATTTACATTAACATTTACACTATAAAAAACATCCTACAACACTTAATGTCGGAGTCCTCAAGGTATTGTTCTTGTGATAAAACATCTATAATCGGTTAAAAAGCGATAAAAGTCTATAAATACCAGTTGTGTTGGTGTTCTGTTAGAACTGTTAATTATATTTGGTTTAGATCCACTGATTTTTTTTGGACCTCACTTCCATGATCTTTAGTCTTTGAAATGTATAAAAATGACAACATATAGCTAACAACTACGCATTTGAGAACTCCTAAATACCAAGTTTACTTTTAAGTCTAACCATAAAACAAAATTAGCTGTAATAAACGTCGATCAATATCAGCATTGAAGTCAACCCTTTCACATCATTTCTCCAAATAATACGTATTTTTAAGAAGGTTATTGGTATTTAATTTCAGATGTCTGCCACTTGGTTTCATCAGACGCACCGTAAAGATTATTGTGGTTAGATCCCTGCCACAGCAATAACAAACATGTAACTATGCATCAACTGCGTTTTCAAGCTATCATAACGATCTCTACGAGTGATGTTGGCAAATGGTGAATTCAAGTCAAACATTTGCTTAAGGCCTTTGCTGTGTTGCAGGAACTTGGCGATTTCATTAAATGTACTGTAATGTAGTAATTTTATCTAGACAAAGTTTGTTTTTTTTTAAACTTATAAGAACTCATACTCCTTTCTGCGCCAGATCATTATTTTTAAGGAATGCATGAAATGTAGATATCAAATTGTGATTTATCAAATGTGACAAAGCTATTTTAATATAAAGTTTATGCTTTCTTAAATACGAATGTATTTGGTTTTTGTTACACAATTTTCAATTACGGAGTCAAATTTACAACTTACCTTTCTTGCGAAATTCAAACCAAATTTTAATGATATCATGTTAATATTGTATTTTTATCTGGGTGAAGCTCTTATGATCAACACAAATATATAATCGAGTCATTTACGGTAGCCTATTAAAACACTTCTTTTTGTAGCAATGTTCAATATCAATATTTTAAGTTTACAATTATATTTGTATGATATAGAATTCAACTACTGCTGTAAAAATAAACAAAATATTAAATACTCAAAGGATCATATTTTTTATTAATGTTATTGCCCCTAGTTGGGAGCGAACCCGTACCGTACAGCCACAGCGCCTAGCCATGTAATTCCGATGACGCTACCGACTGCGCTAGCAGAGACAACCCCCAAAAAGCTTGATCGGATAACTCTGATAAACGTTTTCATTACTGCATGAAATCGGTAATCATCCAAAGATCTTCACGAAAAGAAATTTGAATTATTGTTTTTTAAATATTATGCGATAAAAATGCCTCTATCACGTACAATTTAAGGACTTAACATAATTAAGACACTTTGGTTTAAATTTAACCCTTTCAACAATAGACACAACTTTATTGCGTGGGCGAACAGTGTTAATCCAGATCAGCCGGCACATCCGTGCCGTCTGATCAGGATCTGCACTTTTCGCTTTTTGATTCGATTCGTTAGGTTATTTCATACCAAAATGCGACCAGTGCAGATCCTGATCAGACAGCACGGATTTGCCGGCTGATCTGGATCTACACTCGTCGCACATGCGTAAAAATGCTTATGTATGGTGGAAAGGCTTAAAGCAAAAAAATGGTTGTCTACAACAGTACAAATACCAAGTAGATCCATAGTAATAAACAAAATTTGCAGGATATTATTGACATATTAAAGGATTCCGATAAATCTTCTCTCTTTCATTACCTAAGAAAAATGATTCTGACATAATTAGGATGTATATCCTTGGGGCATAAGTTTTATTAAATCTATGGATCTTAGACCAGTATATGTTGACAAATTATCGCTTAAAATTGAATAATGATTCCAGGATACCACCCTCAGAAAAACACACAACTATTAAGAAAGCAATTACAGGATTTGAGAACACAGAGCATATTTGCATCATTTTCATATTACTTATTTCCAAATATTCGGCTTGCCAAACTATAAACACATGGCAAGAAGTAAAATATTCATATCAGGAGTAATCCTCCTGATAACACAGCCTCCCGATGCTGCCGAAAAGTAGAGAGACAAAGAGAGCATATATTATAAAATGGTCAAATGCAAATAAGACACCATAAAAGAATTAACGAGAAAGATTACATAAGGGGTTTCCGCTTTGAAACTGCCAAAATACAAAACTGTTGTTTTTTTGAATGTATTGGCATGTGCTTATAAAATGATCAATTTCTAAATTAACTAGACTGAGAACCCGAGAAATTATCGCCTTGAACCGGTCAGTGGCAAAACGTTTTGCGGGGGGGGGGGGGGGTAAAATCAGGATTTAGGGTGCACCAACATAGTCAAAAGTTAAAGAAAAAGATTATAAAAGAAGAGAAGATAAAGAAAGTAAAGATTATAGTTTGATCAATTTCTAAAATATTAATCACAAGCAATTATCATGAAAGAAAACTCAAAGTGAACTTTCAGTGGCATAAAATATTGCTAATGTGAGTTTAAATCAAGTTCTTTGGTGCATCAACCGCAAAACAATCCCACCAGGTTCTCTTACGTACAAACACGTTCATGTTGCTTTGTCGAAAAATGTCTCTAAATGGCCATTCTTAAATGCATATTTGACTCTTTCGTTGAACTGAACAATCGACAATTTTGCATGCGAAAACAAAACAATATTCTTTACATACGAAGCTAGCGGAACTGTCAGGTAAAATGATTTGGCATTCACTTATTTTCATAACTAAAGGCAATATTGCCGCAAAAACAACGTCAGGAAAATTTAGCAATCGAGCTTCTAAGTTCTTTTTCAAGATTTCTCTAGAAACCTTCATTAAAATTGAATCCCATGCCTTCGTTGTGTAACTAAAGAGGTAAATCAAGAGATAAATTGTAGATGGATTATCCACAAAGTCTGTTGAATGCTGTTTAATGTTTTATTGATTACCTTTGTTTTGTTTGTGTCATTTTTTGTTTTTAATTTACGAAGAGTAGTTTACGAATTAAGTGGAGAAATAAATTCAGCTCTTTATAGTCCTTAATTTGTTTAATAGTAAAGAAATACTGGTTGTCGCAATAGTGATTGTAAAATTCAATTATTATAGTATTTCAGGACTAAATGATTAAATTTTGAAATCGGCTAGATTTCTAACTCAATTATCTTTGTAAAAATATTACAGAAAATAATCCATCCACTGTCAAACGGACGGTTTAAATCAATGAGATAAGCAAAACATCCCGCTTGCAGAGCGCTGGAAAAATCTCTGCAGGTTATCTCTCTTTTTTCATTAGATAATGAACATATAGAAACAAATCAATGTATTAAAATCCGTTACACAATCGGAAAACTGTGATAGTCGTGTGTCTTGTAATACAGGCAGCATACTAATTGTCAGCAGATTCCATATTATCCACTTTTCTTATTCGAAAATAGTTACAGCACAATATCGGGAATATGAAGTGATTTAGAAGATTGACATTTATTAATCAAATTATTGAGTGTCCTTTCTTATTTATCTCCACGTGCTAAGGTCTCGGTTAGGTTATCTATGAAATTTAAACGATTTCATGCATAAAAGGATACGAGTATTTTAGGTTTGTATTGTTAAGAATTATGACACTGTTTCCAAAGCGGTTCTCGTTTTCGCTTATTGTTTGTTGTGTCGTATTTGATTTTGACATACTTATTAACGCATGCTCTCCTTTCCTCTCTTCTTTTTCGCTGTGTGGAGAGGCTGTGTTTTGTGAGTGAGGCGATCCCTGATATGCATATTTCACTTTTTAAACGGCCTAATGCTTAATATGTACCCATTGTTTACAAAATTTGTGCTAGTGAAAAAAGCCTTTTAATCAGGGAAAGACACGCTAACAGAACACAACCTCTCCAAAGCCAAATGAAAGGAACTAAATGAGAGAACGGAAGTTTTATAAAACGATCAAGTTCAAAAATAAAAAAAAAACGACGTAGATAACGAAAGAGATAACCTGAAACATAAACGGTCTGTGGAAAATGTTAAAGATTAGATTTTTTAAACATTATGTTCGATCTGTAGTAATTTTAACAAAAGAGAAAGACATTGATTGTGATGGATATACTATAATATTAAATCAACGTAACTATAAAACACATTAGACATTTTAAAGTTTGTTCTTTTCATCTATTTCAATATCACAGTAGCGTTGTTGTGCCGTGTGGCGGCTGTAAAAAGTCTCCACTTACATTCAATCAGTTCTGTTGTATCAATTACGTCATTTGTAGGTCGTTGAGTACGATTACTTATGTACTATGTTAAAAGTACTTTTGAGATTGCTTTTGTTTAAATATTTCGGCCAGTTTATAGATGGGTGGTTTCAATATCCCAGCTATTAAAGATTAAGATATTGTTCAAACACCCCAAAGATATACTTCCTGCTTTTTAAATTTTGCCTTTGGCGATGTCTGTGATATGCAGGATTTATATTCTCAGATCCCCTGTCAAAATCTATTTTGTTTAGTTCCGCCCGTTGTTTTCTCGTTTAGGTTTAACCCATTATTTTATCTCGCAATTCGCCGCTGAACATATAATGATGTTAATCTTAAAATACCGCATTGAAGTTTCCATGTTCACCGCCATTTGCATACCATCGTTTGGGATGGATTGTACTGTTTTTTTGTGTAAATATTGAGTTTCCTTCAACGCGGTGCTAGGCGGCGTGGGCAGTAATATTTATTTCCATTACTGCCCATGAACAGGCTCAATCAAACCGAGCCTGCAATATTTTCGTATTTGTCGTGTTCGGTGGCTTTCAAAGTTCCCTTTTCGTCTATTAAAAAAACATACCAAAACGTAACGTAGTATATGTCATGACAACAGAAACACCTTATTTTAATTCAAAGTAAAATTAACAATACCGTGTTAATCGCAAAGAATAGTTTAATGTTTAACTAATAAATGCTGTAATTGTAGAGTTTGATACAAGGCTGACATTGACCTTAGATAAATATTTCTAAATAACGAAATTGCAATAGACAATCAATCAACTGATATGTCAATAACGAAATGATAAAGTCTCTCGGGTATGTGTGTAAAATCAATGTATTTTTGGAAATGCGTTCAAAATGATACATTTACTTAAAAAGACATACCTGCAAACACATAACTTGCATTAACTCTTCACCATCAGTAGGTTGAAAATGCTTGCTTCAGAGTTTCATTTTAACCCGACATGTCATGTTTCCTTATCGGCCGTGTTCGACTTCCGAACGTTCCATATCCTTATTTAAATACTGTGATTCCAGTTGCTTTGATGGTGACGGAAGGTTTCTTAATAAACGTTTTAGTTATTTTAGTTATGTAAGCTTATAAATTGCTTCATGTCCAGGTTGGAAAGTAAGATATAATTATCCTATTCTAAATTATATTGTGATCATGTGTATAAAAGGTCAAGTTAAAAAAGTTATTTCTATGGATAAAGTTAAAAGCATCCTTCAAATCTATTTTTGCTTTATGATGTGACTAGTTGGTCGTATTGCAGTCGTACCATCATACATAGTTCCTACAATAAACTCAATATATTTATATTTAGGCTCGTCCTACCTTTATCCAGTTATACAGTTGTATGTTCCATGTGCCGAGTGTCAGTGAGTTGTACTTAAATGATCAATATTCAAACAGCTGAGAAACATCGCAACAACAAACAATAAATAAAATGTGAAATTAATATAATTATTTTCGTTTTGTTAAAATAAATACCTATATGTAAGAACTTTACTATAAATAGTTTATTTTTTTAACATAAAAAATAATCTTTACCAAACACAACTCAAAATCGATTTTCAAATTTGACGCTTCACTTTCATATCTTGAACATTAAATGTATGTAACCGCCTATATTTTTCTAACCGAGAAAATGGATTAACATAAGATTCCTTCGGAAACTTGTTTCCAGATTCTCCTACCATATTGTGACTATATATGTTTATGTACTTGTAACATGTCATATGGTAAATAAATATTGTTTAAACTAAAATGTGAAACCGCGTAGTTATCGCTCAAAACGGAGCTTGGTTCTGTTCTAAACGCAACTGCTTGCATATACATACATCACAGACGTCCCGTCATTTGTGTAGCCTTCTTTGTTAAGAACTGTGTCTGTTGGGTTTTTTATTCAATGTCTTTAAAATGTTTATTGGTTGCTGTTTTTATTTATTTTTCAACTATTCAATACCATCTACTTATACAGTGAACTTAAAATTGAACATTTTTTTTAAATTGGACCGAAGTTATTATTAATTTCATACTAAAAATAAAATTTATTAGAGGAAAGTGCTGAGAATAAGAAAGGTTCATTATTTCCTAAAAACGTTTCCTGATAAAACAAATACGTCGGGTATGTTGCTGGTCACCTGACAAATAAGTCGGGTATGTTGCTGGTCACCTGACAAATAAGTCGTGTAAATTATAGTCACCTGACAAATATGTCGGGTATATTCTAGTCACCTGACAAATATGTCGGGTATATTCTAGTCACCTGACAAATAAGTCTGGTATATTCTGGTCACCTGACTAATAAGTCGGGTATATTCTGGTCACCTGACAAATAAGTCGGGTATATTCTGGTCACCTGACAAATAAGTTGGGTATATTCTGGTCACCTGACAAATAAGTCCGGTTTATTCGGGTCACCTGACAAATAAGTCTGGTTTATTCTGGTCACCTGACAAATAGGTCGGGTATGTTGCCCGCCACATGACAAATAAGTCGGTTATGTTGCCTGACACCTGACAAATAAGCCGGGTATGTTGCTGGTCACCTGACCTTTAAATGCATCACCGCAAATTGCATTTTTATCAATATATAGTTGAACGCGTGTCAAACTTTTCCCCAAATCAAATTTTTAAGTTTAAATTACTTTTAGAAGTGCTATTGACAAATGTTGAAAGATGAAGTGTTGTGTTCATGTCTATCTAAAAACAATTAAATAAAAAGTGACCAATAAGAACTGGTTGAGTTTATGAGCCAGTTTGAATGACACTCGGCGAACTTCAAAGTTTATAGATCGAGGGTTTTGTGCAATACTGGTCAAACTCATATCGAATTATAAAGAAGATAGTCTAGTTTTGCATAAAGCCATCCTATAAAGGCTCGTAAAGAGAAACGAAAATGAATTTAACTTATTTGTGTGTTGTATTTTCTCTTTTAAGTGGTTTCAATAAACAACGGTGATTTATGAGATGCTCTTTTATATAACTGGTCGCTAAGTGTAAACCTAAGAAGTGTATACAGAAGAAGTATATTATTTGATAAATTTTAAAGCTATATTGAATGAGAAAGTTTTAAAATTGAACAGATAAACAAAAATGTTACTGCAAAATTTAAAAGAAAATTAATACACAATTGCCATTAATGAAGTCACCGGCATCAAACATAGTAAAATGTACACATTCTGGTATTGTTAAACTTTGCTATTAGGAACAGAGTGGGAACCGAGAAAAAGATATCTTTTAACAAGGAAATACTTTACTTTGGGCTGGAATCAAGTGTTAATACGTCAAATTGGACAGTTAAACAGAGGTCTTTATACTGACTGAGTGGTCTTAAACTTAGAAAGGTGTCAATGACAGGGCTTACTTGTGTTTGCTTTATTTAGAAATTTATATTTATTAAAAGTTGAAACCGAACTAAAAATAGTATATTTTATACAAGCTGAATGAACTATTTTGAAAGTATCTGTTCTCAGCTTATTTTTTTATAGTATTGTATAAGGTGATGTTTTGAAAGATGTCATCATGTAAATAAACAAATTGTTATTTTTGCAGATGTTTATCGTACACGAATTTTATATAACATTATATATCTTAATATAAAGTCTGCATTTCATACAGGCCATTATTAATTAACTAAAATAATATTGACACAATATGTACAATTCAGTCCACCTATAATGAGTTGCATTCAATTCATATGAAATCTCAAGTGGGCCATTACGAGATAACCTGGGCCAATACAGGTTTTACTCCGCCAATATGAGATTGCATGATTCTGATTGGATAATGAACTGGTCCAATATGAATTGAATCACTTCCTTTTATAAACAAAAATGCCACCATTTTGGAATTTCTAAGTAATTTTTATGGATAAAAAGGTAATAGAAAGTATGAGTATTGGCACAAGAGGTGCAGTTATGCAAGGCGGCAGAGGATAAGTCTATGTTGCTGATTTTGGTGATATCTTTCTGTGTAATAAAAATCGTTGAGTTTATCTAACTCGCTAGTACAACAACAATGTGGATGTCTGCAGCAAGAATTATTGAAACTAAAAAACAGTGAATTTTAAGGGATTACTTTTGATTTGACTTTATTCAGCATAACTTTGCGGAACTCGTGGATGGAATGTGCCAGAAAAGTAAACTTATTTTGAATATATTTGGATAATAGCTAAATTTATACTGGATGAACAAGAGATTTGGCTGCCACAGTGTGTAGTAATGTTCAGGTTGTTTTATTATTCAAAACAAAATAACCTACATATCTGCATCAACTTGGTAGCTTATACCAGCCAGGTCACTACTGTAGGCCGATTGAAGATTGCCAGACATTTGAATCGGTAAATTAGAAATTTTAAAGTATAGAACTATGAATATTGTGTTGATTAATAAAATTGTCATTAATCAAGTGAATTCATATTGGCCTTGTTATTGGGCCTTGGGCAGTCATATTAGCCCTCAGCCTTCGACCTCGGGCCAATATGACCACCCTTGGCCCAATAACAAGTCCAATATGAATTCACTTGATTAATGACATTATAATATCGATTGAAAACATGCCCATCCTTTTATGCACATATAAGGATATGCACATATTCATATTTCTACATACTGAATGAAAACACGTCAATTAATGGAGGCAGTAATTGCTTATAAAAGCATTCCTCGTATGAAACCTCAAATAAATTATTATTTTCCTATTAACTTGAATATGTTTGATTAGCATCCACGTCGTTTTATGTTATGCTAGACCGTGTGTTGGTTTGATTTTTTTTTCCCTAACGGCATTCAACAAACACAACGCTTCTACAACCAATGAGTACTGTTATCATTTACGATCATTGAAAATGTATAGTTAATCCCAAAGCCATATAAATACGGCGTAAGCGTCTAACCAACCATGCAAGAGTTATTACATGTATCCGTATCCCAAAAAGCGGATAGTTCAAGTATGCCTTTTTATTATATTAACCCATAAATGATCTATGCGCAATATTGTTACAACGAGTCAGACGAATCAATCCGTATCCCTCACTGTGGGTTTACGATTCTGTTTTTTTTTTGTAGTTTCCCCGTGTTCTATTTAACGTCATAACTGCTTCACACTGCGTTGTGTATTCTGATCGTAATTTTCCGGCAACAGAAAATTTCAGTCGCTGTTCTACAACCGTTACGTTTTTCGTACGCCATTCATAGAATTTCAACGTCATTCATAAATTTACTATCGCGTTACTATTTTTTCTATTATGTTAACAATGCTGATTACTTCATTTATAATTTTTGTGTTTTATAATTTGTTTTGATCGAGAAGGGTATATATAATAAAAGGAATATTATGAAAGTATGCAGTCTGTATGTTTGTACATTTTCTTCTTCGGTCTCGCATGACAAAACTACAGACTGCATATTGTTAAAATATTCCATTTCTACTGCCAATAACACTGATTGATATTCTGCATGGTTTGAACTTGTTACCATCATTGTTGGTAAATAAAGGTCCATGGGCACGAGAATTATGTTTTTTGTACGCACTTCTTTAAAATATGAATTTTGTTTTCTATATTTCGGTCCTAATTATATTGGTTGTGAGCTTTATTAAATAGCTTTGTTGTTCAGTAACACATAGGAGTCCATGAACAGGCTATATTAGACTAAACAGCCCATATTTTCAATGTGTAGTGATTATAGGTTTAAAATGTTTTATATTCGTTCATTTTAACCTGAATTCAATCGTGATATAAATGCTGCATTACATGGATATAGTTCCATCGCACGCCATTGAAAATCGCATAACTAGTTTGACAATGTTTGATTGCGCCACTGACAAATATCATACAATCCGATCGAAGAATTCCCATTTATTATGAAATGGAATGTAACTTGACCTAAAAAGTAAAAGTGTCAAATACATCATTTTTATCAGGAAAAGGAATCTGAAAAAAAAACGAGTTCTCCCCACACCGTCAACACGGAGAGCAGATAATCTCAAAACGACAGCACAACGAAGTCTCCTACATAAATTAGGCCGACAGGAATACAGATCATGGGGTTATAAAATTATAAATTTCAAATACGACATGGGGAAAATGGACCAATATTAACTGCTACTAATATACACGACGCCCAACATAGCCCGTTAAGTTTGAAGCACAAAAATTGAAGAAGAGAGGATTATCAATAGTTAATCAATTACCAATTTGAGAAATTTGAATTGGGAATAAATTTAACATAAAAATGACAGTTACCATGGACAATGCAATAGTATTGTCTACTCCCGAATGATCACAAAAACTGTTTTAAGAACTAAGACCGGCGACAAACCTTATCTTTTTTTTTAATTTAGCAAAATAGTGAAAAGGATCTTATAAGTCTGGGTCTGGTAGCATAATGAAGTCCCAAAAAGCATTGTACAATTTTGTGGCTAGAAAATATTTGCTAGGAGGAGTCCTCAAGTTAGGAAATGTGACGGCAGACATATTATATCATGAAGTACGCTTGCTTCTGTGCTAATTTGTAAAAGTTTGTATATGATTTCTTGCGATCGTGGACATTAACTCGAAGTTTCTGTAATAGACAATTTATTGTGAACTCCACATTTAATCCTTCTGAAGAAATCTATAAATATTTGATCAATGACTTTTAACACAGACAAGGTTTGAATTCTAATATATAAAGAAGACATCTTGATTATCAGTAAATTAAACGCTCTATGCAAGACAAATCGCCCTTCTCTCAAGAGACCCATTAAGAAGAACGGGAAAACTACAAAAGGCTGAAATAAAGCAGTCGTATACGTTGATCTTTGAATGGATTATGTTATATTACTAACTTAAAGTCAATTATTGACGAATTGTAGTGGCAAACTAAGTATGAAATTCAAACTTAAATGACGCGATATAAAAACGGAATAGACTACATTTGAGGCACTATACGAAATGCTTCAACCAATTCATTGGTTTAAATGTTTAATTGGTTTTCATGTCGAGTGTTCATTTTCCATAATTTGTTGAAATAGTATTAAACCTATAACAAACAATATATTAAATATAAGTTTTAAGGTAATTGTGTTTAAATGTGTTTCCATTAAACCTGCAAACGTCCATTAAAATTGCTATTTATGTTTAGCTTGAAATTACTGTAGGATTCAATAATTCGGACCTTCAAACAATTTTTTGTCAAATGAATATAAGCTGTTCTAAAGATTTGATAAATCATCTTGTTACAGATGTCATGGACGTTTGAAATATTAATTTTTGTTTTAAAGGTCCATTGTTATACTGAATCCCACAGATGTGATAAATTCAAGTTAAAATATACAAGATCACCCGTTTGTCAGTCTACATTAGAAATGATGTTAATTTCAGAAGTTTTCTCCGGTAGGTTGTATATTGAAAATAAATACCCTTTGACGTTGCTATTGTGAATAGGATAGGACAAGTATATAGGATCTGTGTTTTCCATCTTTTAAAAAAAATTGAAATAGGCATATCAGGAATTGCCACATTCAAAAGACACAGCTTCCCCACACTGCCTAGAAGTAGAGGTAGCTAGTTTATAAAATGACCACATTCTAAACAGACACCACAAACCATTAACAAAACTGAGAACCCTTGGGGTTACCGCCTTGTAACGGTCAGTGGGAGAACAATTTGCCACTTGAGGTTTAAACCAGGTTCTAGGGTGCACCGACCTCACACTTGCCCCAGTAGGGCTCATATAAACAAACAAGTACAAGTTGTCTATGTAAAATAACTTGGCAGACCTGTCATAGCTACTGATCTATCCGAGGACAAAGTGATAGGTTTCAATTTGTGTAACGGTCCGCCAATCAGTATTTAGAGAAAACATTTAAAATAATTTACATGAGGCGTTTATATTGTGCTGGAGTACATTGTTTAAATAAACTTTTCTGTTTTGTGAATAGTTTATTTTCATATAATTTTCTATGAGTGTGTAATATATGCTTAGGGGCAAAAATTTAGTCAGTAGGAAAAAAGATACGATAACAATGTTAAACAATAAAATTGAAGAAAAAAGCATCATTCACCACGAAATCATTTAATACCCATTGAATTTCAACAATATTAACTGAACACAGTCATAAAACGCCATTCAATTGATTATGGGGTCAAATTCAAAATTTGTTGAATGGGGGAGCGTTCAGTTGATTTTAATTGTCATTCGAGTATGTTTATGCTGTGTACAACAAAACCGTTCCATGTATGACGTGCCGTGTGGCAGCGTGCATTATCCTGCTGTAACCATTGCCTTTCACTATGTCAGGAACAATGACAGGGATAATGATTTCTGATTTTCTTTTTGAAGAAAAAAGCATCTTTCACCACGAAAATCATTTAATACCCATTGTATTTCAACAATATTAACTGAACACAGTCATAAAAAGCCATTCAATTGATTAAGGGGTCAAATTCAAAATTTATATTAAACTCAATATTTTGTATGACAACCTCTAGCTTGAATAAAAGCCAAAAAACGTCATTCTTATGCTGTTTACGAGTGTTCGAATGATGTGTGTAGGGGTTTGGGCCAATTCCTTGTGCAATAACCGTTTCAGATCATTTACGTTATTGATGTCATTTCTGTCAATACACCTCTCTTCCAAGATTGAGTGTACGTGTCATTTTAGCTGGAGTAAAATGCTTGGTGATGCAATAATAACTGAAATCTTTAAAAGTGATGAGAATACAGTGACCGTGACGTAGAGAACCTAACTTTTGAAACACCTGTCAAATAATACCCGACATACAAAGTTTCTAACACAAATTCATTAAAAATGTGCAGAATTTAGATTAGATATTATAAACTATACTAAAATAACGCATATGTTTACTTTTTGATAAAAAAAATAACACTTTACAACGGGAAAAGTGATTAAAGTTGATGAAAATATGTCCAGGGGAAGATGCCGACTATTGGCTTCATTTTGTTAAAAAAATCCTATAGATAATTCATACTTTGACAAGAATAAAATTAATTAGAGTTGTGTTTCCCTTGCAAAATGTATAAATTACCGAAAATCAACAAGTTTAAGTTGGAAAAAAATTATTTGTCACGCAAAAGACGACGCCTTTTAATTGAATCTTTATTTCGACGTCGTGCGACGAAAAAAGCGCCTTTTCTCGCATGACGTCATTTGCGCAATTGGCCTGGTTTTCGCAGCCGACGTCACATATAAAGTCTGCATTTCATACAGGCCACTTTTAATTAACTAAAATAATATTGACACAATATGTACAATTCAGTTCACCTATTATCAGTTGCACTCTATTCATATGAAATCTCAAGTGGGCCATTACGAGATAACCTGGGCCAATACAGGTTTTACTCCAATATGAGATTGCATTATTCTGATTGGATAATGAACTGGTCCAATATGAATTGAATCACTTCCTTTTAAAAACAAAAATACCGCCATTTTGGAATTTCTAAGTCATTTTTATGGATAAAAAGGTAATAGAAAGTATGAGTTTTGGCACAAGAGGTGCAGTTATGCAAAGCGGCAGAGGATAAGTCTATGTTGCTGATTTTGGTGATATCTTTCTGTGTTATAAAAATCGTTGAGTTTATCTAAGTCGCTAGTACAACAACAATGTGGATGTCTGCAGCGAGAATTCTTGAAACTAAAAAACAGTGAATTTTAAGGGATTACTCTTGATTTGAGTTTATTCAGCATAACTTTGCAAAATGGATCAAAGCTTAGTTTGGATAACTTACAGACATGTTAAATTGAGTATTACATGCGGAAATCGTGGATGGAATGTGCCAGAAAAGTAAACTTATTTTGGATATATTTGGATAATAGCTAAATTTATAATGGATGAACAAAAGAGTTGGCTGCCACAGTGTGTAGTAATGTTCAGGTTGTTTTATTATTCAAAACAAAATAACCTACATAATTGCATCAACTTGGTAGCTTATACCAGCCAGGCCACTAATGTAGGCCCATTGAAGATTGCCAGACATTTGAATCGGTAAATTAGAAATTTTAAAGTAAAACTATGAATATTGTTTTAATTAATAAAATTGTCATTAATCAAGTGAATTCATATTGGCCTTGTTATTGGGCCTCGGGCAGTCATATTAGCCCTCCGCATTCGGCCTCGAACCAATATGACCACCCTTGGCCCAATAACAAGTCCAATATGAATTCACTTGATTAATGACATTATAATATAGATTGAAAACATGCCCCTCCTATTATGCACATATAAGGATATGCACATATTCATATTTCTACATACTGAATAAAAACACGTCAATTAATGGAGGCAGTAATTGCTTATAAAAGAATTCCTCGTATGAAACCTCAAATAAATTATTATTTTCTTATTAACTTGAATATGTTTGATTAGCCTCCACGTCGTTTTATATTATGCTAGACCGTGTGTTGGTTTGATTTCTTTTCTCTAACGGCATTCAACAAACACAAGGCTTCTACAACCAATGAGTACTTTTATCATTTACGATCATTGAAAATGTATTGTGAACCCCAAAGCCATATAAATACGGCGTTAGCGTCTAGACAACCATGCAAAGGTGAAATATGCGTATCGGGAATCGCCACATTCAGAAAAAACAGCCTTCCCACACAGTCAAGAAGAAGAGAGGGAGAGAGCATGGTTAATAAAATGTACAGTTTCAAAAGAGACACCACTAACAATAAACAAAAATGAGAACCCGAGGAGTTACCGCCTTGGAACGGTCAGTGGCAAATCAAATTGCCACTGGGGGTTTAAACCAGGTTCTAGGGTGCACCAACCTCACACTTGCCCGAACAGATTCTCATATCACAATACAAATACAAGTTGTCTTGGTGAAACCACTCCAACCCACTTATCGGCTCAACAATGTTGCACGCAAAAGCACACAAACATATAAAACATAAGAATCTAATAGCAAGAGACAAAGTACATATTACATGTATCCGTATCCCCCCAAAAAACAGATAGTTCAAATATGCCTTTTTATTATATACCCATGAATGATTTAATCATACTACAGCGTGTATCCGCAATATTGATAACATTTTTCTTAATCCATAATTACAGATATGGACGTTCCTAATCAACCCAGTGTCTTTCAGTCTAAGACCCTGATTAACCAAACAGAATGTTGCATTTCTAAAAGCGAGGATCACCTCGCGTGCTGTGATTTAACTTTAAAATAATGAACACTCGAAAGATTCTGAAATCAGACACTGACGCAAATGACCAGTTTTGATTTTAATTTTGCAGCATGTATTGGTCACCTCTTTCTGCGCCACAATGACATTATATGTGTATGTTGCGGCTACGTTTTACCATAGATCATGTCAGCTACGATCTGTTCATACCATGAAATAATTTTTTTATTTTTTTAATTATTCATTGAGATTCGAAATGCAAGAACAAAACAATTTATTTTAAATTTGATTGTCATAAGATTGTCGAGTGTCATAAGATTGTCGAGTCATATACAAATTGAATAACAAGTCTTGCGCCTCTTATTTAAACATTCACTATTAAATCTTTAAAAAAAATTCGCCGCCCCAATATCTAAAACTTGCCTACGCCCCTGTATTCTGATCGTAATTTTCCGGCAATAGAAAATTTCAGTCGTTGTTCTACAACCGTTACGTTTTTCAACGTCATTGTTAAATTTACTATCACGTTACTATTTATATTTTATCTTTTATGTTAACAATGCTGATTACTTAATTTATGTTTTTCGTGTTTTATAATTTGTTTTGAACGCGAAGAGTATATATAATTAAAGAAATAATAAGGAAAGTATGCAGTCTGTATGTTTGTACATTTTCTTCTTCGGTCTCGCATGACAAAACTACAGACTGCATATTGTTTAAATATTCCATTTTACTGCCAATAACACTGATTAATATTCTGCATGGTTTGAAGTTAGCATGTTACCATCATGGTAGGTAAATAAAGGTCCATGGGCACGAGAATTATGTTTGTTTTATGCACTTATTTAAAATATGAATTTTGTTTTCTATATTTCGGTCCTCATTATATGGTTTGTGAGCTTTATTAAGTAGCTTTATTGTTCAGTTACACTTAGGATTCCATGAAAAGGCTATATTAGACCAAACAGCCAACATTTTTAATGTGTATTGATTATAGGTTTAAAAAGTTCTTTTTAACCATGAATTCAATCGTGATATAAAAGCTGCATTACATGGATATAGTTTCATCGCACGCCATTGAAAATCGCATAACTAGTTTGACAATGTTTGATTGCGCCACTGACAAATATCATACAATCCGATCGAAGATTTCCCATTTATTATGAAGTGGAATGTAACTTGACCTAAAATGTAAAAGTGTGAAATACATATTTTTTATCAGGAATAGGAATCAGAAAAAAATCGCGTTCTCCCCACACCGTCAACACGGAGAGCAGAAAATCTCAAAACGACACCACAATGAAGTCTCCCACATAAATAAAGCCGAAAGGAATAGAGAGCATGGAATTTTAAAATGATAAATTTCAAATACGACATGAGGAAAATGGACCAATATTAACTGTTACCAATATACACGAGCCCAAAGGAAGCCCGTTAAGTACAAAATTTTGAAGCACAAAAATTGAAGAAGAGAGGGTTATCAATAGTTACTCAATTACCAATTTGAGAAATTTGAATTGGGAATAAAATTAACATAAAAATGACAGTAACCATGGACAATCCAATAGTATTGTCTACTCCCGAATGATCACAAAAACTGTTTTAAGAACTAAGACCGGCGACAAACCTTATCTTTTTTTTTAATTTAGCAAAAAAGTTAAAAGGATCTAATAAGTCTGGGTCTGGTAGCATAGTGAAATCCCAAAAAGCATTGTAAAATTTTGAGGCTAGAAAATATTTCCTAGGAGGAGTCCTAAAGTTAGGCAATGTGACGGCAGACATATTTTATTATGAAGTACGCTTGCTTCTGTGCTAATTTGTAAACGTTTGTATGTTTGCGATCGTGGACATTAACTCGGAGTTTCTGTACTTCACATTTAATCCTTCTTAGGAACTCTATCAATGACTTTTAACACAGACAAGGTTTGAATTCTAATATATAAAGAAGACATCTTGATTATACAGTAAATTAAACGCTCTATGCAAGACAAATCGCCCTTCTCTCAAGAGACCCATTAAGAAGAACGGGAAAACTACAAAAGGCTGTAATAAAGCAGTCATATACGTTGATCTTTGAATGGATTATGTTATATTACTAAGTCAATTATTGATGAATGGTAGTGGCAAACTAATTATGAAATTCAAACTTATATGGCGCGATATAAAAAAGGGATATACTACATTTGAGGCACTATAAGAAATGCTTCAACCAATTCATTGGTTTAAATGTTTAATTGGTTTTCATGTCGAGTGTTCATTTCCCATAATTTGTTGAAATAGTTTTAAACCTATAACAATATATTAAATATAAGTTTTAAGGTAATTGTGTTTAAAATGTGTTTCCATTAAACTTGAAAACGTCCATTAAAATTGCTATTTATGTTTAGCTTGAAATTACTGTAGGATTCAATAATTTGGACCTTCAAACAATTTTTGTCAAATGAATATAAGCTGTTCTAAAGATTTGATAAATCATCTAGATACAGATGTCATGGACGTTTGAAATATAAATTTTGTTTTAAAGGTCCATTGTTATACTGAATCCCACAGATGTGATAAATTCAAGTTAAAATATACAAGATCACTCGTTTGTCAGTCTACATTAGAAATGATGTTAATTTCAGAAGTTTTCTCCAGTAGGTTGTATATTGAAAATAAATACCTTTTGACGTTGCTATTGTGAATAGGATAGGACAAGTATATAGGATCTGTGTTTTCCAACTTCCTTGATTTAAATCTGTCCATTGAAAATGGTTACGTCACTACTAGAATATATGATAAAAGAGATGATTTTAATTTTAATATAGTAAATTTCCGTTTTTAGACGGCGATGTTCCTCGTGCAACATCTTACGGGGTTTATATCTCACAGCTTGTTCGCTTTTCAAGAGCTTGCAACGATGTGAATGATTTCAATGAACGTAATCTTTGCATTACAGAAAACTTTTAAAACAAGGTTATCGGTATCACAAATTGAGGAAAACATTTTGCAAGTTTTATCGCCGATATCCACATCTAATTCATAAATACAGGTGCAGTTTAAAATCACTATTGCAACAAGGTATTTCACAGCCAGTTTTTTATGGAGATTTAATTTATAAACTTAAGAAGATAAAAGGAAATGTTAATTTCTCCCGGTTATTCGTAAAAACCATCTGTAAATTTAAGAAGAAAGGTTACCAACATGATATTTTACAGCGCTCTGCAGGCCTGGTGATTAACCCATCTACAGTTGATCATTTTGCTTACCTCTTTGGTTGCACGACGGTGGCAGGGGTTTAAGAGTTTATGAAGGTTTATGGGGAAATCTTTTCTTAAAAGAACCTAGAAGCTCGATTTGTTTCTTTTATCCTTGTCATCGTGTTATTGCTGATTTTACTTCAGGTGCTCTGGTCTCGGTAAGATCATTGAGTACCCGCCCTTTGGCTTTGCAATGCTTTTGGCTTCTGATGTTTTATATGTTTAAGTGCTTTTGCATGCAATATTGTTGAGCCGATAAGTGGGTTGGAGTTATTTCAACAAGACAATTTGTACTTGTTTTGCGATACGAGAACCTGTTGGGGCAAGTGTGAGGTTGGTGCACCCTAGAACCTGGTTTAAACCCCCAGTGGCAATTTGTTTTGCCACTGACCGTTCCAAGGCGGTAACCCCTCTGGTTCTCACTTTCGTTATTTGTTTGTGGCGTCCATTTTGAAACTGATTATTGTAATACCATGCTCTCTTTTCCTCTCTAATTTTTGGCTGTGTGGGGAGGCTGTTTATGCTAAATGTGGCCATTCCTGATATGCATATTTCATTTTTTTAAATTGAAATAGGCATATCAAGAATTGCCACATTCAAAAGACGCAGCCTCCCCACACAGCCTAGAAGTACAGGTAGCTAGTTCATAAAGTGACAACATTCTAAACAGACACCATAAACCATTAACAAAAATGAGAAATCTTGGGGTTACCGCCTTGTAACGGTCAGTGGGAGAACAATTTGCCACTTGAGGTTTAAACCAGGTTATAGGGTGCACCGACCTCACACTTGCCCCAGTAGTGCTCATATAAACAAACAATTACAAGTTGTCTATGTAAAATAACTTGGCAGACCTGTCGTAGCTACCGATCTAGCAGAGGTCAAAGTGATAGGTTTCACATTGTGTAACGGTCCGCCAATCAGTATTAAGAGAAAACCATTTAAAATAATTTACATGTGCTGGAGTACATTTTAAATAAGCTTTCCTGTTTAGTGAATTGTTTATTTTCATATAATTGTCTATGAGTGTGTAATATATGCTGAGAGGAAAAAGTTTTGATTGGCGTATTGTCAGTTCAAGTGAACCACATATCTACAATGTGCCAGTGAATGTAAGTGGGCATATAATATAATGCAGAGTATCCCGCCAAATAATAATCTGAGTTCTCAGGTGGGAGATCCGTTCTTTAGTGATTTACCTTCATTAATTGCTGAATCGGTGGAAATCATCAATCAGAAATGGTGAGATGAATTCTTATCGTAGTACAGGTGTTGAGCGTGAAAACGCACGACAGAAAAAACGGAATACCGATGAAACTGTCAAAGAAAGTCATCGATAGCGGTGTGCCGCATCTTTCGCGGGCCAGATCAAGAACAGTTAGAGGAACACATTCAGCAAGTCCCTATGGGCGGAATTCCCATAGGTCTATAAATAGAGACAGTGCTATGTTGGGTAAATAGGAGACTGCGGAGAAGGTCACTGTTAGGTGTGCCAACTGAATGTTAATGGTTTATTTTCTAGACGAACTGATAAACTCAAGTCTGATTTTTTAAAACGTGGTTTTGCAGAAAATGACATTGTTTTATTTACAGAAACATGGACCGATTCGTTCTCAAATTTACATGTTGATGGTTTTGAACATTACGTTTTAAACAGAACCACAATCAAAAATACTGCTAAACGTAATTCTGGTGGTGTAATAATTATGTTAAAAATGAGTTTGTAACAGATGATATGCTTTTTCAAACATCACAAGACGATATTATTTGGGTTAAAATAAGATCTACCAAACTTTCATTAGATAATGATTTTTATATTGGGTTATGTTACGTAATTCCAGACGACTGTAGCAGGCAGTCGATGACTGAAAACAATGTTTTTGATAGATAATTAGACTGTGTTGTACATGCTGAAAATACGTCACAAAATAGGGGTTATTATTCTATTTTTGGAGACTAATGCTCGCACTTCGATATTGCCAGATTACGTTGTTGAAGATAACTTAACTCTCTTTGATTTCAATATTTTGCATGACGAGTGTCGGTTAGTTGTTCCTTTAGAAAGAATTTCACAAGATCAAGGACATGTTAATAATAACGGTACATATTTATTAGATTTTTGAAAGCAGACAGGTTATAGAATTGTGAATGGGAGGAAAGTTAATGATTTCAACATAGGAAAAAATACTTTTGTAAATAACAGAGGGTGCAGTGTTGTCGATTATATATTATGTTAACCAAACACATTTGATTGTATTTACAGTTTTGAAGTAGGTGATCCAAATATTATTTCTGATCATTGTTTGTTAAAAGCTAACTTTGTATTGTCTAAAGTGTTTAGCGATGTTGTTGTTGTTGTTGTTTGTTGATAATATTGTAGTAAATGATTCACTTGAAACCGAACACTGTGATTTTAAATACATATGGAATCCTGATTTTAAGGATGTGTTCATTAATAGTTTGTCTACAGACGAGACAGGTGAACTTTTTCAGCTTTAACTAACGATATATCTTTACGTTCATGCTTGAGCGATATTGATACATTTATTAGCCGTCTAGAAAATATATTTACTGATGTTGCTGCACCTTTATAAGGAAGTGTAAAAATAATAAGAGTTTACTCGATTGCCATATAAAAAAAAACCATTCATATCCTTAGTTTAATGAAGTTTGCTATGAAAAAAACATGCTTTTCTATATTGTTTAAATAAATATAGAGTATGTCCCGATGATACTAATCGAATAAACATGGTGAACGCTCGATCAGATTATAAGATCACATTGCGAAATTGTAGATTTAATTTTGATAAAAATAATACACAAACAGTTTTAAATGCAAGATTTATAAACGCGAAATTGTATTGGAATATGTAAAAAGAGGCATCCGGGAAAAAGAAATCAAATATACCTTTGTCAGATTTTGAAAATTATTTCAAAGCTATAAACGATTCTACAGATCAATTCTTTACACCTAATGAGGAGACCCTATATTTAATTGAGAGGTACGAAAATAACGAATTTAAAATAATGTTTGAAGAATTAAATATGTTGATCTCCTCGGACGAAATCAGTAGCGCTTTAAAGCAGCTAAGCAATAACAGGTCAGGGGGCGGACTTATTGATAAATGAATTCTTTACAGTAGGTAAAGAGGTATTGACTCCTATTTTATTGATATTATTTATTAAAATTTTTGAAACTGGCTATTTTCCCGAGCGTTGGTCAGAATGTTTTGTTATACCTTTGCATAAAAAATTGGTATAAATAATGTTGAAAACTATCGTGGGATAACTTTACTAAGTTCTTTAGGTAAGCTTTTCACGCGTATTATAAACAATATATTAAAAACATGGGCCGAAAATTATAATGTTTATATGGAGGCGCAAGCAGGTTTTAGACCTAGCATGAGTACTGTTGATAATGTATACATGTTACATGGCTTGATCTCACATTTCTTAAACCAAGGGCGGCAACTCTTTGCTTTTTTTGTAGATTTTACTAAGGCATTTGATTATGTTGTTAGGGAACATTTATGGTATAAATTAATAAAATAAAAGGTCTTAGGGGGGAAATATTAGATATAATAAAATCCATGTATGAATCTGTTAAGTCCAGAGTTAAGTACTGTAATGAGTTAAGTAAAGTATATAACTGCTTACTTGGAGTGAGACAGGGCGAGTGTTTGTCTCCCTTTCTATTCGCAATGTTTATTAATGATTTAGAAGATAATTGTATTCATAATAATATGCAAGGTGTTGATGTTAATATGTTTAAAGTTTTTCTTTTGCTATATGCTAACGAAATTGTTATTGTTGGAAACTCAGCAGAACAACTACTAAACAGTATTTATTTGCTAAGTGAATATTGTGATACCTGGAAATTAAAAGTAAACGTAAATAAAACTAAGGTTATGATTTTTAAAAGGGGTGGTTCAATACCACGGGAAACTGTGTTTTATTACAGTGGTCAGTTGGTTGAAAAAGTGAAGCATTTTACATACTTAGGCCATGTCTTTACTTGTGGTGGATCTTTTAGTACAGCACAAAAAACTCTTTCGGAACAAGCTCTTAAAGCAGTAATTAAGTTAGAGAAATATTTATATAAATATACAAATATATCACCTAAACACAAACTAGAGTAATTTGACAAGTTAGTATCTCCCATTCAAAATTATTGTAGCGAGGTGTGCGGTTTTGGCACCGACCCCTCAATTGAAAGAGTCCATATATGCTTTATTGTAAAAAAATACTTGGGGTTAAGAAAACTACGTAAAATAATTTTATTTATGGTGAATGTGGACATACATTGTACTTTAAGATGCTTACAAATGTTTGATATTGTAAAATATTGGCTTCGCATATTACAAACAGATGAAAATAAATATACTTTTAAGATTTATAGCGTACTTAAAATGGATATGGAAAATAGACTTAACATTGTTAATTGGTGTGCATTTTAAAAAATCTGTTATGTTCACTTGGTTTTGCAGATGCATAGTTATTTCATGGTGTTGGCAACCCCGTTTTATTTCTTAAGTTAGTTAAACAAAGATAACATGATCAATTCGTTCAAAATTGGACTATTAGACTTAGTGATTGAAGTAGGGCATGATTTTATAGAAATGTTGCATCTTTTAAATTTCCGCCTTATCTAGATTGTTTTAATATAAATGAATTTTGCCAAGCATTAACAAGGTTAAGGGTTTCATCCCATAGGTTACAAATTGAAGCTGGCAGATGGCTAAGACCAATAAGCATTCCTTTAAACGACAAAAATGTGTTATCTGTAATACACTGGAGGAAGAATGTCATTTTGTATTAGAATGCATTCAATATAAAGAACTAAGAAGGAAATACATAAGTAAAAAGTATTGGCCTAGACCAAATAGGATTAAGTTTGTTGAACTATTGAGAACAGATAACAAAAGTGAAATTAGAAAATTAGATATATGCATTTCAACGCTTTCTCTAATAGAAATATGTTTAAATATCGTGGAAACTAACAAGCCATATTTGTCATTTTATCGAGTAATAAATAATGTGTGTAAACGAGTAATGCAATTTTGAGTATGATACTGACAATTTAAATTGTTTGTTAGTTAAAAATAGTACAATTTAGTATAGACAATTAAAATTGTTCGGTTATTTGAAATTAGTACCTTCTCCGATGTTGTGTCTTAGAAATGAATAGGTCTGAAATTGTTTATATCACCATTAATATACCTTGTAATAGTTGTGTTGTAACAAATTTATATATTTGTCATTGCTGTTCGCTTTCTTGTACTATGCAAAATGTTATCCTCATTAGCTTTTAAGCCTAACGGAAATAAAACTTTATGTCTGTCTTCATCGCTTTCTATTCCAGCGACTGCTTTATCTATTCCAGCGACTGCCCTTGCGTGCAAAATTCAAATGTGCGACGCGTTGACGTGCTGTTAGAAGAATACCTTTGTCGAGCACGCAGCCGAGCAGCTCTCGGCCGGTTTAAAGCGTTACAAACGAATATTCGCGACCGCCGTTGATTGTCTAAGACATTGAACGTGCTTTTGTGTAGGTGTGAAGCAATTACGTTTTTCAACGTCCTACCTGGACGACGGAGGTGGTTGACACTGCCAGTTTGTCAGAATCGCGCTTGCATACGGTGTATTGTTTGCTCATGGCAACCAAAACGGCCTGCTACGTCAGTAGAATGTAAACAAGCTTCTAGAAATCTCAAAGCGATATTTCTGTCATTAATGGATAGGCCAGGACTGCGACCAAGGCCAGCTACCAGAAATTTTAATCCGGCGTTTTTCATTGTGGACAATACTCTTTTAATGCCAAATTTGCGAAAGTATCCAAGTCGGTTTTCATCGGCACGTGCATTTCGAGCATTTGAATTTCCACAGTCACGGTCTAATGAGGAAGAATTTCGTAAACAAATCATCGTGTATGTGTCAAGAAAAGTTAATACAACATGTATGTTCTTTTTTCACGATATTTGCAAGTATATTTTAGGCAAAAACGGAAATACGGACTTATTTTTTATCTTTTGAGTATATTTGTGTAATATTATACCGGTGTTAAGGTCACAAAAGGCCACTAAGTTATCAATCTGCAGAAATAAGGTGGATCAATGGGTTTTTAGATTCTGCAGAGTCTCGTATAAATGCAAGGCGAATAATAAGGCGAAATAAACAGCTTTTGTGCATTTTTCAAAATGTTTTAAATTGACGAATGCATGGTAACCATTCCACCACGTACGCGGTTATGAGATTGGTGCTCCCTAGAACCTGGTTTAAAGGCGCGATGCCACATAATGTACTCATTCTGTTTGCAGTAAAGAGGTGAGTGGGTAGTTGTTTAATCTGGAGTTGGCATTTCCTTGTAAAGATTTCTTTTTTAAAAAATCGTTTTCTTTGTCCATCGGCTCTCGAAACAACTCGCCTGAGTATCTTACTTCGACTGAAAACTATGACGAAATGCCTTGTTACCGGATAATCTAAATATGAAACGATGATAAATCATACCTCCATTATCCGAGCCACCACTGATTAGACCGAATACCATAGACTAACAAAGAGGTATGTAGGCGTAATTAGTTTTATTAACCCAAGCAGATTACGTTGATGAATAATGAGATTAATAGACATTGGTGATCTATACATAACAATGGAATAACGCCAACAACTATATATCAAAAATAACAAATCACTGTGGCTCATTTAATACATTCGGTTTAATGGGGCACTTGACCAATGATCTGGAAATATAATTCGGGAGTATGGCGACTGATTAATTCAGGACAAACTGTAAAGCAAGTGAACAAGAACACATTTTGATTTTCTTCTTTCATAATGTCAATCTGATTACCTGAACGTTGATTGAAGCTTTCATTTAATACATCCAAAAAGTGATAAGATTTCCTCCGGGTATAATAGTTACTGCCATTAACAATATTAAATTAGATTTCTCCACTTTCATCTTAAGATGATTTTTATAAAAGAAAATGACTTATACGGTTGTTTGTTTAAGGTATTTATTATGTTCGATGCAAGTGACTCGTGGAGTTGTGTAATATTGATGTGTTGACATACTTTTTGCAAATTATTTACAGAAGAAAGATGTTATTTCTGGGTAGACTCAAATGTGATGCACACATATTTATTGTGATGAAACGGTTATTAGGGTAAAGTGTCCGAAAATTGCGGTTTCTAAATACCTGTATTTTCAGCAGAAGTATAAACGTTCTATAGCGAAAGTAAGAAGTACTATTTAAAAGGGAAAATTATCGCATAAATATATTTTATTAGTTTCTTTGAAGTGCTTAAGCAGCGAATATACCATGTCAACGATATAGCTGGAAAATTCTTGTAACGGGTGAGTAGACTGAGTTGCTTTCCAGGTGTCTTTAATACAAACATAAATGGGAAAGTTAATATATTTCTGATGGAAATTCAGGATCCTGTGGTTAAACCTTCGGATGTCTTAACATAAGCTATACAATAAATAAAAAGTACATTTGAATACATGTATCTCAAAGGGGAAGGAATCTTAGACGAAAGCACATTTTATTTTTTTTTAAATGTGATAAATTCTTTTTATCCAGAAAAGGTTTACATTCTAATTTGTAAAGAAATCACCTCGAATATTCAGAAAGCTAATCTTCCTTTGCATGACAGATGGTACGTTTCCCGCGAGACCCACCAAAGACGGTGTTTAGGTCACAACAGATGGTGATTTTTTCAAGAGAAAGATGATTAAAAGATCTGGCGCTTTAGTCTGTAGACAGATTAACCTAGTACATTAGGACTGAATTAAGTTAAATATGCATATACGGAAAATTCACACAAAAAGCAAATTCTCCCAACGCAAGAAAAAGCAGTGAGAAAGAGAAAGCTTACATTTATAGAAACCAGTTTGGGGCGCGTCACGAGAAAACGTGTTTTCGGGAAATCGACATTATTTTTTAATGACGTCATACGTCAAAACGTTAGGCAGACTGCATTCCTTTCATTGTGTTTTACTCAAATCAAGGTAAAAATGAGTTATAAAACCGTTTATAAGTTATTAAAAAATAGATAATTTTTAGCTTTCAAATAACAGTAAATACTACAATGTAAACAAATATCACGTTTTCCCGTGACGCCCCCCCCCCCCCTCATTTAGACCCAGGAAACAGTCGTTGACTGTGCTATACCATGACGTGCCCCATTTCAACCAAGGAAGCAGTCGTCGACTTTGCTTTGCCGTGACGCGCGCCATAACTGTAGTATACATGCGTGAAGTCTGATTGGACGATTATTTAAATAGTAGCTATGATTATGTGGAGAATTTACTGCGTAAATTTAAAATTTGATTGAACCGCTGCAAGAATATGTTACGCGATAGACTCCATGGCAAAAAATTGCTACTTATATTTTTACGTCCAATCAGAATTCATGCATATACTGTTTTGTAACCAAACTCTTTAACTCGGACAAATTTTTGTATGACATCGGAAAAATAAAAAAAGGATGTTATGTTATTAATTTCCTAGCCAATTCTCGGTGGAATTCAACAGAGGAACAATTAAATTTTCGATCGATACCCGATTTGGTAAGATTAGTGCAATATTTGTTGAGATGCTGATTTTTGAAAAGCTATGTTTACATTTGGGCTTTACTAATCGAGGTTTTCTTATTCACCTTGACACCGCGTATACAGTCGGGACACGAATTTTCAGAGAACTTGGTATTTGATAGTTAATTCGGTGTTGATAGACTGATAACGATCCAAATCTATCAAAACAAAACAAAAAAGGTGTTTTTATTTAGTGTAGATCCTGTGTAGACCATCCTTTTTTTTGGGGGGGGGGGGCGGCCAGTTTATTCAAATTTGAGAGAAAACGGGGTCCGTCTTCAAAGCACCTGTGTATTCTACAGCTTTCTGCATGCCTGGTGATTAGCTAATCTACAGTTGATCGTAATCGTAACCTCTTTACTTGCACGACAGCGGAAGGGGTTGAAGAGTTTGTGAAGGTTTATGTGGAACTCTTGTAAAAGAATCTAGTATCTCGATCGGTTTCTTTTATCCCTGTCATAGTGTTTAATTTGAACATTTGACTGTTATCGGTAAATAGTCTGTTCCGGTGTCATGCAGTGATGATATGTTTATCGGGGATATCCGATCACCCTTTGTTAGTGTTGTCGAAGTTGTAAAAAATGTAAACTTCTTTTCTGTAACATTGCTAAAACATAAACATACAAAAGAAAAAAATCATTGTTTTTATTATGAGTGCAATTTCCAGTTTTCTGTGTTAAAGTCCAGCTTAAGCAGATCAAAGTATCGGTATATTCAGATTTTTAAAATGTATTTAAAGAGGCCAAAAACCCACTGACATGGCAAGAAATGTTTTTCTTTCTCTTCACAACAATCTACTTTTTTTTCAACAATTTAAATGATTATGAAAGCTTTGATTTATTTTTATTTTCTAAACCACAAATTTTTAATGCTGAGCAAATTTAGTGACACCATGAATATTTAACAAAATTTGCAAAAATAAAACAAAACAAAACAGACACCTTGTAAATAGTGTATTTGATTATACATGTTCCTCACATACATATTTTGATTATGAAATCATGTTGAAATGTGCACATGACAGAAAATATGGTAATAATAGAACACTTTTAATTCCCAAAATGAGCATTAACTTGATATTTGATGCTATTCTTGGTACACATGTATTCTGCTTTCTGGTCAAACTTTTTGGTCCCAACTGATGATAATAAATTGGAGATTAACCCTTTCCTCCATGTAAACACCTTTATGGCATGGAAAAACTGTGTAGATTCAGATCAGCCAGCACATCCATGATGTCTGATCAGGATCTGCAATGTTCACTTGTTTAAATCATTAGGTTATTTCTGACCAAAAAGTGAACAGTGCAGATCCTGATTAGATGTGCCAGCTAATCTGAATCTACACCGGTCTCACACAGGTAAAAAGGCATGTCTGTAGAGTAAAAGGGTAAATTTCTCTTTTATTTAAAATCTCATATTACTGTGTATTAACATTAAAAAGGTAATACTCAGTAGTTACTTTGAGAAAATTATTGTCTATACAATTTATAAAACCTGAAATTTCATACATTTAGGACAATCTGTCATGTATTTGGCCAAAAATTAAAAAAAAATTGTTTCTGGAGGTACCATGTCAAATAGGCCACAAGTCAATTCAGGCAGTACTTGTAAGTCTATTGTACAAAATTTACAACACTTGCAGTAAAAGTGAGAGGTGCTAATGCAATCAAAGGTGTTATATTTAATAAATAAATAAATTTATTTCTAAACCAATTTCCATGTTGGACAATGCAAAATACACAGCTTATGTTGCAACCATCAATATTTGATTCTGTGCTAGTGTAGACCTAGTGACTTTTGTAGGTCATTGATCAAAAGAGCATATTGACATATAAATGATGTCTTTTCTTTTGTTTCAACATTTCGTTAATTGTTTTCCCACCTGTTTAGTCATGATAGTCTTGGACAAAAATCCGGAAAAAGGACATGTTGCTTTGTACAAAATATCCAATCTATGAAGCAACTTGTTCATGGAAAATATTTTATAAAACATCATAAACTGACATAGAACATATTAACACAATGATACTAAAAACTTTATAAATAAAATAAAAATGTGGCCTATTTTTGAGGCCTATTTGAGCTTTTTCAAAATAAAGTGTGGTTCATTTGACTTGTTTGTGGCCTATTGACTGTAATCCATATACCAATTCCATGGTATTTGATCATAAATTTGGTGGGAAAAGACTGATAACGATCCAAATCTATCAACCAAAACAATAAACATTATGTTTATGCAGTGTAGACCCAGTGTAGACCCTCATTTTTTAGGGGGAAGGGGCCAGATTCTTTTTTTTTTAGAAAACAGAGTCAGTCTTCAACGCCCCTGTGGATTAGATTTGCTCTTATTCCATGTGTTTTATAAGAATAAATAAAAGAAATCTCATAGATCTACCTCGTGTTCAGTACTCTCACAAACAATATCTTCGACTGCCGTGAGCTCACATGTCTGAATGACGAACATGACCAGTGACAAAAAACTCTTTTACAAAACTGAATTGTGGCGCTGGTCTACGCTAAGCCTAAGCTCAGTGTGTCTCACAATGTGACTGAGTGACTGAACATTGAGAGGTCCAGTTCACAATTCAGCTTCACATAAAAGTTGGTTCCCACCAGCCTTACATCTTGTTTTCAAGAAAAACTCCATGCATCTGATTGTTCCGTCGCTGGGCCTTAAGCTCCTTTGAATTTAAAGGCCAAATAATCCACTGACAAGCTACCATTCAGTAGTTTTCAACTTGATTTCTTCAGTCTAGTTTCTAAAAATGGCCGATTGCTAGTATTGCTATTGGTTACAACGAACGACAACCTACTCTCTAAACTGACGATTTAGTTATTTAGCTTTCCAAAATGCTAGTCCGAAAACAATGCTACCGAATAATAAGTTTTAATTTTAAAAGATATTTTGCAATTAGCAATTTACAAAAATAAAGCCAATAACAAAATTTGTAAAAACAATACTTTGCCGTAAGTTTTTACCGGTCAGTTTTTTTCCCGTGTTTACATTGCCTTATGCTGTGCACAACCGGAAACCAGCGCAAACGGAAGGGCAAAGTTTTTTTTTCGTTAGTGAATGGGCATTCCTGCGACCTTAAGACGAGCTTAACGCTCGGGTCGCTTCGCGACCCGAGCTAGAGCTCGATATTAGTGTAAATATTGAGTTGCGCTTAACCCGGGGCTAAGCGGCGTGGGCAGTAATATACATTGCCATATACTGCCTATGTACATGCTCAAATCAAACCGAGCCTGCAGTATTTTATATTTTTCGTGTTCGGTGGCTTTCAAAGATCCCTTTTCATCTATTGTAGTTTTTGTTTACATGTTCGGGCAAGCTTGAGGTTGGTGCACACATGAACTTGAGTTAAAACCCCGGTGGCAAATTGTTTTGCCATTGCCCGCTCTAAAGCGGTTATTCCGAGTGTTATCCTTTTTTCGTTTATTGTTTGTGGTGTCTTATTTGAAATTTCTCGTTTTATAAACCCATGCTCATTTTTCCTCCTTATTTTTCTGGCTGCGTAGAGAAAAAAAGTAATATATGCATATCAGGAATCGCCACACTCACAAAACACAGCCTTCCCACGCAGCGAAAAAGAAGAGAGGAAGAGAGAGAGAGCATGTTTTTATAAGTATGTCAATTCAAATAGGACGCCACCAAAAATTAACGAAGAAGAGAACCTTTGGGGATACCGCATTGTAAGGGTCAGTGGCAAAACAAATTGCCACTGGGGGTTTAAACCAGGTTGTAGGGTGCACCAATCTCACACTTGCCCCAACAGGTTCTCGTATCACAAAACAAGTACAAGTTGTCTTGTTGAAATAACTCCAACCCACTTATCGGCTCAACAATGTTGCATGCAAAAGCACACAAACATGTAAAACATCAGAAGCTAAAAGCATTGCAATGCCAAAGGGCGGGTACTCAATGATCTTACCGAGACCAGAGTCCTGGAGTAAAATCAGCAAGAACACGATGACAGGGATAGAAGAAACAATTCGAGCGTCGTGCAACCAAAGAGGTAAGCATAATGATCAACTGTAGATGCGTTAATCACCAGGCCTGCAGAGAGCTGTAAAATATCATGTTGGTAACCATTCTTTTTAAATTTACAGATGGTTTTTCCGAATAACCGGGAGAAATTAAAATTGCCTTTTATCTTTTTAAGTTTATAAATTAAATCTCCATAAAAACTGGCTATGAAATACCTTGTTGCAATAGTGATTTTAAACTGCACCTGTATTTATGAATTAGATCTGGGTATCGGCGATAAAACTTGCAAAAGGTTTTCCTTAATTTGTGATACCAATAACCATGTTTTAAAAGTTTTTCTGTAATGCACAAATTACGTTCATTGAAATCATTCACATCGTTGCAAGCTCTTGAAAAGCGGACAAGCTGTGAGATATAACCCCCGTAAGATGTTGCACAAGGGGCATCGCCGTCTAAAAACGGAAAATTTACAGTATATTAAAATTAAAATCATCTCTGTTATATATTTTAGTAGTGACGTAACTATTTTCAATGGACAGATTTAGATCAAGAAAGTTTGTTTGCTTTTCTGAAGTGTTCGCTTTATTAAGCTGTAGTTCTTTAGGATAAATCTTGTTAACCAGTGATGGAAAATGGTTATTATCTTTATTTAATAAAGCATCAAGGTACCTCGAGTTGTTGTTAAAAGCTGTAATAATATCATCTTGATTTTCGGTAGAAAGATTTTTTGCTTTGACAATTATTTTATGAATATTCACACTTCGAATTTTTTAACCGTTAAGGTCCAAATTTCTATCAATAAAGTCGAAAAATAACCATTAAAGGCATTTCCTTCGAACAAATGTTTCAAATAAAGTGAAAGATTTTATTTACCTGGTTTAAATTCCCAGTAGCAAATTGTATTTCCACAGACCGTTTAAGGCGATATCCCCTCGGATTCTAATTTTCGTTAAGTGCTTGTGGTGTCAATTTTGAAATAGATCATTTTATAAACCATGTGCGCTCATCTAGACGTGGCAGTTTCTGATATGCTTGTTTTGCTTTTTTCCACGTATATGAAAAACAAAACAGTCAAATCGGCTGTACTTAATTATTTTAAAAATACCGAATCATCGATCTTTTGTTATAAAGCCACGTAAAACAAACCAACTAGAAACAATTTTATTTAACAATAAATAACCTCTGTCAGAGTTTTAAATTATGTAAAATAAACCAATATCTTGAGATTGTTTAGATTTAAAAAAAACTTCAATAAATCTGTCGGATATTTCATGACAGGTGTTCATAATGCTCTCAAGATCTCTAGCATTCTATATTTTCTATAGGTGCTTAACATAAATTTCATCTGAAATATATTTTAAGACATGTCGTGCAGAAATTGTCGGGCTTTTAACCTTTTTGGTGCAGCTAGAATCTGGGTTAAACCCACAATTGTTATTGTCTTGCAACTGACCTTTACAAGCCAGTAACCCCTTGGGTTCTCATTTTTCATGCTCTCTTCTCCTCTCAACTTTTTGGCTGTGTTCAAGGCTCTGTCTGCTAGATGTGGCAATTCCTGATAGCAAATTTCACTGTTTTGTAACATTCATAATGAAAGAGATTATTAAAATCGATTAAAATTTTTCACCTTTGATTAATCTGTTTTTCATAATACTTTAAAACAAAGAGAAATATTTAACACTAGATCTGCATATTAACAGAAATGTCTCCATTACAAATTTATACACCAGACACAGATGACAATTGTTTTACAATATTTACAAAACAATGAGTCTCTTTATACTAAAATGAGTTAGAATGAAATGAAATATTGCATGATAAATAGAATCACAGGTTACTGTCGTTTGATAACATGTGATACTGGACTAGATATGGTCTGGTAATACATCGGCCTTGCCCAGTTTCATATGTTTTTCTTTGTGTAACTCTAAAATTGTTACATTTTGTTATTAGCAGGAAAGCAAATGCAATGAACAAAGAGCTGTCACGTAATATAAGTAACTGTTTAAAACATTCAAGAAGAATTGCTTTTAATATTCTAAAGATACTAGCATCCATATGAAACCTTCCAATATCCTCAAGCCTCTCTTAACTGAACTTGAATGTGAGGTCAAAAAGAAATGTTATACTAACACACACGATAAGGTTACACGACCGGAAAATCCGGCAGCTAGAGTCACGTCTGCTGTGATGGTCCAGAAACTCATCGAGGCAAATCCGAACAGTCCATATTTGTTTAATTTTAACACTGACATTCTGTGAGGAATTACCCTGGTTCAAGTCAATCATTACATCTCTGAAATTAGCGTCATAAATTGTCTTGTTCGTTACTTTGAAAAGTATTGTACCATACAAATATTCATACTCTTCCGGCAGTAAATCAATCTGATCACAAAAGAATAACTGGCTTAGGAAAACTCCAGTTTCAAATGTTTCTTTTGGGACAAAATCGAAGAAGATAAGATGTTCATCATATATCGTCATATATCCCGTCAAGTAACCAGGAATGAAAACATAGGGCTTGTTTGTACTTGTATGTATCCCCATTCGCAGAAGGTTATCTGGTGCGACTTGGTCGTACTTAACAACCTCATTTAACGCAACCTTGAGTCGATATTGTTCTTTCCCATTCTTAAGCATCCATGTTTCCTTCTGAGCCTGTTTTATGACATCGTGTAAGTAGGATGGGTCCACAGAACTAGAACTTTGAGGATATGTAACTTTTGTTATCAGATAGCTCACAGCTGTCTGGTCCGCTGTTGTCCGGAATAGAGGTACAACATGCCAATCCTTAAGCGGACCTCTTTGCAGCCACTTTGCCAAGCTGTCACTCCTATAACCAGCTGGCATGTTGCTGAAGAACACCATCGGAATAGTTTCGTTGTTCAATGGTGTTAGTTTTAGCAGAAATGAAAATGGCCCTCCATACCACTGTCTGCTATAAAAGTTACATTTGTTGTTCAGCATGAACTGTCCAAAAGGACATTTTCTTGGTCTACACGAGTTCTATATTTAAAAAAAGAAGAATTATAGTTGTGAAAAGTGAAATATAAACTTCAGACTCTAGAAAACGTTAATACATGTTACATGTCAGTCATTTATATCAACGTCAAACAATTATCATGCATAGCATTTCTCATGACAACAAAATTATTTTTTTATGAAATTCAAAATCTATTTTTTGTAAACCTAGCTTTAGTTCTAACGTGACAGTTACTATTTATTTTTAATGGTGTTGTTGTTGTTATCTATTCGTTAATGGTTCAGTTTCTATATAATCTTTATTGTTTGATAAAGTTACATTCGTTCATCTTTTATCGGCCGTGATTTCAAGCTACGTTGCAGAATGTAGCATATCGTGTCCTATAATTTGTTATCTATTTTTTGCATTTAATTCAACAAGTCTGTTTGATCATCGTTTGAAATATCCAATTGTTTTAAACTAGTTTGAATGTCCGACTTATTCTTCTCAGAATTGTTGGGACCCTAAACTTGCAAAATAAAGTGTTACTTTAATGTTTCAGGCAATGCTTATACAACAACAACAACGTCCACTTGCACCTTAGCACCTGGTTTATCCCCTTTCCCCCACCCCATTGGCAGATTGTTTTGCCACTCGAAGGTGATAACTCTTATCGTTTATCGTTTGTGGTGACTTGTTAATAATGATTATTTTGTTAACAAATGATCTATTTTCTTTTCTGATTTTAGGCTGTCTGGGGAGGCAGTGTTTCTTAGTGTGGCTTTTTTTGTTATTCATATTTCAAATGATTTATACAAGGTAAAATAAGTAAAGAATATAAAGAATTGATAAAAGAAAACTTAATTTGGTAACATTTAAAAACCTGGAACGAGTTCAGGAACACTTCTTTCGGAAGGCATCGGCCGACAATTGTCTGTGGTAAATCAATTGACAATGCATCGATTGAGTCCAGTATAACCGTAAGCGGCAGTCCGGTCATTTGTTTTGATCCATCTTCTTCTACAACCACCGATGCAGGGCATTTAGAAGGAATAATAATTGGCTCATTGTCCTCTCTTATTTGGTTGCACAACCAACAGAAGACGTTGCCGTATCTCTGTACCTTCAATTTGAATACGTGAATGAATGTCGCATTGAATTCAGTGCAAAGATCCCACGGTATTTCCCTCTCTTTAACCAATCCAGACACGTTACAAGTTCTTATGACATCAGGTTCACATTGCGAGGGAGTCAAATCAAACCCTTTTGGAGGAAGATATTTCAAAATGCAATCTTTTGAGACTTCAAAATCTTTACCTTTAATAATTTTTTCTGTAAGGTAGGAAAAAGTACTTTCCGACGCACACGCTACAGCCTGCTGCCAATTTATTCCATCAGTGACATAGTTGCAATGTGCGTACATTTCGTTAATATAAGTCAGCTTCTTACTTGGAGAATAAACTGGGTGAAATTTAGAGTCAGAAAAAGAGTCATTGTAGAGAATTGAATTGTTCAAGCCCTCAATCTTTATGGAACATGTATCTATCATTTCGTAGTAAGAATTATAAAGTAAATCTTGCAATGAGGTGGAGCGACAGACTTGTCGGATATTTTCTGGTTTTGTTAATTTATCAAAATCTCTGTGACAACAATTTCCATAAAATCCGCATGTTTCTGAGCACGAACAGGGCTTACAGCATGGTGAATTCTCCTCCCGTGAATCAGGAAACACTTGAGAGGCACTGTTCTCACAAAACGACGTGTATGGGCAGTGTGCTAAAAGATTGTCTGGCAACGTAAATTTCTTTCCTTGCGAGTTCCTCATCAACACAACAATAAACACGGTGAATGAAATGATCATTTTCAGTTATATTATATCACGAAGATTTAGATATACATGTATATTTTTATGAATCTTATTGTATCTGTCATCATGAATACATGTATAACCCATTTTATATTTACTTTGTCAAAGTCGAAAAATAAATATTAATATTTTTTAAATGGATATTAGTCACTTATTTTGTTTAAATCCTCTGGTATCGTTATCGTTCTTCAATTCTGCGAAATATCTTTATACAGTGTATACGTTTAAGAATCCAATCATTTAAAGGAAAATTAAATTAAATTATAAAAACCACTGTGACGTACTGATGAGGTGTTTTCTGGCAAAACGCAAGCATAATTAAATTGATTGTCATTTACTTTTACGAGATTCTGAACGATACCAAAGATATATTCGATACAAAATTGAAACTACATAAATAATTAGAAACCATTCAATTCGAATACAATTAACCTTTTTGTGAACTAAACGATTTACACATTTGAATTGAATTTAATTAAATCTTTGTGTTATTCATTGCTTCGTTCATGTTTTTATAACTTAATTGCATTTTCCAAGCAAGATATGTACCATCAATAGAAAGTTACTGCTTGCGTGGGCAATAATGTGCATTTCAATTACTAACCATTAACTCGATCAATCAAACCGATCCTGCAATACTTTCATATATGTCGTGTTGCTTCCAAAGTGCCGTATTCATCTTTTTGTACAGTAATACTTATATTGTCGTAAATTAAAAATGGTCGGTATGGCACAGTAGTACATGTGCAATTGAGTTTATCTTATAGGATTATAAGGCTATTTCTGCTTCCAAAATATTACAGTTCCGTTCGTGATACAATCAAAAAAAATCCGCCGGACAAAATTGCATGATAGGCAAGGGAAAACATGTTTATGTTTGTCTTTTTTCGCGTCGTAGAAAATTGAATTTCCTAAGAAATTTCTCGTTTCACAATTCTACGTTTCTCATGATTTCTTTTAGGAAACACTTTTTTGTTAAGTTGGTAAACGTTTGAAACCGGTTTTAGCAGTCAGATATTTGCAGAAAACCAAAAATAGGCTTATTAATAAATATTGCAACAGCGGTAGGTCGTGTGTTCCTGATCTTGATCATGCTTATTGTTTTTAAATCCATCATTAAAAAAACTTAAACAATGTTAAGCCATTCATATTTGATCAATTAGTTGCAGCCAGTTGTTACTACCAAAGTGGTAACTTTCTGTGGACAGTTAGTTTAAATACTATGTAAACAACACAATATTATGCGATTTTCTACATGGAAATTTCGGGTATGACAGCAAGGAGAAAAAAATAAAATACTGTCTAGTTAGTTCATGTTCATATTCGTTGTGGAAGTATAACATATCAAGAAAACTTAAAAAGAGACCGTATAATATTCTCTATAAAAAAAAGAAATTTCCAAAAATTGTTTTTCATAAAATTTATTAGACAAAATATACAATTATTTAAACGTTAAAGCGGTTCATGGTACGAAAGTAAACTGACTTAGTATATTTTAAACTGAAAGAAATAATAATAATCTTTGCTTTAGTTCCGTTCAGTTAAATTCTTGTAATATCTATCATTAAGAATCTTATATAGAAATGAATAAAATTATTTCTATGAGAAGGCTCATTTTCGTTAATTGTTTGTGATGTTTTCAAATTGATCATTTATTTAACCATGCTTTCGTTTCCTTTCAACTGTTTGGTTGTTTGTGGAAAATGGGAGAAAAAGGTGAAATATGCATATCAGGAATCGCCACATTCAGAAAAAAACAGCCTCCGCACACAGTCAAGAAGAAGAAAGAGGGAGAGAGCATGGTTAATAAAACGATCAGTTTAAAAAAAAGACACCACTACCAATTAACACAATTGGAGGCTGCGTCTTCTAGAAGTTGCAATCCTTATTTCTATGAGAAGGCTCATTTTCGTTAATTGTTTGTGATGTTTTCAAATTGATCATTTATTTAACCATGCTTTCGTTTCCTTTCAACTGTTTTGTTGTTTGTGGAGGCTGCGTCTTCTAGAAGTTGCAATTCTTGATATGCATGTTTAACTATATATTCTATCGTTCGACCAGGTAATTTGCGAAAAAAACCTGTTCGATCGGCAGATAAATTGTACAAACCAACATTCAGATCATACATGAATTTCCAATGCACTTGTAGTGATTTACATGTAGGTTATATAACATAATACAAATATAATACAACACGTGGCAAAACCTGTCGACCACCACCCGGGTAACTATTGGATTCTTCTTAAATGAACTTTGAAACGATTAAGAGCAACAAATATTCCCCAATTTTGTATATACGAGGTAAGCTCTTGAATTGGGCTCAATTAAGGTTAAAATATTGTATTATGGATAGTATCCAGAAGGAACTGGTCTTTGTTGAATTAACATGCAATCGAATCTTAGATGTTTTGCTCAGTTGACTAGTTATCTACCGCCGTAGTTTTTGACAATGATTTCATCTTTCTTCACCATTTCTTCGATATGTTCAATCACCCCAATGATATACTTTCTGCTTTTTAAATTTTGGCTTTGGCTTTGTCCGTGATTTAGTTTTTCAGATCCCCTGTCAAAATTCTATTTTGTTTATTACCGCCCATTGTGTTATCGTTTAGGGCAAACCCATTCTTTTGTCTGGGGACCATACGCCCCTGAACATGGAATACAATTAATCGGAAAATACCGCATTGAAGGTTCCATGTTTATACCCATTATGCATACCATCGTTTAGGATGGATTAACATTTTACTGTTTATTGGTGTAAATATTGAGTTGAGCTATACCCGTACTTATGTACTATTAATCTTATTCTTCTATTTAGGTTTCGACATAATATATTGATTTCATCGGGGAAAATCACACCGCTCAACCGAGAACCACGTTTTAGGCAGTAAATGTGGTTTTTGGTTCGGTAAATAAAGGTTTCGGCAATATTTGTATACTTATATGACCATGAATTATAGTCTTATTTTAAATTCGAATCATGTGCATTGGAGGATTTTGCAACAAAAAGGGAGGCGTCATGTGTGTGTTATCGTGATAAGATTAAGGGTCATGTACAACATACTGTTGATCATGTTTTTCATCCGCCATAGCTATCAGGTCGGCTCAGTATCGCAAATGGCGACACAGTAACGCGATCAAAACAGTGAGACCGTCATCAGAAGTAACAGAAATGTTTTCTCGTACATTTCTTGTATTTCGTACCAGTTGTGCTTCTCCCCACCCAAATCCAACTTCATGAAACTCCAGAATCACATAATAGGCAAACCGTAGCACGCGATGTTTTTTAGAAACTTCCGTTTCAAATAAAGGAAAAGATTTTATTGAACTGGTTTAAACCCCAAGTTGTATTGCGACTGACCGTTGAAGGCGATACTCCCCCGGATTCTCATTTTCGTTAAGTGTTTGTGGTGTCAATTTTGAAATAGATCATTTTATAAACCATTCTCTCTCTCTCTCTCTCTCTCTCTCTCTCTCTCTCTCTCTCTCTCTCTCTCTCTCTCTCTCTCTCTCTCTCTCTCTCTCTCTCTCTCTCTCTCTCTCTCTCTCTCTCTCTCTCTCTCTCTTCTATTTGGTTGTGTGGAGAGGCTGTGTCTTCTGGTGTGGCAGTATTTGATATGCATGTTTTGCGTTTTTCCAAGTATATGAAAAACAAAACAGTTAAATCGGCTGTGCTTAATTATTTTATTAATACGAAATCACCAGTCGTTTGTTATAAATATACGTAAAACAAACAAACATGAAACGCAGTTGCATTAACAATAAATAAACTCAGATTTTTTTTCATAAAATAAAACAATATCTTAAGATTGTTTAGATTAAAATACTTCAAAAAAAATCTTTCGGATATATCATGAGAGGTGTGTTTATCTTCTCAAGATCTCTAGCATACGCAAATTATTTTCTATAGGTCCTTAATATTAATTACATCCGAAATCGATTTTAATAAATGTCGTGCAGAAATTGCCGGTTTTTAACTTTTTGGTGCAGCCTAGAATCTGGGCTAAACCCTCAATGGAATATTGTTTTGCAACTGACCGTTCTCATTTTTCATGCTTCTCTTCTCCTCTCTATTTTTTGGTTGTGTTTTAAGGTTCTGTCTGCTGGATATGGCAATTCCTGATATTCATATTTCACTTTATTGTAACATATATGATGAAAGAGATTATTAAGAATAGATTTAAAATTTTCACCTTATATTAATCTGAATTCACAACACTTGAAAACAACGAAAAATATTTTAACAGCAGATGGCAATTGTTTTACAATATTTACGAAAAACAATATCTTTATTCTAAAATGAGTTAAAATAAAATAAAATTGCATGATAAATAGAATCACGTGTTACTGTCGTTTGATAACAGCAGGTGCTACTGGACTCGGCCGATATGATCTCGAAATGCTCGACAGAGCCTCGCCTGTTCAACGACCACATCGGCCTTGTCGAATATCATATGTTATTCTTCGTGAAACTCTAAAATTGTTACATTTTTTATTACCAGGAAAGCAAATGGAATGAACAAAGAGCTATCACGTAAGTTGAGTAACGATTTAAAACATTCAATAGGAATTGCTTTTTAATATTCTTAAGATATTGTGCATCAATATGTAACCTTCCAATATCCTCAACCTTCTCTTAAATGAACTTGAATGTGAGGTTGAGAAAAAATTTTATACTTACACACACAATAAGGATACATGACCAGAAAATCCGGCAACTAGAGTCACGTCTGCTTTGATGGTCCAGAAACTCATCGAGGCAAATCCGAACAGTCGATATTTGTTTGCCCTTAACACTGGTGTTCTTTGAGGAACTACCCTGGTTCATCTCTATCATTACATTCCTGAAACTAGCGCCATAAATAGTCTTATTCGTTACTTTGAAGAGAATTGTAGCATACAAATATTTATACTCTTCCGGCAGTAAATCAATCTGATCACAAAAGAATAACTGGCTTAGGAAAACTCCAGTTTCAAATGTTTCTTTTGGGACATTATCGAAGAATATTAGGTATTCATCATATATCGTCATATTAATACTTTTGTACAACAGGTAGTCAGGAATGAAAACATATGTCGTGTGTGTACTTGTATACACCCCTATTCGCAAAAGGTTATCTTGTTCGACTGGGTTGTAGTTTAGAACCTCATTTAACGCAACCTTGAGTCGATATTGTTCTACCCCATTCTTAAGCATCCATGTTTCCTTCTGTGCTTGTTTTATGACATCGTGTAAGTAGGATGGGTCCACAGAACTAGAACTTTGAGGATAGGTAACTTTTGTATCAGATAGCTCACAGCTGTCTGGTCCGCAGTTGTCCGGAATAGAGGTACAACGTGCCAGTCCTTAAGCGAGCCTCTCTGCAGCCACTTCGCCGAGCTATCACTCCTATAACCAGCTGACATGTTGCTGAAGAACACCATCGGAATAGTTTCGTTGTTCAATGGTGTTAATTTTAGCAGAAATGAAAATGGCCCTCCATACCACTGGCTGCTATAAAAGTTGCATTTGTTGTTCAACATGATCTGCCCAAAAGGACATTGTCTTGGTCTACACGAGTTCTAAAAAAAAAAGAAGTAGTTTTTAAAAGTTAAATATGAACTTCAGACCCTAAAAACCTTAGAACATGTTACATGTCAGTCATTTATTTCAACGTCAAACAATTTTAATGCAATAGATGAAAA
Organism: Corbicula japonica; assembly: GCA_038501625.1. Lineage (NCBI taxonomy): Eukaryota > Metazoa > Mollusca > Bivalvia > Venerida > Cyrenidae > Corbicula > Corbicula japonica. Next base: position 1,893,618 of record JAZAYU010000047.1, read on the forward strand.
GGGAACTTTGAAAGCCACCGAAAACGACAAATATGAAAAAACTGCAGGCTCGGTTTGATTGAGCCTGTTCATGTGTAGTAATGGGATTGCATATTACTGCCTACGCCGCCTAGCCCCGGGTTGAGCGCAACTCAATATCTACACCAATAAACAGTACAATTTTGATCCATCCCAAACGATGGTATGCATATGGCGGTGAACATGGAACCTTCAATGCGGTATTTTCAGATTAATACCATTCCATGTTTAGCGGCGTATGGTCCCCATATAAAAGAAAGGGTTTGCCCTAAACGAGAAAACAATAGGCGGAACTAAACAGAATAGAATTTTGATAGGGGATCTTAGAATATAAATCCTGCGTATCACAGACAACGCCAAGGCAAAATTTAAAAAGAAGAAAGTATATCCCTGGGGGTGATTGGACAATATCCAAAACCTTATTGGCTGGGATATTAAAAGCATTTCTAAAAAGAACACATTAGATTGTTTATAAACTTTAATAGTGTTTTGGAAACCTTCTTTTAGTTCTAAAATGAAAGTTTATGTCTGTATTTGTTTGCTGTTTTTGTTGTGATCTATTCGTTGTTGGTTCAGTTTCTATATAATCTTGATTATTGATAAAAAGGTGAAATATGCATATCAGGGAGTGCCACATTCAGAAAAAATAGCCTCTCCACACAGTCAAGAAGAGAGAGAGAGAGAGAGCATGGTTAATAAAATGATCAGTTTCAAAAAAGACACCACAAACAATTAACAAAACTGAGAATAAAAGGTTATATTCATTCATCTTTTATCGGTCATGATTTCACGCTACGTTGCAGAATGTACATAGCATATCTTGTCCTATAGTGTCTTACCTATGTTTGCATTCAATTCAACAAGTCTGTTTCAGAATTGTTTGAAATGTCAAAATGTTTTAAACTAATTTTAAAAGCCGATTTATTCTTCTCAGTGTTGTGACTTATAACTTTCAATTGTTTACTACGTTGGGACTCTAAACTTGCAAAATGGATTGTTACTTCAATGTTTCAGACAATGCTAAAACAACAACATCAACAACAACAACGCCCCATTGCACCCTAGCGCCTGGTTTAAACCCTCTCATCCACCCCATTGGCATATCGTTTTGCCACTTACAGTTCTCATCAGTGTTGTTGTTGTTTTTTTTTGTTCATTGTTTGTGGTAACTTTTTTGAAATTGATCATTTTGTGCACACATGCTCTCTTTTGTACTGCTTTTGGCTGTCTGGAGAGGCTGTGCTATTAGTGGTGCTATTTGTGATATGCATATTTCATTTGTGTCATATAAGGTATAATTAGTAAAAAAAATAAAGAATTGATAATAGAAACGTTAATTGGTAGAATAAAAAAACCTGGAACGAGTTCAGGAACACTTCATTCGGAAGACATTGGTCAACAATTGTCTCCGGTAAATCTATTGTCACCTCATCGATCGTGTCCATTACAACCGTAAGTGACAGCCTGGTCAAATGTTTGGATTCATCCCCATCCCCAACCACCGATGCAGGGCACAGAGACGGAATACTTATTGTCTCATTCTCTGCTTCTATTTGGTTGCACAACCAACAGAAGATGTTGCCATATCTCTGTAACTTATGTTTGAATATGTTTATAAATGTCGCATTAAATTCCGTGCAAAGATCCCATGATGTGTCCCTCTCGTAAACTAATCCAGACACATTACAGGTCCTAATGACATCAGGTTCACAGCGCGAGGTAGTCAAATCAAATCCTTTTGGAGGAAGATATTTCAAAATGCAGTCTTTGGAGACTTCAAAATCGTTACCTTCAATAATCTTTCCGACCAAGTCAGAAAAAGTACTCTCCGACGCACATGATAGAGTCTGTTGCCAATTTATTCCGTCGGTAACATTGTTGCAGTGTGCAAATTCTTCATTTAAATAAGTCAGCTTCTTACTTTGAGAATAAACTGGTTGGAAATTAGATTTGATGATAGAGCCCTCGTGTTTATTTACATTATCATAGACTTTAATCTTTCCGTAGCATTCATCTATCATTTCATAGTATGAGGTAAGAAAAAGGTCGCGTGTTGACGTGGGGCGACAGACTGGTTGCTTGTTTTCTTGTTTCGTGACGTTATTAAAATCTCTGTGACAACAATTTTTATAAAATCCACATGTTTCTGAGCACGAACAGGGCTGACAGCAAGGCGTATACTTCTGTGAATAAGCCGTAGGAAACACTTGAGAGGCACTGTTCTCACAAAATGACGTGTATGGGCAGTATTCTAAAAGATTGTCTGGCAGCGTAAATTGTTTTCCTTGCGAGCTCCCTATCAACACAACAATAAACACCGTGTAAGAGACAAACATTTTCATTTTTATATCAATACGCTTTAAACATATTGTATATTTTTATGAATTTAATTTATCTGTCATCATGATAACATGTCTAATCCATTTTATATTTACTTTGTCAGAGTTAAAAATGTATATTGATATGTTCAATAAATTTTTGTCACTTTTTTTAAAAAGACCTATGCTATCACTAACGTTCCTCTACTCTGCGAAATATCTTTATATACGTTGGACAATCCAATAATGTTAAGGAACATTTAATTAATTTTAGAAATCACTGTCACGACCTCTTATGTTTTAATTGGAAAGCCACAAGCGTAATTTTTTTTTTCATTCAAGTAATAATATACGAGATTCTGAACAATACCAAAGTTAATGACTAGAAGATTGAAACTGCACAAATAATGCTTTGTAAGAAACCATTTTATAAGAAAACTATTAACTTTGAATTGGATTTAATTAAATCTGTGTGTAATTCATTTTGTCGTTCAAGTTTTTCAAATAATTAAGAGCATTTTTAAGCAATATATATGACATTAATAGAAAGTTACCGGTTGCGTTGGAAATTAAAAGGTGAAATACATATATCAGGAATTGCCACATTCAGAAAAAACAGCCTCCCCACACAGTCAAGAAGAAGAAGAAGAAGAAGAAGAAGAAGAAGAGAGAGAGAGAGAGAGAGAGAGAGAGAGAGAGAGAGCATGGTTAATAAAATTATCAGTTTCAAAAACGACACCACAAATAATTAATAATTAATAAGAGAACCCGAGGGGTTACCGCCTCGGAACGGCCAGTGACAAATCAAATTGTCACTGGGGGTTTAAACCAGGTTCTAGGGTCCACCAACCTCACACTTGCCCCAACAGGTTCTCATATCAACACACAAGTACCAAAACATACACCACAAATAATTATTCATTTCCATTTCTTACCGTGATCAGGCTCAATGACACCGAGCAAGCAATATTTTCATGTTTGTCGTGTTTGGTAGTTTCCAAAGTTCCCTTTTCATATTTTGTACAGTACTTAAATTGTCGGAAATCAAAAAAAGTCGGTTCGGCTACGTAGTACAGGTTCAAATCGGTCTGGAAAATAATTGCCAGATATACTATATAAATTTGTTACTATAAATAGTAAGGTATGTATTATTTTCGGATATCTTAAAAAGTTGCAGGACAGGATATGGGAAAACCTTTTTAAGTTTGTCTTACCCTTTTCACGTCACGGAAAATGGAATTTACTAAGAAATTTTTAATTTTTCATTTTTAAGTTTCTAGTGATTACTTGTAAGACACACGTTATTGTTTAGTTGGTCAAAGTAGTAAAACCGTTTTAGCAGACGACAGTCGGGAAATTTGCAGAAAACCAGAAAAAGATTCAAATTTTGCAACACCGGTAGGTAGTGTGCTACTAATCTTGATCATGGTTATTGTTTCAAAAACCATCGTTTTTAAAACTTAAAACCATGGAAATCAATTCATACTTTATCAGTCAGTTACAGCTGGTTGTTACTATCAAAGTGGTAACTTTCTACTGACATTGAGTAGATAGATATGTAAAAAACAACACCAAATCTTGCATTTTTATATGGAAATTCGGGTACAATAGCAAGGAGAATTAAATTTTAAACGTTGTTAACTTAATTCATTTGTGTATGTTACTTTCAGTGCGGAAGGATAACCTATCAAGAAAACTTAAAAAGCAGCCGTAGCCTATCATATGTAGACTATGTTCACCGACCTTCTGTTATATTTAAATGGTGTTATTCTTGTGTATTATCTGGTTCTAGAATTCTGCCTTTGTATGTACTCTGAAGCACCATTTAGATCAACAGTCCCATTTATAATTTTGGGATCCGTGATTCCTCATGTCAATATTTTTGGATTGTTCTGCGAGCTTTTTATGGAAAAAACAATAGCGCGCAAACATTTACGTCAAATATTGCGCGATGACGTCACTTGAAAACTTTCGATATAACTGAAGGTCGCTAATCATACAATGGTATTTTTTCAAACAAATAATCATGGCGTACAAAATAAAAGGAAATATTTTAACTCCCAGGCTATCTTCTGCATCTTCTGTCCGTATTCCGGCTAAATTAAACACCATCACATACCTGCAACCGTCAGTTAGTTTATCTCGAAAAGAATTATCTTCGGCTACTTCCGTCGATATGACCGCTTTGCAGAGTGCACAATGCACTCATTTATTTGAAAATAATTGAAAAAATAAAATTGTCACCTATCAAATCACATATTCTTAAAAACTATAACATATCCACTTCTATAAAACTGAACGACGGAAGACGCAGATCCTATCTTTTTATATACAAGTGCAATTGAAAGAGGTGTAGGTGCGGCAGCTTTTTAAAATGTAATTCAACAATAAAAATAAACAGTTAATGGAATAACTTTTTCAGTCAACATTAATTCAGATATTGACTGACAAACGGATAATATTATTTATGTTTTAACTTAAAATGCTTTAAATTGTGGCATTTAATATGTTGGACAAACAGAAAGCTCTGTGAAAACACGTTTAAGACAACAATAATAAAATCAATACATATTTATATAAACATTTGAAACAATCTGGCCACACTTTAAAACATGTTAATATTAAAAATTTTATCCTGTTGAAATAAATATATTTGATAACAGTGCTTCAAGAGCATTTAAAATTAGAGCAAGGCTTATTTCAGAACATAAACGGATACAAAAAATACAAACACCTTATCCACTTGGTTTACATGATAATATTTATCAAGAAGGCAACATTTAAAAAGAATTCTGATTTGGACATTTTTGATTTGCTTGAAATACGAAAACGAAAATCGAGGTCATATGGGATAGACTAATGGCAACATCAAAAGAAAATCACGTGTTCATTGTTCTATTCATGACCTTCAAAATATTTTAAAACATTCTGGTAGACACGCTTTGCTTTCAAGTTTGGCATCTCTTTCTATTTCAAGTTTACAGAAAGTGGACAAAACATAAAATATGCATATCAGGAATCGCCACACTCACAAAACACAGCCTCCCCATGCAGCGAAAGAGAAGAGAGGAAGAAAGAGCATGTTTGGTATAAGTATGTCAATTCAAAAAGGACGCCATAAACAATTATAAGGAAGCCGATGATGCTGTTATAAGAACTCATGTACTTAATGAATTTGCTGGCCTTACTCAGTGATACACACGGCATGTTCTCAAACCACACATTGACTTGGAATCTGATCACCAAAGACAGTTCCTGAAAATTTCTTTTTCAAATAAAGATAAAGAATTTATTGACCTTCCAAGTATATTTAAAGATAAAACTGTTGAATCGGCTATACCTCATGATCTTAAGAAAACTAAAAAATTCCCATCGTGTGTTATGAATACAACAAACCAATTAGAAAAAGATGAAAATGGAACTTTGAAAGCCATCGAACACGACACATATAAAAATATTGCAGGCTCGGTTTGATTTAGCTTGTTCATGGACAGTAATGGAAATGTATGTTACTATGACACTGCTCCAATTCAAAATTTCCTATCAACCTGCCGTCACATCGTTACAGGGGATCTAAATGTTATCAAAGACTTTAGAATCCGAAATTTAATTTCAAAAGGTCCGAAATATAGAATTCTATCGGACATCGACTGTAATACCTTTCGTGCGGAAATTGCAGAGTCTTTGAAGTCTTTGCAATAAATGGTGTCGACGAGAACGTGCTGAGCATAAGGCTCTTTTAAACTGGATAATAAAACAAATATTCAAAATACTTGACACTCGTACTTCCTTCTATAAAAGAAACATAGCTTTATTACCACCTTGACCTCGTTTAAACATTCGTCATTTTAAAAAGGGTATTCAAGATTTTCACCATTGATTTGTTTTAACACCGGCTGATAAGGCTTCAAATAATGTTATTATAGTGTGACGTATGCACTAGACCTATATTTATGTTCAAACTGAATAATAGCACTAATGATTATACACTGACTTCTTCTGGCTGAGCAACCTGTCCATCCACCTTAAACTGAAAGAAATAATAACTATTCTTTGCTTCAGTTCCGTTCAGTTAAATTCTTGTGTTCTGTCATTAAGAATCTTATATGGAAATAAATAAAATTATTTCTATGAGAAGGCTCATTTTCGTTAATTTTTTGTGATGTTTTCAAATTGATCATTTATTTAACCATGCTTTCGTTTCCTTTCAACTGTTTTGTTGTTTGTGGAGGCTGCGTCTTCTAGAAGTTGCAATTCTTGATATGCATGTTTAACTATATATTCTATCGTTCGACCAGGTAATTTGCGAGAACACCCTGTTCGATCGGCAGATAAATTGTACAAACCAACATTCAGTTTATACTTGAATTTGCACTGCACTTGTAGTGATATATGTTACATAATACAAATCGAATCTTAGATGTTTTGCTCAGTTGACTTATTATCAACCGCCGTTGTTTTTGACAATGTCTATCTTTCTTCACCATTTCCTCAATATGTTCAATCACCCCGAGAATATACTTCCTGCTTTTTAAATTTTGCCTTTGACTTTGTCTGTGATTTATATTCTCAGATCCCCTGTCAAAATTCTACATTTGTATTTTGTTTAGTTCCGCCAATTTTATTTCGTTTTGGGCAAACCAATGGTTTTATCTGGGGACCATACGCCGCTGAACACGGAATGATATTAATCTGAAAATACCGCATTAAAGGTTCCATGCTCTCCGCCATATGCATACCATCATTTGGGATGGATCAAAATTGCACTAAATATTTATTTTGTAAATATTGAGTTGCGCTACACCCGGGGCTAGGCGGCGTGGGCAGTAATATGCATTTCCAATACTGCCCATTAACAGGCTCAATCAAAACGAGTCTGCAATATTTTCATATTTGTCGTGTTCGGTGGCTTTCAAAGTTCCCTTTTCATCTATATTACTTATTACTTAATATGTGCCATAAATCTTATTCTTCAATTTAGATTTAGACATAATATTTTGATTTCATCAGGGAAAATCACATCACTCGACCGAAAACCATGATTATAGGCATTAAATGTAGGTCTTGGTTCGGTAACTAAAGTTTTTGGCAATATTCATACTTATATGACCGTGAGTTATAGTCTTATTTTAAATTCGAATCATATGCATTGGATGATTTTTTTTTAAAGCGATTGTAATGTGTGCATGAATCCTTTCTGCATCAGATAGTCCAAACAGTTTACACATATAAAAATAAAACAGCGAGAAATTGTGATAAGATTAAGGGTCATGTACAACATACTGTTGATTATGTTTTTCGTCAGCCATTGTTATAAGTCGACTGCGTATCGCAACGGCGACTCAGTAACGCGAGCAGAACAGTGAGACCTTCATCAGAAGTAACAGAAACTTTTTCTCGTACATTTCTCTTATTTCGATCCAGTTATGCTCCTCCCTATCTCGACCCTACTTCATGACACTCCAGAATCACATAATAGGCAAAGATCAATAGGAAGCGTAATGGCCTTGCACGATGTCGCCGTATGGGTTCGCTTCCCAGTAGGCGCAATAGCATTTGCTGATTTGACACGAGAGGCTCTGTAAGGTCATTAGTACCGGATATTTTGCTTTACAATGCCTTTACCTTCTAATGTTTAATGTGTTTTTGTGTTTTTGCATTCCAACATTGTCGAGTTGATGGGTGGGTTGAACTTATTTTACCAAGGTAACTTGTACTTGTTTGTTCACATGTTCGGGCATGGTGGAGGTTGGTGCACACAAAACCTTAGTGAAAACCCCGGTGGCAAATTGTGTTGCCAATGCCTGATCCAAGGCTGTTATCCGGAGTGTTCTCTTTTTCGTTTATTGTGTGTGGTGTCTTATTTGGATTTTCTCGTGTTATAAGCCTATGCTCTTTTTTACATCTTTACATTTCGGGTGCTTGGAGAGGCAGTGTTTTCTGGGTGTGGCGATTCCTCTTTATTATTAAAATTACCCTTTTTATCTGGTCCTTGTTCAATTAAAACTATAGCTAATCTGTATAAATATTTTGTTAAGTCTAAAGAAGGATATGGTAGTACTATGAATAAGTGGACACATTTGGAGAAAATAACTTTTTGAACAGTAATTTCCAGAGTAATAAAATTTTGTTTTGACAAATATTCTAATAAATATTCACAAGATATTTCAGTAAATAAGTCAAAAAATAATCATTAACGGCATTTCTTTCTAACTTCCGCTTCAATTTAAAGAAAAGATTTTATCTACCTGGTTTAAACCTCCAGTGGCAAATTGTATTGCCAAAGACCGTTTTCAGGCGATATCCCGTCGGATTCTCATTTTCGTTAAGTGTTTGTTTGTGGTGTCAATTTTGAAACTATTTTGAAACTATTTGGCTGCGAAGGGAGGCTGAGTCTTCTGGTCACCTGAATGAAACAATTTCTGATGTGCATGTTTTGCTTTTTTCCAATTATATGAAAAACATTAAAGTTAAATCGGCTGTACTTAATTATTTTAAAAATACCGAATCACAAATCTTTTGTTATAATTCAACGTATAACAAACCAACTAGAAACAAAGTTTTATTTAACAATAAATTACCTCAGATTTTCAAATAATTTTAAATACACATATATCTTGAGATTGTTAAGATTTAAAAGAGCACTTCAATAAATCTGTCGGATATATCATGACAGGTGTTCATAATGCTCTAAGATCTCTAGCATTTGCGATTTATTTTCTAGATGCTTAATACAAAAATTCCATCCGAAATAGATTCTAATACATGTCGTGCAGAAATAGTCGGGTTTTTATCATTTTTGGTGCAGCTAGAATCTTGGTTAAACCCGCAATGGAATATTGTTAAGCAACTGAACGTTCCAATAGAGTAACCCATTGGGTTCTCATTTTTCATGCTCTCTTCTTCAATAAGCTTTTTGGCCGTGTTTGAGGCTCTGTCTGCTGAATGTGGTACATGTAATCGTGATATGCATATTTCATTTTTTTACAATATTTACAAAAAAATGAGTGTCTTCATACTAAAATTAGTTAAATAAAATGAAATTGCATGATAAATGGAATCATAAGTTACTCTTGTTTGATAACAGATGATACTGGAATCGGCCGATATGGTCTGAAAACGCTCGACAGAGCCTCGCCTTTCCTATAACCACATAGACATTGTCCAATATCATATGTTATTCTTTGAGTAACTCTAGAATTGTTACAGTTTTATTAGCAGGAAAGCAAATGGAATGAACAAAGAGCTATCCAGTAATTAAATTAACGGTTTAAAACATTCAATAGGAATTGCTTTTAATATTCATAAGATATTGTGTATCTATATGAAACCTTCCAATATCCTCAACCTGCTCTTAAATGAACTTGAATGTGAGGTCAAGAAGAATTGCTAAACTAACACACACAATAAGGTAACACGACCAGGAAATCCGGCAGCTCACGTCTGCTGTGATGGTCCGGAAACTCATCGAGGCAAATCCGAACAGTCGGTGTTTGTTTAATTTTATCACTGACATTCTCTGAGGAATTAACCCGGTACAACTCCATCATTACATTCCTGAAACTAGCGTCATAAATTGTCTTATTTGTTACTTTGAAAAGAATTGTAGCATACAACTATTTATACTCTTCCGGCAGTAAATCAATCTGATCACAAAAGCATAACTGGCTTAGGAAAACTCCGGTTTTGAATATTCCTTTTGGGACAGAATCGAAAAAGATTAGATATTCATCAAACTTCGTCATATTTAGTTTTTGGTACAACAGGTAGTCAGGAATGAAAACATAAGTTGTGTGTGTACTTGTATTACATCCCCATTCCCAAAAGGTTATCTTGTTCGACGGGGTTGTAGTTTAGAACCTCATTTAACGCAACATTGAGTCGATATGTTTCTTTCCCATTCTTAAGCACCCATGTTTCCTTCTCTTCTGAGCCTGTTTTATGACATCGTGTAAGTAGGATGGGTACACAGAACTAGAACTTTGAGGATAGGTAACTTTTGTTATCAGATAGCTCACAGCCGTCTGGTCCGCAGTTGTCCGGAATAGAGGTACAACATGCCAGTCCTTAAGCGAGCCTCTCTGCAGCCACTTTGCCAAGCTATCACTCCTATAACCAGCTGACATGTTGCTGAAGAACACCATCGGAATAGTTTCGTTGTTCAATGGTGTTAGTTTAAGCAGAAATGAAAAAGGCCCTTCATACCACTGGCTGCTATAAAAGTGACATTTGTTGTTCAAAATGATCTGCCCAAAAGGACATTTTCTTGGTCTACACGATTTCTATATTAAAAAAGAAGAATTATCGTTTTTAAAAGTGATGAACTTAAGACTCTAAAAAACGTTACTACATGTTACATGTCATTTATATATTTCAACGTCAAACAATTATCATGCATAGAATTTCTCATGAGAACAATTAGAATTTTTATAAAATGTAAATAATGTTTTTTGTAAATCTAGCTTTATTTCTTAACATGAAACTTGTTGTTGGTTTTTTGTTGTTGTTTGTTTGATCTCTATTCGTTGTTGGTTCTGTTTCTGAAAAATCTTGGTTGTTTAAACGACCGTGATTTCAAGCTAAGTTGCAGAATGTAGCATAACTCTTCCTATAATTTGTTACCTATTTTTGCATTCAATTCAACAAGTCTGTTTCATCATTGTTTGAAATATGTTGTAAAGTAATTTTAAAAGCCGATTTATTCTTTTCAGAATTGTCACTTATAACATTCAATTGTTTCTAGGTTGAGACCCTAAACAGGCAAAATAAACTGTTACTTTAATGTTTAAGGCAATGTTAAAACAACAACGTCCCCTTTCACCTAGCACCAGGTTTAACCCCTCTCCCCCAACCAATTATCAAATTGTTTTGCCACTCGAAGGAGGTAACTCTTTTTTCGTTTATCGTTTGTGGTGACTTGTTTAAAACTAATCATTTTGTAAAAACATGCTCTCTTTTCTTTTCTGCTCTTTTAGGATGTCTGCTGAGGCTGTGTTTCTTAGTGTGACTATTTTTTATATGCATATTTCTTTTGTTTCATATAAGGTAATTATATACAGAGTAAAAAGTAAAGAATAGGAAAAAGAAACGCTAATTGGTAGAATAAAAAAAACCTGGAACGAGTTCAGGAACACTTCATTCGGAAGACATTTGCCGACAATTGTCTGCGGTAAATCTATTGTCACCTCATCGATCGTGTCCATTACAACCGTAAGTGGCAGACTGGTCAACTGTTTGGATTCATCCCCTTCCTCAACCACCGATGCAGGGCACTTAGACGGAATACTTATTGTCTCATTCTCTGCTCTTATTTGATTGCACAACCAACAGAAGATGTTGCCATATCTTTGTGCCTTCGATTTGAATACGCGTATGAATGTCGCATTAAATTCCGTGCAAAGATCCCACGATATGTCTCTGTCTTTAACTAATCCAGACACATTACAGGTTCTAATGACATCAGGCTCACAACGCGAGGGAGTCAAATCAAATCCTTTTGGAGGAAGATATTTCAAAACGCAGTGATTGAGATATTAAAATCTTCACTGTTAATAATATTTTCGATAAACTCAGAAAGAGTACTCTTAGACTCACAGGCTACAGTCTGTTGCCAATTTATTCCGTCAGTGACATTGTTGCAATGTGCAAGCTTTTCGTTGATATAAGTCAGCTTCTCACTTGGAGAATAAATTGGGTGGAAATAAGAGTCGGAGAAAGAGTTATTGTAGAGAACTGAATTGTTCAAGCCCTCAATCTTTATGGAACATTTATCTATCATTTCGTAGTAAGAATTATAAAGTAAATCTTGCACTGAGGTAGAGCGACAGACTTGTTGCTTGTTTTCTTGTTTCGTGAAGTGATCATAATCTCTGTGACAACATTTTTTATAAAATCCACATGTTTCTGAACACGAACAGGGCTGGCAGCACGGTGAATAGGTCTGCAAATACGGACACTCTTGAATGGCAGTGTTCTCACAAAATGACGTGAATGGGCAGTATTCTAAAAGAGTGTCTGGCAGCGTAAATTGTTTTCCTTGTAATGGGACCGTCACACTAGGACGTTCTGGCCAGCGTTCTTTGACGTTTGAGGAAACGTTGGTAGTCGCCCTCGGTTGCTGGGATAACGGCAAAAGAGCACTGTGTGAACGTCGGTGATCGCCGGTCCGAAAAAAATTTGTTTTGAACATGCAAAAAAAATTCCCTGAGACCAGTGTTCTTCAACGTTTAATTTTAAACGCTGAAGAACGTTTAAATACGTTTGTGGAACGTTTTACTAACGATCGCTGAGCGTTGCACGCGTTCGGCTAGCGTGAGTCAGTCGTAACTTGGTTGTTACAAATCGTTTGCTTTGCTGTGAACGACTCACTGGCGACCGGTCCACGATAGCTAGCCGGTCAACTAGCACACGCAGCGTGTGACTAAAGTAAAGAGAACTTCCTTTTGGCGTCCATTGAGCGTCATTCGAGCGTTACCTGAACGTCCATGCATCAGCTTGCTCGTCTAACGTTAACACATCGATCTTCGCGCGCCAGTGGCATGTAAGAACATGCTTATGGTATATTGGTTTTCTTACTTGGTCGCTATTACACGTTTCTAGTGCGTCCGACACACGCTAGTGGTGCATTTAACGTTAATAACAAGTCAAGTCCCTCATCCTCATTCTAGAATGCTCAAAACGTTGACCAGAACGCAGTGTGACGGCTTCATTAGTTCTCCATCAACACAACAATAACACGGTACAGAATATGGTCATTTTCATTCATATATTAATATGATTTAATTACAAAATTTAGATTAGTATTGAGCCGAAACAAGATAAAGTACCTACTATATATTGGTTGCCTAAAATGCATAAAACACCGTACAAAGCAAGATTTATTGCTAACTCTAGTTCTTGCACTACTACTAAATTAACGTGCTCTTAACATCTTGTCTTACAGCTATTAAAGAACATGTTATTAGGTATTGCGATAAGGTTTTTGAAACTTCTGGCAAACATTTCTTTCGGTCGATTAAAAATTCAAATGACGTTTTGAAAAAAGCTTAAATCAAATAATTTTCAGGCGTTTTCTTTGTCCACTTATGATTTCTCAACTTTATACACTTCGCTCCCTCATAATTTAATAAGAGACAAGCTTATCAGTCTCATTGAAAAAAAACGTTTGCTAGAGAAAATAAAACCTTCATCGCTTGTAATGAACATAGGGCATTTTTTACAGATGGTTCTTATGATTATACTTTATGGACTTGTCAAGACCTAATAGAGTCGCTAACTTTGTTACTAGATAATGTTTATGTTAGATTCGGTACCTCTATTTATAAACAAGTAATAGGCATTCCAATGGGAACTAATTGTGCACCCCTTGTTGCTGATCTGTTTTTATACTGTTATGAAAGAGACTTTATGTTATCTCTTTCTACTGAACATCAAGATGATATTATTACAGCTTTTAACAACACCTCGAGGTACCTTGATGATTTATTAAATATAGATAATAAACATTTTCCATTACTTGTTAAGAAGATTTACCCTAATGAACTACAACTTAATAAAGCGAACACTTCAGAAAAGCAAGCAAACTTCCTTGATCTAAATCTGTCAATTGAAAATGGTTACGTCACTACTAAAATATATGATAAAAGAGATGATTTTAATTTTAATATAGTAAATTTTCCGTTTTTAGACAGCGATGTTCCTCGTGCAACATCTTACGGGGTTTATATTTCACAGCTTGTTAGCTTTTCAAGAGCTTGCAACGATGTTAATGATTTCAATGAACGTAATCTTTGCATTACAGAAAAACTTTTAAAACAAGGTTATCGGTATCACAAATTAAGAAAAACATTTTGCAAATTTTATCGTAGATACCCAGATCTAATTCATAAATACAGGTGCAGTTTAAAATCACTATTGCAACAAGGTATTTAACAGCCAGTTTTTTATGGAGATTTAATTTACAAACTTAAGAAGATAAAGAGAAATGTTAATTTCTCCCGGTTGTTCGTAAAAACCATCTGTAAATTTAAAAAGAAAGGTTACCAACATGATATTTTACAGCGCTCTGCATGCCTGGTGATTAACCCTTCTACAGTTGATCATTATGCTTACCTCTTTGGTTGCACGACGGTGGCAGGGGTTTAAGAGTTTATGAAGGTTTATGGGGAAATCTTTTCTTAAAAGAACCTAGAAGCTCGATTTGTTTCTTTTATACCTGTCATCGTGTTCTCGGTCATCGGTAAGATCATCGAGTACCCGCCCTTTCGCTTTGCAATGCTATTAGATTCTTATGTTTTACATGTTTGTGTGCTTTTGCATACAACATTGTTGAGCCGATAAGTGGGTTGGAGTGGTTTCACAAAGACAACTTGTATTTTTTTTGTGATATGAGAACCTGTTGGGGCAAGTGTGAGGTTGGTGCACCCTAGAACCTGGTTTAAACCCCCAGTGGCAATTTGATTTGCCACTGACCGTTCCACAGCGGTAACCCCTCGGGTTTCATTTTTGTTAATTGTAAGTGGTGTCTCTTTTGAAACTGATCATTGAATTAACCATGCTCTCTCTCGCTCTCTTCTTCTTGACTGTGTTGGGAGGCTGTTTTTTCTGAATGTGGCGATTCCTGATATGCATATTTCACCCTTTATTAGACTTATAATCTTTCTTTCTTTAATTGTATCTGTCAATATGAATACACTTCCAATTCTTTTTAAATTTTCTTTGTCTAAAATAAAAAAAATTAAGATTGATATTTTTAATGGATATAGTCAATTATTGTTTTTTTTTAATTCTTTGCTATCATTAACGTTTTTCTGCTCTGCTAACTATCTTTATATATGTTTAACAAACCAATAATTTAAGCGTGGGCAAAATTGCGGGTGCTCAATGACCTTCGCGAGACCTTGTGTCAAATCATCAAGAAAACGTCGACAAGGATAAAAGAAACATATCGAGCTTCTCGGTTCTTTTACAAATAATTTAAAGGGAACTTTGAAAACCCCGAAAACGACAAATATGATAAAAGTTGCAGGCTCTGTTTGATTGAGCATGTTCATGGGCAGCTATGGCAATGCTTATTTCTGCCAACGCCGCCAAGCCCCGGGTTGAGCGCAACTAAATATATTTACAGCAATAAACAGTACAATTATGTGCACATATATATACTCAACAAAAATAAAAAGTATCCACTTTCCTATAGTTAATTTTGTAATATACGAACATGAAAAATCAAAATTCTATATGTGTACACATTTGCTTTTCTGTACGAACGAAATTTTCGGCACGAAAGAATCGCTGAAACAGATGATGTTATTAGATAAAAGATTTTTGTGGTTAGCTTAAAATCCTTGATACCTCATCAACATAAAGTAGCACAGTAAGAAACAACCATAACATGATTATTAAGTAGATAATCTTACTAAAAATTAAATGTAAATAAAGATAGCAAATTAAACCAGTCAATAAAAAGTAATAAATGATGAAATTTCTAACAGATAATGTAGAAACTGACTTAAGTATATAATGTATAGATAAACCTAAGGCCATATAAAAAGCCGGCAGCGTATACACAACGATGCAAGAGGAAGACGAAGTGCTAACCTTTTTTTAAAGTTCGTGATCATAGTGTTTTTTTCTGATTAAAATTAACAATGACAAGTTAAATGAAACGCTTAGTTTAATTATATTTCACAATATAACAAATACGTAACATTATCCCGAAACCTTTGATATAAGAAATTAATTAATGGGGAGTGTTAGAATACGTGGCATTAAGGCAGTTAGTCAGGTTGGCGACAATTAATTTGTCATCGCACTTATGTGAAAATAAACATTTGATTTTCCATCGACACTGCATTTGTATGGCAGCATTTAATACAAAGATGTTTTCTATTGTATATTCGTCTTCACACCCAATATGTTTTTAAGAGGTGAATATTCATTATAATGAAGAATAATATTATTTATTATTAAACTTATTTCATGCTTTTAGTGGTTTTTAATTAATAACATTCGTGTATCGTATGTCTAACTATGTTGTTGTGTAAAGTTTTTTATTATCATTTATTCTTATTCACGTGCCCCACACGTCTGTTCTTGTTATTAAATACTTTATTGTTTTTATCACAAATCTGACACTGTTATTACTTTCTTAGTAACTGTTCATATTTTTAACATGTTTGTATTACATTTATTTTTTATTATGTCGCAAACATCATTTCTTTGAAGAGACACTTACACAAAGCTTGAGGTGAACGCGTGCCTTCACTCATCACGTGTATCACTTATTTCAGTTTAACCTTATTTATTTTACATCGATTGTGAATCAAGTTCTTCCAACTTATTTTAATCATGCTCGATGACTGCCTACTGGGTTTCCAACCAGTACTCGCGCCGAATGCGGATTGACTAATCTCATTCCTGGTAGGATTCGAACCTCCAGTCTCAGCATCTTGAGTCCGACGCTCTACACCGACGAGTACCACTTTCAATGCAAACAGATATGTAATTGTATCAACTTCATGATATACCTCCTGCTTTTTAAATTTTGCCTTTGGCGTTGTCTATGATAGGCAATATTTATATTCTCAAATCCCCAGTCAAAATTCTATTCTGTTTAGTTCAGCCCTTTGTTTTGTCGTTTAGGGCAAACCCGTTCTTTTATCTGGTGACCATACGCCGCTGGACAAGGAATGGTATTAATCTGAAAATACCACATTTAAGGTTCCATGTTCACCGTCAAACACATACCATCGTTTGGGATGGATCAAAATTTTACTGTTTTCTTTTGGTGTGAATATTAAGTTGCGTTCAACCCGGGGTTACGCGGCGTGGGTAGTAATATGCATTTTCATTACTACCCATGAACAGGCTCAATCAAACAGAGCATGCAATATTTTCATATATGTCTTGTTCGTCGGCTTTCAAAGTTCCCTTTTCATCTATTTAAATCTACACACATTTGTTTTTTTAATGTGAAGGAGCATGTGTTTATTGTTGTTGTTTTTTTCCTTGATTGAAACTCGAGTTTAATGTATGTAGCAGAAAAAATGTTTGTTTATTGAATTGCATGATTACTGGCTTCTGTCTCTCCCTAACCCTTTGTTTTCTGCACGGGATCCTTGTATTCCACAAAAATATGACAGAAGAATTTAAGTGTAGAGTTGCTTCAAAATTTGAGTTTAAATAGTGTATATTTAGGACCACGAAGAATTTTTCAGTTCCATATTCCATATTCGTGTGTTGAAATATCTGAAGTTAGCAAAGAAATACCAGTTTCCAATGCATTTATTCACTACTATTTGTTATACATTAAATACAAATGTTTAAACAACAGCAGTTTTATTAATTGCAATTTGATTTAATCCTCAAGATGTGTTAAAGTTTCATTTGTTTGCAAAAATGTCATTGCAGTTGACCAAACATATACGGGTTAAAATCAATGCTGACAGTAAGTAATAAACAAACTTTGATCAGTATCACTATTGGATTATACTTCTAATGGTAAAGGTGTACTAAGCTACCACAACTTTGACACTTACCTCATTGAAATAAACAATTATGTACACTTCAGTTGCATTTACCTTGGATTATTATATTGACAAAAAGGACAACTAAGACCTCACAAACAAATATCAAAGAGACCCTTTGGGTTATTGCCTTGGAATGGTGAGTGGCAAAACAACTTGCCGCTAGAGAGTTAAAAAGGTACCTGAGGGGTTAACGCATTGGAAACATCATGGTGCCAGATTCTAGGGTTCACATACCCCACACTTGTACCAACAGGTTCTCTTAAGAACAAGTAAGCACTGGTATTCTTGGTGAATTATCTCATACCTATCAACTCGACAATGTTGCCAAACGTAATCACCTGAGCCGCTTATGAATTGTTAAGCATAAAAGGAGGATACCTAACAGGGACCATAGCACCTGGAGTCAAATCAGCAAGATAACGATGGCAAAATAAAAGGATTGATCGAGCTTCTACGCTCTATTACAAGATTTCCCAAGAAACTTTCATAAATATCTAAAGAATTGTCCCCTTGTTAAGCAAAATGAACAACTATAAATGTGTAAATTTCCAGGCATGAAGAGATCTGTAGCAAAGTGAAATATTCATATCCAGAATGGCAACATCCAGCAGACACAGCCTCTCCACACAGCCAATGTAGAGTATAATGAAGGTAGTCTTTGTTTTTGAATTTTGTAATGTTGTCGTTAAATTTTCCTTGACATAATAAAATTGAACACAGAATAAACTTTTCCAACTTTTAATTTTATAACTTTCATCCACATGTAAACTTTTAAACTTTCAACACAGATTAACTCCACGTAAATCCTTTTAGAGCAAAAACACAACTATACATTCAATCAATTATTGTCTCTTTTATAGAAAACTTTACCGCCAAAAATTAATGTTCATGTTTCTCTCACAAAAACATGCAAAGCAAGACTTTTCCCGCCAATAGCTTAACACTTATTAGGAGCAAAGTATGTATATAATAATGTGGAGCAATATGGAGCATTTACATAGAGTTATAAGGAGCAAAGTATGTACAAAATAATATGAGGAGCAATGTGGAGTAAAGTAAACATATATTCGCAATTCGCGACAAATGTAATAAGAAAAAATATAATTATAATTTACTAACATAGTAGATGTTATACATTTATATTTAAACTAATATTCTTTTCTAGATAGCATCAAAAAATGTGTGTACCTAATTTCTATCTGTCAAAATATTTTAGCCACATGTCCATTTCTTGTCTTCACTTGTATTTATTAAATACAATCTTGTTATGATAAAGCAAGAAGTTATATGACTGTTAATGTTGTTTTACATAATCATGATGTATATAATATTATGAGGTGTCAAACTGTCATTTTGGTATACAGTTAGTAAGTAATACGTCTGCACGCACCGTCACCAACGTAGGGTATAAAAACCAGATATTAACTTGGATAGTTAGAACGGCCAGAACAGGCCTAGAATGGGCCAGGAGGAGGCGGGTGTGTTTGGCTAAAGGCTAAAGTACTAATTTTAAATAGGTGTCTGAGAAGTTTATGACACTTAGACGATTATTTTGAAAAGCTATATTTATAAGAAAGAACTGTTTATGTTTTAGAAAGTTGGTTGAAGTAACTGTTAACAGCTTATAGAGATATAAAAGTAATTGTGTAACTTGACAAGTGTTCGTGTTATTTCGCCGTTAGAACTTGATAAGATTAAACAACTACATTACAATTTACAGAAAAAGTTCGAGACAACCGGAGGGAAAGTAGACGTGACGAAAATTAAATGTTCCCTTCCGCTCGGCTTGTTGCTAAAATTCAAGTTAATGATTTACCGTCATTTACCATGGCGTGGTTCAAACTGTGTAATATTTTGTTGTGCAAACTTTGAGCAGCGCTCCAAGTATTGCTTTGCGGCATGTGCAATGTTTAGGATCTCCACAACTGTCTATAAATTGGCTTCATAATACCCAGTATGCAATATTTGTATTTAATCTCTTGGTCGATGGCTTTTACTATCAGTCTTTCATTTTTAAAACAAATATTATAATATTAACATTAATATAACATTAAGAAAAAAAATCAGTAAACAAATCTAATTAGAAAATAACTGAGCTGTCAAAAGCAAGGATTTTACTTGTTATCCATTTTTAGAAGATTGGAGAATAATTTATCATTTGCTGTCAACTCTACTAAAGAGAAGGCGAAATTGATATATTACCATGTCATGTAAGATATCTTTTGCAAATTAAATATTAACCGTCAATTTCTATAAATCTTCAGAAATATGTTGAGATACGACATTCTGGTCAGCTATTTTAATATTAAAACATACATTTAGAAAAGCGTCCTGTAAAATATGCACACATGAAAAAAAACAATTTATGTTCCAGGCTAGAGCTGCAGTCTATCATTATTTATAAAAAAAGATCATTGCTTCCTGTTGAAACACATTATAACTACAAAAATGCTCAAAATAGATGAAGATGTAACTCTGACAGCCATTAAATATGATAATATTGCAGGCTCGGCTTGATTGAGCATCTTATATGGGAATAATGGCAGTACAAATAAAAATGGTACTGTTAGAAAATGATATTGATCTAATTGAAAACGCACAATGATGTAATATTAAATTACATGGCATTAAATCAACTGATCTACTTAATAATTAAACTAATAGGATTTAAACTAATGTAAGTAATCCTGAATACCAATATCTTTTATAGGCATCGCAAGAAGTAATAAAAATTCTGGTTGAAATATCAAAATATACACATGTATATTTAACCCTTTCCTCCATAGATACACCTTAATTGTGAAAAAGAAATATATGCATATCAGGAATCGCCACACTCATAAAACACAGACTCCCCACGCAGCGAAAAAGAAGAGAGGAAGAGAGACAGAGAGACAGAGAGAGAGAGAGAGAGAGAGAGAGAGCATGCTTGTTATAAGTATTTCAATTAAAAAGGACGCCACAAACAATTAACAAAAAGAGAACCTTTGGGGATCACACTTGCCCCAACAGGTTCTCGTATCACAAAACAAGTACAAGTTGTCTTGTTGAAATAACTCCAAATACCTTGTTGCAAAAGTGATTTTAAACTGCACCTGTATTTATGAATTAGATCTGGGTATCGGCGATAAAACTTGCAAAAGGTTTTCCTTAATTTGTGATACCGATAACCCTGTTTTAAAAGATTTTCTGTAATGCACAGATTACGTTCATTGAAATCATTCACTTCGTTGCACGCTCTTGAAAAGCGAACAAGCTGTGAGATATAAACCCCGTAAGATGTTGCACGAGGAACAACGCCGTCTAAAAACGGAAAATTTACTATACGAAAATCATCTCTTTTATCATATATTTGTGTAGTGATGTTACCGTTTTCAATGGACATATTTAGATCAAGAAAGTTTGCTTGCTTTTTCTGAAGTGTTCGCTTTATTAAGCTGTAGTTCTTTTGGATAAATCTTATTAACCAGTGATGGAAAATGGTTATCATCTATATTTAATAAATCATCAAGGTATCTCGAGGTGTTATTAAAAGCTGTAATAATCTTGATGTTCGGTAGAAAGAGATAACATAAATAGATGAAAAGAAAACTTTAAAGCCATCGAACAAGACAAATATGAAAATATTGCAGGCTCGGTTTGATTGAGCCTGTTCATGGAAAGTAATGGAAATGCATATTACTGTCCACGCCGCCTTGCCCCGGGTTGAGCGCAACTCAATAATTACACCAGTAAACAGTACAATTTTGACCATCCCAAACGATGGTGTGCATATGGAGGTGGACATAGAACCTTCAATGAGGTATTTTCAGATTAATACCATTCCATGTTCAGCGGCGTATGGTCCCCAGGTAGGGTTTGCCCTAAACGAGAAAACAATGGGCGGAACTAAACAGAACAGAATTTTGGCAGGGGATCTTAGAATATATATCCTGCATATCACAGACAACGCCAAAGACAAAATTTAAAAAGCACGACGTATATCCTTGGGGGTGATTGAACAATATCCGAATCAATATTGGCTGGGAAAGTCTCTTTCATAATAGTATAAAAACAGATCAACAACAAGAGGTGCACAATTAGTACCCATTGGAATGCCTATTACTTGTTTATAAATAGAGGTACCAAATCTCAAATAAATGTTATCCTATAAAAATGTGAGCGCCTGGATAAGGTCTTGACAGGTCCATGAAGTAAAATTATCATAAGAAACATCTGTAAAGAATGCCCTATGTTCATTACAAGCGATAAATATTTTATTTTCTTTAGCAAAAGTTTTTCAATGAGACTGGTTAGCTTGTCTCTTATTAAGGGATTGCCACACTCCTCCCAACTTTGTTCATCGATAAAAAGAAAATTATCAAAATCTCAATAATGGCAAAATACCGTTCAATAAAACTTTGCACAATTGAATGTTACAAATGAATCGTTATTTTGCATACAGTAGGACTCGTTTGAAAAGTAAAGAAAAAAAGCTTGACCTAAAAATTCCTTAAAATTCTATTTACATAAATTCACAATAACTAAACGATACAAAACATAATTGTAAATTCCCACGTGTGCGCAATGATACTGACAAGAAAATGTTGTGTACTTTGTAAAAAAATTTCAACTACTAAAAGAGAAATCAGTGATTGTCATCGGTTTACGCGACCAGGAAGCGAACAGAAAATTGAAGGTCAAACACACTTTTACTAATATCTCCTAAAGTTTACATATGTAAGTCACGAGGACACAATAAATTGTTGTCAGTATCATATTACTCATGTGGGCATTTAAAATGATGTTTTGTGTTGTTTAGTTTTTGTGAATTTATGTAAATAGAAATTTAGGGAATTTTTAGATATCGCTATTTTCCTTGACTTTTCTAACGTGCCTTACCATCTGCAAAATAAAGATACATTAATAACATACATTTGTGCAAAGTTTTGTTTAACGGCATTTTGCCGTTCTTGAGATTTTGATAATTTTCTTTTTATTGATGAACAAAGTTGGGAGGAGTGTGGCAATCCCTTAAATTATGAGGGAGAGAAGTATAAAGAGTTGAAAAATCATAAGTAGACAAACAGAACGCCTGAGGGCGATTAGTTTAGATCCAGACCAGCAGGCACATCCGTGCTTTTCGATTTGTAAGGTTATCTCTGACCAAATGCGACCAGTGCAGATCCTGATCAGAAGGCACGGATGTGCCGGCTGATCTGGATATACACTGGTCGCACACGCGTCAAAATGCGTATATATGGAGGAAAGGGTTAAAACAGAATAAAAACTTGATTTCAAGTGTAGCAGTGGCGGACAGTATTAACTTTATGCCTATTTCATTTCAACCATAAATGTGTTTCTAATTAGAGCAATAATTATCTTAAAACAAGCTTAGATGATTATATTTATATTGATAATAACATCCAAAAATTATAATTATTTCGAAAATCCCACCGACAATCTGTGTGATAGGCAATAGTTAAACCTTTTGTACATTGCCGAAAATAAGTAGATGTCCGAAATAATGTGGCCGTGAAATATCGGTTTATAGGTAGACACATCGCTTTATAAATGTTTTATTCGTAACAAAAATGGCATTTTGGAATTTAAAACTGAAAACTCTGATAAGTTTCAAATGTGCTCCGTCATAAAATTTAAAATGTCTTAGGAGAGAATTGCACCAAAGCGCATCAAAGAACAGATGATGGGTGTCTGGTATAAATCATGTGTCTCTGTGCAGTGTTTGACCGCTTCCTAAAACTTTTCTCTTATAATGACCCAATGATTAATATGATTCTGAATATTGTCAATGTTTATTCAATAAACGGAAATAGTCGGCATCATAAATATATAATGTTCATGTTGTAATCGACAAGATATATCATTATTTATGATTATCTGGACATACACTGTATCTATAATTATGAATTATCTGATTTGTGTCATGCGTTATCCGCTAGCTCAACCGGAAGAGTGTTTGGCAAAGTACGACTAGGCGTTGTCGCCGGACGGGTACGATTCCCAGCGTAGGCTTAGTCGGAATTATGTGACTTGGCGCAGTCGGTGTACGGGTACGAATTCCAGTATATACTTTCAGTTATTTGCACATCACAGTAGCGATATTTGTGCAACGCGGCGGCTGTTGAAAGTTTCCCAAACATTCAGTCGTATTATCAGTATATATTATTCGGTTTTAGGTTTTACATAATGACGAACACTATATCAGCTCAACCTTTTTGTGGGGAGGGGCTAACGTATAGAGAACTTTAGTTTTGAAGGATTACATGAAGATTCGATTCTCAATAAAATTATGGTCAAGATAATTTTACAAGAGGAAAGATAATATATACCCAACAAAAAAAGTTCTGAACACATGTGTTCTTTTGTGAAAATTGTATAATGTAGCAAATAACTGGTATAAATACTTACGTTTGTGTAAAGACTAATTGTTTGCGGAGTTAAAGACGAACACGGAATAAAACTTGATTTGTAAATAACCAAGAAATATCAGTTTGATTATAATATGGGTCAATAGTCAAAAGTTGCAAAATTTGCTGTATCAAGGTAGTTGTGTGAAATCTATGCAATCATCTGTTTTTAGCAATAATAAGCATGCATTGTGACGATGGCAGCAGACAGTAATCAATAGTTGATACCAGGCAATAAGTCCAGGCAATTTAGCCGAAATACATGACCAACCTTAAACAAATTCAAACATAAGCGAGTTTATGATTTTTTGATTATATAGACGTCCATGCATTACAGGAAAAAAGTCCTCAATAATATTTAATGCGCACGTATTAAAAATTGATGAAGAAATATTCATACCCATTAAAAAGAAACAGAACACAAGTAAAATTTCAGTAGCTTAAAAAAAACAAATCTGCATACACATTTTCAAAACAAACCTGTTTTCTTAGTTATAGAACAAAATTTAATATGTTGGCATATATATTATGTGTACAAAATATATTATCAATAATACAGGTGAAAAACTTTTTTCATTCCGTGTAAAATTACCCCACCCACTTCAGAATGATAAAGAAAATTAAGTGAAACTGCCAAAAATACACATATTTGATTTAAAGCAGACATACATGTAGTTGCAAATAGCAATGCTTTATTTATAAAACATAACCTGACATAAATTTTAAGTCTGAATGTCTTGTTAATAAACAAATGATACTGATTGCAATGATGCTTGCAACAGCTGAAATTTGCTATATTGTCTTATTAATGAAATCGTCAATGCTCCCTATTAGTCTTCATGCCCAATACAGCATATTTAGCAGTATTCAGCAGTAATCTGTTTAATTATTTATGTCTCCAAGTAAAGATTCAGATTTGTTGCTACAATCAATTCCCCTGCATTCACCACAAGCATAAGAACACTGGGGCCCATGTTTTTTTACAGGTGCATCTCCTGGATTCACAGTTTACTTTACAGCTACATCTTACTACTTTCAGTAATCTAGCAGGAGATGATGCAAGATCTGTCTTCACTGGAATCAGTTTATTATTCCCTTTCAAACACCAACCCCATTCAACAGGATTAAGCTCGTTTCGAATCCATGTTTGAACCTGTAAATATACACGGAAACAGTATTGGGGGCAAACACAGTTTCAAGAAGCTCTTGAAGTCCAGAATTTTCCATCACTCTTCCAATGCATCCCAAAAAGCTCATCTCTCAATGGAAAGGTCCAAGCCGCAACTCTACTGACTAGACTTCACTTGTTGGTGGTTCATTTGTTACAATATTCAAGGCTTTCCAATATAATGGCTGGTCAAAAGTCAGTATTGCAATGCTTTGCAGTTCATTAATTTTGGCTGTCTCACCATAAAATGTAGGGTTGAGTATACACATGTGATGTCACTTGAGTTCATGTCAATCATTGGAAGCATTAGCACAGAAGAATGCCCCGGATGATTTCCAACATTAACTGCTTGCATAAACCCAGACCATGAAGGTGTTTGAATTCCAAGTGGCCTGGAAATTTTGAACAAAGTCCAAGTCTGTAAGTGGTTCTTCAACATTGGCCAAATCGACCAATTTTTTAAGTTTCAGCATTTCTATGTTGTTGTTTGATTTGTTGTAAAAATATATTTCAATTTTTCCAAGAGATAGAAGTTCTTCATTTGAAACTTTAATTCTAGGAGTAGTTTTTCTAGTTTTAAGTTCAGGAGTATTCTTGCCATCTAAAGTGCAAGTGTTGTGATCGACATTGTCCGCTCCAAATTGTACAAATTCGCCATTGTTGTTGTTGTTATTGACATCAACACCTACTTCAACTGCTGCAGCACTACGTTCAAATTTCTGTACTTCTTGATAGGAAGAACAAAACCCAAGACTGTGTAATGTCTCAATTAAAGCCCTAGATCCAAACTAATGATGCAGTTGTACGCCAAGACAAAGCTGTAAAGGTGCATTAATACTACGAGGAATCGAAGCCTGTACTATAGTTTGCCCTATAGATGCTATTTTCTTTTCACAGTTTTTATTATCAATCAGTTGTCTTAGAAAATCCTGAAGGCTAGCAGGCACATAATTCAGGTTGGAATCTAAAGACATTATTTCTGCACTTTAAGGATACATGTCTTTGCTAATATCAAGAGATTTTATGTCATTCAGGATAAGCTTTGCAGCTGCAGTTAACAAAGCTCTTTTCTGAGTGTCACTGTCTTTGTATAAATGACCTTTGTAAAATTTATGCAATATTTCATGAGCTGTAGTTCTGAAAGCTACAACATCATGCTTTCCATTTTGTTCTGATATGATGATGCTATCACCAAAGTGCTCTAAAAATCGTTTTTTCATGTATGCATTACTATATGCTTTATCACAAAGATCAGACATTCTTTTTACCAAATCAGAAACTGTCACCGATTCAGTTTCACTATTCTCAAAATAGTTAATAATTTCCAGAAATGCTGTTTCAACATGCACTTTAGATGGCCTTCCCACTTTTTGTTCATTTGTTTGGTACTGAGAAGGTTTGTTACACCCTGTCCTGAAGTTCACACTACATGTCTGGTGATACCTAGTTTCTACAGCAGGCAAGTCTTGGGCATACTCTAATCTGCCCAGCACAGTGTTACCCCAGCTGTCACTTCTCTCATTGTATACTTTTCGAATACCGTTTTGAAAATCCAAGGTTCTCACCGGAAAACCATTATTTCCTCGCTTATTTGCACTGCTGATGTGCCACAAAAGATACACTTCTCTTGAAATGAAAATTAGTCAGTCAATGATTTTCTTGTCCTTCGACTCCTTGGACTTGAGAATTCACTAGCAATATCTTTCGAAGCTCTTGTATGATTTGGGTGACAATATAATCGTCTACAATCCAGATGAACAACTTGGCCAACCGATACAGAAAGGCTATCCCCTAAAAATAGTTCAGAGGGTATCTTTTAGTTAAAGGTGAAATAAAAATGACTTTTTTCTTAGTATGTCAAATACAAGCTGTATACCTTTTTCAAGAACTCAGAGCAGTATCCATTAATGACACTTATAGAATACAAAAGGTGGTAATTGTATCACTAATAGAAAAACATTGTATTGTAAAATAGAAAACTAATCAAATAAGTTTATCTTTTTTCTTTATGTGGGATACAAAATTTAACTTTTTTTTATTATTATACAAAGTATGAAACAAATCCAAGCAGTATCACTGTCAAATAATAAATGAGAATTTTATTTTTATAGGATGCTAAAAGTGTTGTGCATCATTGATATACATGATACCTTTCAAACTGCTTGCAGCTATAAGTCCTTGACATCCCTTTTCACCAAGCTTTGAAGTTGGTCGTTCATCCTTCTCATTACAGATAACACACACACTTTGATCACTGAAAACATATTTTATAAATGTGTGCAATTTTAATAAGTTAATCCACTTGATTCGGTACCAAAAAAAATATCACTAAAAAGTTCTTCTTTGTAAATTAAAAGCACTCAGTCCTCTAGAACCTAGTTATTGCTGTACAGAGTAGAAGGTTAAAGTCAGTATGACTGTAGTTTAAAGAGACACGATGGCTTAAACTGGTAATAAATTGGGAGTACTAGTAACATGCAATATATTAAAAAATCTCAATTACCTCATTTTACAGGCCTACATAATTACTTCAGCTGATAGAGCCAGGACAATAACTCAGCAATCCGTATCATTCAATTCCTGAAAATGAAAAATTATGCCACATCACATTAACTTATATTTACATTGCTAATGAGTTTTTCCATAAAATATCCCTTTTCAGCAAAACTGAAAATGAACGTGCACACACTTTGAAAAAAAATAGATGAAAACAATTTGTTTCAATTAAGACGAAAATATTGACATTTTGATCCTTCTGCGCTTCCGTAGTTTTAAAAAAGTTTGCATAGCGCGTGACCTACAAAAGTGATAACTGTATTTTTTTCCTCATTTTTTTCTGAAATTGAGGTTTTTAAATCTTTTCTTACTTATAATATCGCGAGATCTTGTTTGGAACTCAAATATTTAAGTCATATTTAATTATTTTGCCACTTTATCCGTAACTCGCGAATAAATATAATAAATCTTGTCCAGATTCAACTGCAAAGAAATACCACTAATGTTATGGTCTCGATAGCAAGAGAATACTTAATTCACTACAATTCCATAAATAAAATCATTTGTAATATGTCTTACCGCATAAAATCCATTTGTAAAATTTCCAAAATGTTGTGTAACCAACTAGCGTATCTTTTACGTCGTCACCGTTTCCGGTTCTTTCGATCTATGGTGGCGTATGAAGACCGCTTAGTTTTTCAAGAAAAGTCGCGAAATTAAAATTAATTTTTTACTAATATGACTTAGCAAATAATTGAGGACTTTTTTCCTCACTATAAGACAATTATTTACTGCAATATTTTCAGAAAAAAGTTTATGTTGGAATTAGTTCAACCTAGAATTATAGAATGCTTCGACTCCCATAATAACATTCAAACTTAAGGTTTTATTAATTAAATTATCATATTGTCTCACCTATTGACCTACAGGGTAAAGATATGTCAAAACAGTTAAGCGATGATTCTAACAGTTTCCATTCTGTATTTACGAGTCGCATCCTTGGCTATTAATTTAGTGTATAAAACAACCAAGAAATGTAATTTACATCCAATCTTATTTGAGAAAAACACAACTGAATTGATTGTAATTAAAACTAATTTATTTCTTACTGTGACCAAAGAAGGCCGGCGTGGTTCGACATTTGCCATCACGGTCAAATTTGTTAATTTGACCGTGACGGGCGTGGTTCGACATTTGCCATCACGGTCAAATTGGTTAATTTGACCGTGACGGCAAATGTCGAACCCCGCCGGCCTCCTAGACGTATTTCTAAAAAAGACAGAGCACGTGCAGTTGGGCAGCTAGTTGATCTACCTGGTATTCTTGTTCATGAATGGAAACTTATTCCAAAATTGAGGATGCCTCGACTTAAGAACTCCATGAGACGGCGCTTGAAAGAATGCCGGGTTCATTGTGGTGGATTTTTTATTAGTTTTAAATTAGTGATTTTTGCAACTTTTGTGTAGTAACCCCCGGTGACTTTAACAATGGATTGCTTATAAAGAAATGATCGGATTTTATTTTTGACTTTTTTACATCGATAAGTTTGAATGGCTTTTTTTATTGTATATGTATCATTTTGTTGTGTTCAATGAAATTTAAAAGATATTATATAAAATATCCAAGTGTGCAGAACTTATTTTGCTGAGTATATATTCTACATTCCGCGTTGAAAGGACACAAAGCCTATATTATTAAAATTCATTGATAAACTTTAACTTTCCTATATGTTTCTGATATTACATTAGGCCTATGTAGAACCTATATATAAGAAATAATAAAAGCAAACCAAGCCTTCATTCTTTTTATCGCACAGAAAAATTCTAACTCGTGTTTTATATTATATTTTATGACCACCTGCTTTGTACAATATTCACAACTAAACAGTTTTCTCTATTTTACCATGATTAACAATTGGTTAAAGTCAGTCGCTATTATTCATAAAAACAGGACGAAAATGGTTAATTAGAATGTAATTATATACAGCGCAAATTCCTAACATTGTCAACAATTAAAATGTATGGCTTCAACGTATGGGATTGGATGTATGCAAAATGACAACATGGCTTCATTAACGGTTAACGACAGTGAGAAAAATTACCTTTCGGAGATTGACAGAGTATTTGGAGTAAACTGGTATAATACTGCAACCGTGTACATACGCGTTAACCATGAAAACTTTACCAAAACTAACATAATGTCAATAATGAAGGTGATATAATTGTGAAGATAGAATAAAAATAACCGTAGCCGCTTCAAATTAAAAATCGGATTCATATTATATGTTGCAATTCTTGATTGTATACAATGTACAGGCACTTTTTGTTATTTCGGTTAAGGCAGCCGTAGATCAAAGTTAAACAGCGGCTTGAAAAAAAACAATCTTACGTTTAATTTCACATTATCCCGGTTATTCGGTGAAATATATTATTTCCGAAATTTCTCGTATGTGTTGGTCTGAT
Source organism: Corbicula japonica (assembly GCA_038501625.1). Classification (NCBI taxonomy): domain Eukaryota; kingdom Metazoa; phylum Mollusca; class Bivalvia; order Venerida; family Cyrenidae; genus Corbicula; species Corbicula japonica. The sequence continues at coordinate 1,924,017 of JAZAYU010000047.1, forward strand.
AACTCCCGCATACCATGCCCACAATCTAGTTATATAATAAATCGACTTTTATTATTAACAAGTGATGTAACAATAGAACAACTTTACAATCATAAGCAAATGAATCCAAGTAGTGTCAATACAATATTGCTGAAAATTGTAATATTAATTCATCTAATCTATAGGTAATATCTGCAAGAAAGACTGAAGTCAAATATATAAACGAAGTTTGCCAGCAATCATGCATTTTATGATGGAAAAACTGCAATGCGAACAACATTTCAAAGAAAAACGTTCAATACAAATAAATTAAATATATGGATCATGAAATTAGACAACTGTTAAAATAATTTTAAATTTACTTAATTATTTTGAGAAGGTAATTTAAAACTGCCAAAATTAAATATTTGCCCCAAACTATGACACAAAATTTTATGTACATGTTGTCACGTGTGATGACACCATTGATCACTATTTTCGGAAATAAAAGTGAAATGCATATCGAGGTAATATTATGATAAGTTTCAAAATAGACACCACAAAAAATTAACGCAAAGGAGAATACCACGGGTTACCGCCAAGGAACGGTCAGTTGCAAAACAATTTGCCATTGGGACTTTAAGCCAGGTTCTATGGTGCAGAGAGAACTTCTGGAACCGACATACGAGCCTTCTAACATTTCATATTGCCAATAATTAAAAAAAGTTTTTTTATGAAAAAGGTATTATCTCTTTTTTCTTGGCGAAAGACATAGCAGTGCAAAAATGCTTGGGCAATAGTGTGACTGGACGTTACTGCCTTGATATTGCATTGCAATGAAATAAAAAGAAAGAAGTTCAACTATAAACGCCACCGAGTTACAGGTTTCAACCATGTTCGAAGGTTGCATGTCGATCCAACAGCATACACCTATATCATAATTATATAATAATTATGACGAGACACGTTTCAGTGCTTCAACATCCCCATTGTTCAACAGAGCTGCTACAATGAGACTTTCACCATTTTACACCATCTTACAAATTTGAAAAACTTATTTCTGGTCATATATATCGACTGCAACAAGCTTTTATTTTTATTTTTTGTATTCCGTAAACAAATCATTAGACTCAATAATTGCTAACCTTAAGGAAGAAAATAAAACACAAGTTTTAATCATTTTTAAGGTTACTGTAGCGTCCATTGTACGCTGCAATGATTAAAAGTATATAAAAACCATTAGAAAGGCACGAACCTTCTAATATAGCAGGATGTCTCCTGATACAGGTTTCAATATACGTGTTGTCGGGTTGAAAGCAAGGAATGAAGAGAGAGAGAGAGTGACTCGTTGATTCACACGGGATTTCATTTGACGCCACTCGGATGTCTTCGGAGATTTTCGGCTGTTGTTGTTGTGCAGGCCCTGGGACGCTACAGTTACAAACTACATTACACAATACATTTAGAACATCCCTTGTATATCTAATAACAGACATAAAGCATTAAGATGACAATATTACTGCAACTATAAAATTCGTAATCTACGAACATGTGAACATTTCATCTGAGATTCTCGTTGATACAAACATACCAAGACCTAGAAGGTTAACGACCGCAAATGAGTGACTTAGTTCATATGTGTCGTAAAATCTTTACGGAAAGCAACGTTTGACAACGTGTTTATCAATCAGCATTTAACTGTCATTTTTTTAACGTAATACAGAACAAGATCTAGCGTGCTACCAGTTTCTCATTGTGTTTCTTTGAAATTGATGAATCGTCAGATCCTCATTCGAAAAACAATAAACCAAACATTTCTGCTGATTCGACAGTTTATATTAGATTATAATAGGTTTACTCTTCAAATTTATCAGACATATCTAAAACGTGAACACGCATATAAGGACAAGTCACACTAATATACAGATAGATAGTCAATGAGATATTATGAGTAAATATTGAAAACAAGTGACATTAAACACGAACAAGACGAATGTGGGGTACGGTGGTTACGAACTTGGAATGTAGTACCCAAGCAAAGTTTCAAAGTTAGCAGATGAACACAGAGTCCAATGTTATAAAACTGAGCATGGAAACCAGACTCAAATCTCAGTTTTATAATCTACAGCCCAGGTTCTAGGGTGAAATAATATAGCAATGTGTCTCGCCTGGTTTTCACGAGCAAGTATGTTTACACGTTGCATTGATCAGTTAACTAATAAACTAAACCCTTCCCTCCACCTACTCTATGAAACGAAGTATTCGATAAATGTAAAACCTTAGCTAAAATGCGCTTAATGCGAGTAAAGCGTTTTGTACATTTTGTCACCAATAGAGCGTTTGTCAGGCTTTACATCATAATCAACGTTTATAACTTTCGAGTTCTAAAAATATAGAATTCCCCTGTTATATGCAAACAAACATTTCTCCTTAAAAATAAAGATGGTAAACACAATGGAATTGCAATGAACTTGTGTGTAAAAAAATTCTACTTCGCAAGGAGAAGATTTAATCTGCAATACTTCGAAATAAATAAAAAAATCAACAAAACTTGTTTTCGAGTTTATTGCATGTGTTGGGTTTAAGTACATTTAAATTGTAATAATAATGTCACTTCATTCTATAACTCTCTATTCACGACCACAAAAAGTGGAATAATGGTAGTCCATTTTCGGAATATCTAAAGAGCAGATTTATGAGTTTCTTTGATATTAAGAAAATAAAACAATAAAACATGAAGATGTATCGACTGCTACAATCAATAAGACATAATGAGTCTGATAACCTTAGTTCCACCTACGATATTTTTATTCAGGTAATTTACTACTTCATTGTGTTGATTGACCATTATTTCAACCAGATGAACAAAGCAATTTGCTTTGTGGAAATAAACATGAGAATAAGAAAAAGTTTTGTTTACGTTTAATAAAAGGGGACGATGTGATAGGGGAAAATCATTTTTACTTTAGAAAAGGCCAGCTAAATTTCAAAATTCAGCATCATAATAAAGTAGTGAAAAATGCATGAATGGCCACATCCAGAAGACGTAGCCACATAGCCAATAAGTACACAGGAATAGAGGAGCATTGGTAATAAAATGATCAATTTCAAAACATACACCTCAGCATAAATATTTAACGACAATGAGAATCCGATGTGTTACCGCCTTGGAATAATGTGTTTTCACCGAGTATTAAAGTCAAGAAGAAGAGAGAGGGAGAGAGAGCATGGTTAATAAAATGAGCACTTTCAAACAAGACACCACAAACAATTAACAAACATCAGATGAAAATGAACAAAAAGGAGACACTAAAACGTTTCACTTTGCATACTGTTTCAGAATATAAGAATATTGAAATAACGTTTTAAGAATCAATCTCTACCTATATAGCGTTGTGTCTTCATTTCTGATATGTGGTGTAAAAATAGCTGACAGTTCCTTTATAGTTAACATAAAAGATAAAACATGATGAGCTATTTCTTCAAGCCATTTTGTCCAAATGGAAATGATATAACAACTCATTCCACATTATAGAAATCGATATGCATCTTACACCAAGACAACTTGTACTTGTGTGTTGATTTCAAACCTGTTGGGGCAAGTGTGAATTTGGTGCACCCTAGAACCTGGTTTAAACACCCCAGTAGCAATTTGATTTGCCACTAACCGTTCAAAGGCGGTAACCCCTCGAGTTCTCATTTTTGTTAACTGTTTGTGGTGTCTTTTTTGAAACTGTTCATTTTATTAAACATGCTCTCTCTTTCTGTATTCTTGTTTGGGGAGGCTGTTGTTTTATTAATGTGTCAATTCCTGATATGCATATTTCACCTTTTACAATACAGGTTATCGTATAAATAGCGTTTGAATCTACAGTGTAGTGTTGTTGATGAGAGAACATTGCCGCCCTTGAAATAATAACAAATACGAGTAAATTAATATTAGAATAAAATAAACGACAAAATTATGTCATTTTATTAATATCGAATTTGATTTACTTTATCACTAAATAAGTTTGCCATACTTTTTAAACCCATGGACTACAATAATACAAAATAATACCAATAGTGATATTGCAAGATAACTATAGGTTTATATTCAATTATTTTATAACATATTTTTATTAACATTAAAACTGAGTATTCAAAAGCATTATCTCAGAGTATGATCAGACTATTTTGTTATTTACAGAATCTGCTAAAGCTCAACAGTGCGATTTTTAGGACTCTTGAAGTTGTCATATCTGAAATAAGCCTGTCGTGATTTTCATTACCGTCGTTTGATAAGAATATGTAGGAAAATGTACTGCAAACATATTTATCTCGTCTGTATTTGCCTAGCCACGTTTGGACAGTAGAGGATAAACAATACACGTTATACAATAGTCTGGGATCTGTTTGTTCAAAAGTTTGTTTTTGTAGATTTCATTACTCAGAAAGAAAGCAAACGCAAAAAAGGTCTCTACTGTAATCCCTGACGAGATATCCCCAAAGAATAAAACCTTAACGTCAGTGAACAGTTTCCTTTCTTTATCTCTTTAAGGGTTTCTTATTTTCGAAACTGGTCTTATAATGATATATTCCCTGTATCTCTTACTAAATTCATGTGGCTATGATTACTAATTGTGACCTTTCCTGATAAGAGAGTTTGACGTGTTTGGAATTCGGCAGTGAAAGTAACTTTTTATTCTCTTCTTCTTGACTGTGTGGGGAGGCTGTTTTTTCTGAATGTGGCGATCCCTGATATGCACATTTCACCTTTTTAATTTTGTTCTAACTAAAGGTTAGGTTAATGTGCTTGATATAAACATCAATGATCCGACTGATTGTTTGGCAGGAATTGCAAAAACGACTAGTTTTATAAATGAGGTGTGAAACTCTATCAATATTGTACTGACTTGTTTATGTGAGAACCTGTTGGTCCAAGTTTGAGGTTGGTGCACCTTGGAAGCTGGATGAATTTTTTTACAAATTTGTCTTGTTCGGCGGCTTTCAAAGTTCCATTTTTAAAGTTCCATTTTCATCTTACAGTAATAATAGGTCACATGTAGAAGTGTTGCAATTTACTCAGCTTGCATTTTCGATGGTCATCTAATTAATAGGAGCACAATATGTGTAAAAATATTTGATTTATGACAATGTATGTTATTTATTATATCTGAAATAAGTTAAAAGCTCACTTTCGTTCGAAATAAGTGTATTTTCACGTATGCTAATATCACAAAATTTTGATCATCTTAATCACTGATCTTTCTTTCTAAATCAGTGAGTGATGCTATATACATAGAAAGAAAACTTTTTGGAGGTTTAATTTATAAACTTATACACTGACTTCTTCATCTGAATCAGTGTTGAGCCGAAACAAGACAAAGTACCTACTATGTATTGGTTGCAAAAAATGCACAAAACACAGTACAAAGCAAGATTTATTGCAAACTCTAGTTCTTGTACAGCAACAAAATTATCCGTGCTCTTAACATCTTGTCTTACAGCTATAAAAGAACATGTTATTAGGTATTTCGAAAAAGTTTTTGAAACTATTTGCAAAATTTATTATGGTCTATAAAAAATTCAAATGACGTTTTGAAGAAGCTTAAATCAAATCATTTTCAGACGTTCTGTTTGTCAACTCTGAATACTTCTCTCCCCATAATTTCATAAGAGGCAAGCTAACCAGTCTCTTTGAAAAAACTTTTGCTATAGAAAATAGAACATGTATTGCTTGTAATGAACATAGGGCATTCTTTACAGATGGTTCTTATGATAATTATACTTCATGGACCTGTCAAGACCTTATCCAGGCGCTCACATTTTTATTGCATAATATTTATTTGAGATTTGGTACCTCTATTTATAAACAAGTTATAGGCATTCCAATGAGTACTAATTGTGCACCCCTTGGTGCTGATCTGTTTTTATACTGTTATGAAAGAGACTTTATGTTTTCTCTGTCTACCGAACATCAAGATGGCATTATTACAGCTTTTAACAACACCTTGAGGTACCTTTATGATTTATTAAATATAGATAATAACCATTTTCTATCACTGGTTAATAAATGCATCCTAATGAACTACAGCTTAATAAAGCGAACACTTCAGAAAAGCAAGCAAACTTTCTTTATCTAAATCCGTTCATTGAAAATGGTTACGTCATACTAAAATATATGATAATAGAGATGATTTTAGTTTTAATATAGTAAATTTTCCCTTTTTAGACGGCGATGTTCCCGGTGCAACATCTTACGGGGTTTATATCTCACGGCTTGTTCGCTTTTCAAGAGCTTGTAACGATGTGAATGATTTCAATGAACGTAATCTTTGCATGACAGAAAACCTTTTAAAACAGGGTTATCGGTATCACAAATTAAGAAAAACCTTTTGCAAGTTTTATCGCCGATACCCAGATCTAATTCATAATTAGAGGTGCAGTTTAAAATCACTTTTGCAACAAGGAATTTCACAGCCAGTTTTTGTGGAAATTAATTTTTAAAAATTTAAGAAGATAAAAGGCGATGTTAATTTCTCCCTGTTCTTCGTAAAAACCATCTGTAAATTTTTTAAAAAAAGATTACCAACATGATATTTTACAGCGCTCTGCAGGCCTGGTGATTAACCCAACTACAGTTGATCATTATGTTTACCTCTTTGGTTGCACGACGGTGGCAGGGGTTTAAGAGTTTATGAAGGTTTATGGGGAAATCTTTTCTTAAAAGAACATAGAAGCTCGATTTGTTTCTTTTATCCCTGTCATCGTGTTATTGCTGCTTTTACTCCAGGAGCTCTGATATCGGTAAGATCATTGAGTACCCACCATTTGGCTTTGCGATGTTATTAGCTTCTTATGTTTTATATGTTTATGTGCTTTTGCATGCAACATTGTTGAGCCGTTGGTTGGGTTGGAGTTATTTCACCAAGACGACGTGTACTTGTTTTGTGATACGAGAACCTTTTGGGACAAGTGTGAGGTTGGTGTACCCTAGAACCTGGTTTAAACCCCCAGTGGCAATTTGTTTTTCCACTGACCGTTCCAATGCGGTAACCCCTAGGGTTCTCATTTTCGTGAATTGTTTGTGGCGTCTTATTTGAATTTACATACTTAAAACAAACCTGCTCTCTTTTCCACCCTTCGTTTTCGCTGCGTGGGTAGGCTGTGCTTTGTGGGCGTAACGACGATTCCTGATATGCATATTTCACTCTTTTGTATAGATGTAATTTTTTTCGGAGCAATAATGCAATAAGATGTTGACAAATGCCTTGGCATTATAAGCAGCCATTACGCACATTATATTTATTGCATGTTTTAGTTAGGTTATAAAGCACCTGCTCATATAAATAGTCAGCGAAATTAGTTATTTCTTTGTATTGGCATGTTTTTGAAAGCAAAATTGTGGAGTCGAGAAGATGAGTGGGTTTGATTTAATTTACAGGCAAACGTGTGGGGATGTTGCATTATAGAACCCAGTATATACCCAAGTGGCAAATGTGTTATACCGTTTACCAAGATTTCAAAACCCCTTTAATTATCTTTTTCTGGAGTTAATAAGCTGTTGTTGTGATTGTTGTTGTTGTTTTATATTTCATATATTTTTTATAATAAACGTATGCCCTACCTATCCCTCTTCTAACTGGTTGTTTGAGTAAGATGTGGTTGCTCAGTGATAGGCGTATTAAACTTTTTTTACGTCTTAATGTTTTCCAACATTAGATATATATGATGTTTCAATAATTATGACCCGTTAATTTTACTTGGTTAATATTCTTAGATTACGACGCATAATTATAGACAAAGCTATGACCTAACTGTAAATAGTGTTTTAATTGACTTCAGTTCTTCTGGTAACTACTTCTGATAGATCATCCTTTCATGTGTTTATGGCCGAAAGGGTGTGGGAAATGCAAAATGTTTTTCTAATAATTGGCGTGTTTTGTCTAAAAACTTACTCTAAGTTGCTTCTGCGTTTAATTTCAAATAATTGGTAGCGCTGGTATTTAATATGCTTTTGTCGCTAAACCGAATGTAGATTCAATTATATCTGTTACAAAACCTATTATTTATGGCTGAAATTAGCTTACGGTTGAACCGGTATGAAAACAACGAGCAGATACAAATTCAGTAAACTCCAAAATGTTGTTTTAGAAGCACATGATGACGACATTGTTTGTAGAGTTTCCAACAGATGACAACGGGTACTTTAAACACTCGAACGTGACAAATACGAAAATAAATCAAGCTCAGTTTGAAAGTGACTATTTATTGACTGATGGTATTTCATATTACCGCTTATAAAAAAACATAGCCTCGGCTTGATATCTTGGCAAGTAAATATTACATTTTTTCACCGAAATGCTGAGCTACGAATAAGCAATCTTCAATCCATCAAAAGTTAATATGTTATTACTTGCCCAGTTTTGACAATTGCAGATACCATAATTACAGCTAATAGAAACCAGTCAAAAATATTTCTGAATATTGTCATATTTAAATGTAAAAAATGGTTAAGATTTGCCAAATACACAATTACAAATACTTCCATTTAGACAAAAGTGAAATAAGCATATCAGGGATTGCCACATCCAGGAAACACAGGCACCCCACGCAGCCAAATGTAGAAAGGAAAAGAGAGCATGGGTTCATCACATGTTTATCAAGCTGGACATTAAAGCAAAATGAAAATGAAACGAAGAAAAACAAATAACATAAAAAAAAAAATAATAATAATAATAATAACACAACAAATAATGCACAATACGGGATCGAAGCCTAAGAAAAAAAACAATAAGGTGAAAAAACTACTATTTCTGAAACACAAGGTCAAGTGTGTACGTACGATTACATTGAATCCTACCAAAGAAATGAACTTTAAAAGTTTATTGAACGTTATACATGTGTTATTTCTTTACTTCAATCTTTAAACTGTTCATTTCAAAAGTTGCCTGAAAAAGCGTGTAACATCCTACGATTTTTTATCAGCTTGTTTGCTTTTTTAGAGCTTTCAACAATGACAAAGATTTTAATGAAGACAATCTTGGCACACAAAAAATGTGTTAATTTCCAAACAGGGCTACTTTATCATTAATTGAGTAAACCGTTTTGCAAGATACCAAGATTCAATTCAAAAATACCATTGCAGTTGTGGTCAGCATGTTGTTGTTTGTGTCATTTCGGGTGATTTTTTGGCCTCATTTAACTCACCATTGTTAGGTGGGTATTAGTTTATTCACTAAGGCGACTACGATAACATCAGAGGCTAGTTTCATTTTGCCACTGACGTTTTCCAAGGCGGTTTCCCCTTAATTAATTTTTTCAGTGCCTTTTAGATGATCGTCTTATTATAAACTCGTGCTCTGTTTTCCTCTCAACATTTAAGCCGTATAAGAAGGCTGTGTTTTTTGAAAGTGGCTCTACGTGTTATGCATATATTACTTTGTCTACGTCTGAAATATCCAATCTAACACATCCTGCTCTTTTAGGGAATAACCACTGTTACGTTAGCGTTTAGTTGTGTTCTAAAATATGTATTATCTATTTCGAGACGAGTCACGTATATTGAAGCTTTTAGAGTTCGTGATTACGGGCGTTATGATAGAGATTAAGTCAGCTAATTTACCATTAACACTGGCAATTATGTCTTAGTGTTCTTTCAAGTGGTCACTTGATCTGGAATTATAATTCAGTGATGTGCACTTTTTCTGGGAAGGTTGTAGAGAGCGAAGTTTTCCAATAAAGTAGAAGATGCTGATTCTTTTTTAATTCATACTAGGTGACATATGAACAGGCGAACTTGAATGACTTAACAGCTAAAGCAGCACGCAGTACTAAAACGATCTGTAAATATGCACTCCGTCTAAAATCATATATTTTATTCAAAAAAACAAACTTCTTGGGGTATGTGATGGGATCGCACACCTATTACGAACTGCCCGGAAAAAGCAAAATTCAAAAAGAGAACCTCTTTCAGATAAAACGGAGGAGTTATGAAAACAAGTAACATAAAAACATTTTAACTAACACTGACTACGTACCAATGCTAAAGCCAAGTAATCAAATGCCTAATATACAACGGCAAGAACTTTAAAAAATTAAATATACAAAAGCACCTATTGGCCTGGATTCAGTCTTGGATTATTACTGATAAAACCAGAAGACTAGATTCGTTATAGATTTAAAGATTAAACAACGGTCTATGGACCAAAATTAAGAACACTACACCTAAGCTCGGTTAAATCCGGTATTAGTTCTTTTTGGTGTATAAATTGTTCCCAAAAGATGTTTTCAGTCATAATTTCAAACATAAAGTTCTCAGAAAATATCAAGGCATATGCCATTAAAGACGGGAAAACCCCTAAGCGAATAATTGTCCGTCGATTATTCCGTCCGTTTACATTGCTTGTGAGTTCTTCAAAGCACGATAACATATATTTTTCAACGCATTTGTGACAACGCATTTCAATAGATTAGATTAGTTTTGATTTGTTTATATCCTCCGTGAAACAATTTCAGCGGCTTCGGGTCACATTTTTAATATTCGCAAGAATTTCTTAAGCAGTGTTATTTAGCAATTTCTTTGAAGAAAATAGTTGCTATTACTACTTCTCTTTTTTCTCTTATCATGTTGTTTATTAAAAATTATTTGTCGGACATTCTAAAGCAATGAAGCGATAAATATGCCTTGTTTTCAATATTTTTAGGTAAATCAATTTTGCATAGCTGTTTTGTTGCACCACCGTGGCTGTATAACATGAGTTAACTATGGTTTCTCGGACAATATTGACCTATGATTAAAGAAATATCTGCTGCATGTTTAGTTCTACGTTTGTTATGATGTTAAAGCAAGATTAATATACAGTCCACACTCGTTGTGTCGAACTCGCCGGGACCGTCGATTTTAATTCGAGTTATCCGAAGTTCGACACATCCGAATTGACGCCAATGAACGTATAGTATACCGTATATGCTTCTTATCTATCATGAATATGCGTGTGTATGTCCAATATCAAAAACATTAACATCTCAATGCATTATTCTAATAATATTTATACCAAACATTGTTGTGTATATCAAAACAAAACCATAAAACAAATTATGAAATTGATTTTATTTATTACATGTACATGTACATGTACATAGGCTAAGTATCATTGTCATCATAAAGTTAAATAATCAATGTTCTCGCGCTCGACCTCCATGATTGCCGCATACCTTGTTTCATGATCTTTCTCTTTGAGCGTTCTTTTTGTGCCTCTTTTTTGTTGAGGAGTATTGACTACATTTGTATCAGTCATTTTTGCATGTGTTTTCGTAAATGGGTGCTTGCATATTTTAAGGGCACGATGGTCACATAATTATCGTAATTAATCGCTGTTTGTCTTTAATTGCCATTAAAAATATCTAAATGCATTAATGGAGTGAACATTTTACAAAACACACAATCATTATTGGTTATTAAATAATCATGACATTTTGCCCACCTGACAAGCTATCACTTTGATGATACCTCGCGCATTGTTCGACCGCGTCGATTTTCACACTTCGACTTATCCGATGTCTTTACATAGGATAATTGAGCCGGCGGGTTTAAAATATAGTTCGACTTATCAAAACATTGTTTAAGTCGAATTCGACTTAAACGGCGTAATATTATATGTAAAAAGAACAAATTTTGACGGGACCGTGAAATTAATTCGAGATAACCGATGTTTCGACTTAAGCGAGTTTGACACAACGAGTGTGGACTGTATTTTATATCACCTGTTAAAATATATTGTGTTTAATTCCGTTTATTGTTTTGTTTTCGTTCTGGGGAACAAACGCTAATCACGGATTTGGTATTAATCTGAAATACCGCATTGAATCTTCCATTTTCACTGCCATATGGCAACCATTATTTGGAATAGACTTAATTGGTATTATGAACTGCGTACTTGAGTAAAATTTAGTATAAATAGATTTAATGGGTATTATGTGCTGCGTACTTGAGTAAATATTAAGTATAAATAGATTTAATTGGTATTATATACTGCGTACTTAAGTAAATATTTAGTATAAATGGACTTAATTGGTATTATGTAATGCGTACTTGAATAAATATTTAAGCCATGAACATGCTCAATCAATATTTTCTTATTTGTTGCGTTCGGGCTGGAGGCATTAAAAGTTCCCTTTATACTTTTTCAATATCACAGTAGGCTTGTTTGTGCAGTGTTTCGGCTGTAAAATTCTCCCCGTATATTTTATCAGTGCTGTTATCAGTTTCGTTCTTTGAAGGTCGTTGATCACAATTCTTTTTTTTTTTTTTTGTTTTTTTTTTTACGTTTTCACATTTTATTCTCTATCAACAACATTATTACAAATCATATATCATATGCATGTGTGTCACATATATATAGACATAACACATAATAACAGTTAAATAGTAGGCAACATTTATATAAGTGGTTCCAGCTGATTAACAAATTTTGTTAATACTGCAATGTTTAAAGTTTTGTTTGTCAAAAACACCCACGTTGAAAATAGATCTTGGTATAACATTTTAAGCATGTTAACATACTTTGTTCGTCTATCACTTTCAATATAAGATTTGTAGATACAAAAACAAATATGACTTAGGATGATATTTACGCCATTATACTCTTATATTGTATTTTATAACCTAAAATAATATTTTCCAAGGTCTTTAATTGTTTTCGAAAACCACAATTTTCAAAAACTACTGCTAATTTGCTCCAGAAAACATCCAAATAACTACATTCCAAGAAAAAATGGGATATATCCTCGTACAGGAGACAGTGTTTGCATAAAGGCGAGTCTAATATTTTCCAAGTGAATAGATTTTCATTTGTTGGGATGATTTTGTGAATTAGTTTGAATTTGCATTGCTTTACTCTATTGTCAATAATTATTTTGTTCATGATAAAGTAGAACGACTGCCATTCAATTTTGTGATTAAACACAGCTTCCCAGTAGGAATGTATGTATGGTTTTTGAAACTTTTTTTCAATAAAAATGTCATAGAACTGTTTTGAATTAATTTTATGTAAATCCGTATTTTGTATTTTAATGCAAAATGTTGTATTCACAGCAGTATTCTTTGATGCGACCGATTTCAGCGAGTTTTTCCAAGTTGACGGTAAACATTTTCTTAATATGCTTACTTCAGATATCCAGTTTAACTTGTTTTTCAGTTTGTTAAATAAAAATGTTTATTCAATTTCCCCGTTTTCATCTGTGATATCATTAACAAAAATAAAACCTGAATTTATCCAAGCAGTGAATATAAGACATTTTCCTTTGAATTTAATAAACCTGTTTCCCCATATAATTTGTTTTCTGAAATCTGCGAAGCTTTTCAAACTATTTTTTATTCTTTCATTTGATATTTCTGTCCAAGCTTCAATAATACTTCTATAGAAGTCTGGAATAGAATAACGTACAGTAGGAAGAGATTTAAAAGAATCCAAGTTCATATCAAATATGAGTAAGTCTTTTCCGTATTGATTAAGGTAAAATTCCGGTATGACCTTCCAGTGAGCTTTAATATTGTTTTTATCCTTTAAAGATTTAACCCATTTCAATTTTAAAGATTTTGCAAAAGAATCAATATCTATCATTTCAAGTCCACCTTTTAGTTTTTTACCTATTAGTGTATTTCTTTTGATTTTTTCACTCTTGTCATTCCAAAGGAATTTAAAGAGCATTCTGTTCGCTGCATCTGCTATTGTTTTAGGGAGGTAAAGCGACTGGAGTAAGTATGTTAATTTTGGAAGGATTAACGACTTAATTATCATTATCTTACCATATAACGTTAAATTTCTACTCTTCCATTTATTTAAAAGGTACTGACAGGCTTCTAATTTATTTTTCCAATTTAATTCTTCACACGTTTTATTATCGATTCCAAAATATACCCCGAGAGCTTTCACCTGATTTTTAAAAGAAATTCCACTGCTATTTTGTTTTTTGTTTTTGAAGTTTCCGATCCACAACCCTTCGGTTTTATTTATATTTAATTCAAGACCAGAATAAATGCCAAATGATCTAATAATATTAAGAGCAGCCTTTATTTCATCATCACTTTTTAAAAATAACGTTGTATCGTCAGCTAGTTGAGAGATTTTTATGTTAATCATGCTCCGCGTGTTAATATTTTTAATTGATATGCCTTCGATATCTGTACTTGATCTAATTTTCGTTGCCATGACTTCTGCTATTATTATAAATAAAAGAGCGGATAAAGGACAACCTTGTCTTATACCACGTGACAACTTGAAGAAATTTGATTTCCAGCCGTTGTTTAAAACACACGCCGTAATATTACTATAAAATGTCTTAATCCATTTAAAAAAAATTTGTTTAAATCCGAATTTTTCTAGAACTGCTATCATAAAATGCCATTCAACAGTATCAAATGCCTTCTTAAAATCAAGAAATAATATTGCACCATCTAAATTCTGCATATCGGCGTATTCGATTATGTCTTGGATTTGCCTTATGTTATAACCAATAAACCTATTTTTAATAAACCCTTGTTGATCCATACTAACTATTTTAGGAAGTACATTCTGAAGTCGCATTGCTAAAACTTTGGCCGCAATTTTATAGTCAATATTTAAAAGTGAGATCGGTCTCCAATTGTCCAAGTTTTCAGGGTCCCCCTTTTTAAAAATTAATGAAAATACGCCCTGTTTTTGTGTAAATGATAAGTGTCCTTTCTGAAAGCTCTCATTTAAACTCTGAGTAACCAAATTACCGATTTTAGTCCAAAATGTAAGATAAAATTCTAATGTTAAGCCGTCGAGACCCGGACTTTTGTTTAGCTTCATTTCGCGGATAGCATTAAAACATTCATCAACATTATATAAACCTTCACAGTGGTCGGCTGCTTCCGAACTTAAAACATTTTGTAATTGTATAGTACCAAGATATTCGCGTGGGTTTGACTCGTTAACTGAGCGATATAAGTTTTCGAAAAAATTAACTTCTTCTTTCAAAATACCGTGAATATCTGTGATTTGTTTTCCATTTACTTTGAGTGAACTCAAAACTTTCCTGTTTTGTCTAGATTTTTCAACACTTAAAAAGAATTTAGAATTTTTTTCACCTTCCTCTAGAAATTGTATTCGAGATCGGATTTGGGCACCTTTCATTTTAAAATTATACATTTCTTCTATTTCGCTTTCTAAATTGGATATTTCTGCATTATCGTTTGTATTTGTATTAGTTTTACTGTAAAGAATATTTAGCCTATTTTCTAACCACTGTAATCTATTTTGTCTATCTCTCGCTTTTAATTTCGCATATTTAATAGAAAACTCTCTAATTTTACATTTACAAAGATCCCACTTTTGCTGGTAATCGTTTATATTTTCAGTTTCGATTGCGTCAACAAGATTTGTGATTATTTCTATATATTCTACATCGTTCAAGTACGAATTGTTAAGTTTCCAAAAGCCTGAGCCTCTTTTCGAACATGGTTTAATTTTTAAAGAAATTGCAAGATGGTCCGTGGTTTTGATAACAGCTGGTCTTATATCTGAGGAGTGAAAAGAAGGTAATAAGTTTTCATCTATAAGCCAAAAATCAATTCTACTTTTTTCTATGCTCGCTTTTCTACGCCAAGTAAATTGCTTAATGTTTTTATTTAGAACTTTCCAAATATCTATAAGATTGTGCGTTTTCATCATTTTTGTTAAGTTTTTAGTAATACTCTTTACTGGTTGAATGCTTATTCTATCATCTGTATTTAAAATGTCATTGAAGTCTCCGCCAATAATTTTAATCCCCTGTGATTTCTCAATCAAAAGGTCAGAAATTTCGTCATAAAAGCTCATTCGTAACTTTTTATCATTTGGGGCATATATATTTAAAAAACTGTATGAATTTTCATTGGCTTCAATATTCAGCGATACGTATCTACCTGATAGGTCATTTATGAACTCCAAAACTTTAAATGGTAAATTTTTCTTAACAAGAATAGAGCACCCTTTACTATTACTTTCACCAAAAGAATGAAATAAATTCCAGTCACAAAAATCTTGATTAATGCATTTTTCTAAATCTATTGTAAAATGAGTTTCTTGAAGAAAAACAACATTAGCATTTTGCTGCAACAACCATTGAATAAGTCTACCTCTTTTTGATTTATCCCTCAAACCGTGTGTATTCAACGAAATAAGATGGAGTGAAGTGGTATTATACGTAGACATGTTTAGATGAATTAATTTTTAAATACAATCTATAGGCGTCAAATACAAAAAGTCGTTGAATGTATGACTTACGAATTAATGCATATTTCAGATCAGTAAATCAAATGCTGTTTAAAACCGCTATTGCACGGAATTAACAATATATTATGTAATTATACAAAGAAACTTCGTGCTTATAACATGTCCTGACTGCATTTATCTTGTTATGTAAACACCTTTTGGTACAATAAGACAAAATACTTAGTGCAAATTTGTATAAAGATTCGACAACTGCATCAATGTTACTACAAATATAATCTGGACATAAAGATATCTGAAACAACGTATAAATACACTTCATTTACTGTGTTACAAAAATTTTTGTATCGTACTCATTCAAAAAATAACGACATGTAATGTCTTTCGTTATGTTTAGACAGAACAATTTGGCCATTTTTGGAAAAACATCTAATACTTTCATTATATTTGAATAAAACAAAAGGACATTTAAATGAATTAAACAAAGAAAAGAAGTGTGGAAATGTTGCGGGAAACACAATTTACAGTTTGTTTAATAAAACCATATACATTTTGATAAGTTTAGATATTAAACGAATTTTAACTACGTCCACATGGCATTCAAGGAATATAATGTGTACTTTTTTTGCAAGAAGAGACACACACAATTTCATCAAACAACATCAAATAATATAAAACTTACATATTCACCTATAAAACAATCATCTTCAGTATTATAACTATAGTAATCAAATATCATCAAAACATTTGCATTTATATTATCACTTATATAGTCATCCATTATCATCAGGTTTTATAACAGATATAGTCATCAATCATATCAAGACAATCATCATCAAATCATACTATTACACATTATCAAATCATAATATAGCAATATATTATCACACTTATATCATCATCAGGCATCATCAAATCATATTATTACACTTATATTATCATCAATCATCATCAACTCATAATATACACACTTATATTACCATCATTCATCATCAAATCATAATATAGCACACATATTATAATTAATCATAATCAACATCATATAATACATCAATGATTACAAGTCGTAACTATAACACTTATATTGTCATCATTCATCATCTTATGTTATCATTAAACATCATCAAATCATAATATGACAGTTTTGTGTCGTCAATCATCATCGAGTCTAACGTTTCGGGGGTCGTCATCATATTTATTTTATTTTGTACAAAAAATACAAAAACGTTTTACTTTCCCTTTTTTGTTTTTTTTATTTTTTCCTGTAATAGTTCAACAGGCGTAGGTGGTGACCTATTCACCGATCCCGTCCGTTGTTTGTTTGGTGTGCTTGTCTTGTTTTCCTCGTGCGTAACAAAGTTTATGATTGAAGATTGACCTAGAATTTGGCCGTCTCGTCTCGTCTTGTTTTGTTTGGGTGGTATTTGTTTTCTTTGCCCATTGTTCCCAATTGTTTGGGGGACACTTTGGGTTTTAATAGTAGAATCTTCATGCTGGCATGAAGAAATGTTTAAATTGTTATCATCAGTTCTCCCTGTTGCGCCCTGTTTGATCACAATTCTATGTATGTTAATAGAACTTAAAATAAACTTCTGTTTCAATTTCGGCAAGTTTTTTATAGGTCATTACAAAATTCTAGCCACAATAGCTTTGGATATCTTCAATCACCCCTAGAATATACCTACTGTTTTTAATGTTTTCGTTTGACGTTCGATGTAAAACGCACGATTTATATTCTCAGACCCCTATTAAACTTCTATTCTGTTTGGCTCCGCCCGATATCTTTTTTTTTCGTTTAGAAAAAAAACCCATTTTTATCTGGGACCAAACACTGCTAATCATAAAATGGTATAAATCTGAAGATACCGCATTGGAGGTGCCATGTTTACCGTCATATGCACACCATCCTTCAAATGGATCGAATTGGGCACTGTTTACAAACACTTGCTTACGTTAATATTCCGTAACTATTTTCTGGTATTTCATTACAGTAACACTGCTATAATTTTGTGTCATCTGAAGAATGCTTTGAAGTAGCGAAAAATCAGGAAATGTCAAACTTGACTACATGTCGAGTGATAATAACTCACACTTGCGTATTAAGACCGCTAGTTTAGACGATGATATCTGATGTTACATGGAATTATACCTTTGATGACTTAACGGAAGGCTATTCGTGTGTTCGTGTGTGTGCCAAAAACAGGATTGCCGTTTTCTTATCTTTGTTGTTTACCGATCGCAACCTAGTAACGATCGAAGAAAATAAAAACATCTATCCACTGACAAAACGAAGTAATGTTTTAAGATAAATTTAAATGGTAACTATTTGTAAATCAGATTTTTGGGCCTTGAATACTTACGCGGACTCAGATTTATAAAAATTAATATTTTTCGCAATATTTTAAATTATAAGTAATGGTTTACATTATGTCGTTATTTAATACTCAGGGCTTGTACCTAAAATAAAGCCTCTAAATACCGAGATTGTATGGCTTCTTGGATGGTTATTACTCCTTGTTAACGTTAACAAACTAATTTGTTGCGTCTACAAACCCAAGCTTAAGTTTATTAGGTCTTGACATGTTATATTGCTATTTTCTCACTAACCGTATCAATTTAACATTAGAAAGAGTTATACTGTGATTTAGATCGCACTTGAAATATTAGATTTTCCAGAATATTTATTTCAGTTCATAGAAACTGCTTACAATGACAAGTTTTGATAGTAGAAAAATGAAAACTAAGTGTTTTATTCTCCGTTTCACTCTGCATAATCCATAAAATTTTGTATCTTGTGGTAAATTTGCAATATTTTCACATTTGTCGTGTTCGGTGGTTTTCAAGTTTTCTTTTTATCTACATATATATATATATATCTTTTCACAACCTGTCAGGAAACCATAGAACTATATGATATTGCTTTCTCGGTTTCATTTAGCCTGTTCTTTGACATTACTTGGAACCGCAAATTACTTCTCACGCGGCATTTAACTGTGTCACTAGATGCGATGTTTAGCGAAAAAGATAGATTAATTTTATTTAAAAAATGTTACATTTTTTACGGAAAACTTCTAAAGCATGGTAATTAGTATCATAAACTATATACACTATATAAATCTTTTATAAACATTTACAAGAAAAATGCCACTTATGTGACTAAATATAACTATAATTAAATATCTTTTTACATGGTGGGGTTAATAAAGATGTGTAACATTTGAATCTAATTTTCACACAAAGTGGTCATAGGTTACTCCGTGTTACTTCCTGTTAAGAAAAATAATAAGAGCAAACTTCTTTAATTATTAAATTAAATGAAAGATTAAGATCTAGAAAGTTTCCTTGCTTTTTTGAAATGTTCCTTTGTTAGGTATCAGTTCATCACGATACATTCTGTTGACCCAATAAGGAAAATTATATTATCTATCTTTAACAAATCATTACAGTACCGTTGTAAGAAACAAAGGGTCAAATTGTGAAGTTTCAATAAAATTGCAAGAACACGTCATTCTTGTGATAATTATGATTTATTTGTAAAGACAACATAAACACTTCTTGGAAATCTACACCAATAGGACAAAGCCTTATCACTCAGTCTATAAGAACAGGTGTATGAAGAATATATTTTATCACATGACTGATTAAATAAAAAAGTAACATATTAACGGTCAAGAAAACTACCACAGAGGTCAGTGGTAAAGATTATATTTAGAGATAACTTTGCTTCATTAATAATTGAATGGCAGCATTTTTATTGTTGTTATCATGATCATAGACATTTGACAATCCCAAACTTACTGACATGCGTATTATCAATCGCTTTGATTAATGGCGGTTTGGATTTTGAAGAGATTTTGATTATTCCTCCGAAGACCTACGGTAGTTAAAAAATACAATTATAATAATTTCACGAAACGCTTTTGTTTGTGTATATTTCAAATACGCCACAGTTCGCAAAATTTGCTCTGTCAGTACATTTTAAACTCATATAAGGGTTATTTTAATATCCTCTTCACAAACATAAAGGCATGAATGAATCTAAAAGTCCTCACAAGTCCTATAGGTATTACTATCAAAAACTATATATAATATTCGTCAGCAAAATTGATCAACTATTGTTTTTAAATGAAGAATACATTGATACCCCTTTATTTTATTACGCAGGTAGTTTTACTAATGCAACGCCGTTAATATATGAATGTCGTCATTATTTAAAGAAAATGTTCTTGGTCTTAAAAACGCGAAAAATACATATCTTTTGTTGTGTGCAAAACAGTTGTTACTGGCCTCTTTATCTCTTTATTCATCTACAGTAAGAACTGTTTCGCACACAACCCACATATATTTAGTTGAAGTCAACTACAGACATCAATTTCTAAGGATGATAACGAATCCTTGTTACCATTCCCCAGCTATTTTTTCCATAATTCACTGCAATTTTTGTGATTTTCCCTTATTAAAAATGCAGAAAGGTATGCCTAACTTGCGCGTTATTTGATCTTAATGTTGAATTTCGTTCTAAACGTTACAGATCCAAAACTTGCTGTAAAAACTTATTAACGTGTTTTCGTTATAAAAGAAAAATTCTTATTGAAATATATACAATCACAGGTCAAGTGTTAACTTGGAAGACTTGTATTGTCTGAGTTGACTTTTTTTCTTCAATTAATCTCGTTAACCTTATTTTAATTCACATTTAGCTGACTAAAATGTTAAATCGCATTTCACAAAAAGCCACACAAGTGTTGCACTGCCTTACTTCTTAGCCAGTTGCAAAATAGATTATTTTCAAAATTAAAACACCATAACTCGTTAAAAAAAATCTTAAAAACGAGAAGTGTCCGCATTGGAATTGTCCCCGGCAAACTATCTAACCCCTATATAGCCCATATACTTAGTGTATAGGTGCACCCGCCAAATACTTCACTCTACCACACACGTGACTTATCAAATCCAACCAACCCACATATGCAAACAGATATAAAGAAGCAACTAATCGCTTTGTCAAGCATTTCAGGTAGATTTTTGATTACCTTTCTAGACCAGACCACCTGTACCATGTATTCTTCAAAAACTTTTGTTTGCATTTTTGGCCTGTTTTATATAGGTAGTTTCAATATTTATTCCAGTATAGCTTTGGATATTTTCTTTACCAAAATTTTGTACGGTTTTGCAGTTTTTTTTTGTGATACGAAGGATTTATATTCTCCTATCCCATGTCAAGATTCTGTTTTGTACAGTTCCGCCAATTGTGTTCGCTTAATTATTTGTAATCCAATCGCCTGTGATCATGGACTAATGTCTAATATTTCGAAATTAAGGTTCCATGTTCACCGTAATGTTCATACCGTCAATTAAAATTTATCACATTTTACACTGTTTTCTATAATAGATCATGAGTTGCTCTCAACCCGAGACTAAGCAGTCTGGAATTTATATGCATTTCCATTAGTGCCCAATAATAAGCTCAGTCAAACCCAGTCTGCGAGTATATTAATTTTGGTTGTTTTCAATGGCTTAAAATCTACCTATTCATCTATCTTACCCACGTTGCGAAAACATTCGACATTTAAAGCTTTCGAAACACTTTCCAGTGGATACCTACATTCATCTTCTTCGATCGCAAAAGAGAATTGAATATATCTATAAGACAGTCAACTACAACAGTTAAAGAGAATCAAAGTAATTCAATGGAGTCTTTGTCAAATTCTCCAACATACGTTTTAATACATTAAATGCTCTCAAAAATAACGGCTAGGGCTAGGTTAACATAACGTTGAAATCAGTCTTCCCTAATCATTAATCTCATTAACCGTTGCCGATAAACAAATTCTGAAACGCTCAGAAGAAACCAATGCCTGTGACAGAATTGCACTCTTAAACAGTTATTGGCATTATCTGGAGGCTCGTGGTCGTAAACATTTTTACATTAATACGCATTTGCTGTTCCGCATCAAATCAACAATAGAAAGGCACTTACGCGTGATTTCTTGCGTGACTGCTTGGTGTATGACAGCGCTATTGTTTATGATATTGTGAAATAGGATCAAACTCGTGATGATAATCTGTAACCAAATTACTTGTTAGAGTTAATAATTTAATTCAGAATTTCATGTTTTGAAAATTTTTGTTCGGATAAGCGTGAGGTCACGCGTGTTGATATATTTTACCACCAACGTCGTTTGTATTCTTTTTCTATTGACCGTTTCCTAACAAGTCAGTTCTGTTAAGTCGTTGGTTAGTTTCTAGTTGTTGTTGTTGTTGTTATTTTTGTTGTGACTAATTTTTAATAGGCATTTCATTACTTTGCATAACATCACATCACATGATTGTTAAGTTATATTTCATTTTATTATATTACAACTGTTTATTTATGTTGTTGATATCTAATCGTTTAACAGTAAGAAAACAAATGTTATTTTCATTTCGTCTCAAACAAAAACACATGAACTGTTTGGGGAATTGAACGACGTTCGCCCTGCGTTTCGCAAAACTAGCTTCTGTAGCAGAAGGCACACTAATTAACTGTCAACGTTTTTTTACATATACGATTTTAAGCTTTGGTGACGTCAATACTCGTATGTGCGTTTTGCAATTTGTGCAATGGTGTAACAGTACTGATTAATTGCGCTTTGCCAGAGCTGTTATAGTCGAACTGAATGATAAATGGTGCAAGTGCCTCTTAAAAAAGCATCCCAATTTTCTCTCTTCACTATGAATTCAATGCCACGTTTTAGCGGCTAATGCCTCATCGAGGGAATTATGGTATCCATGATGAAAGTGTATGCTATTTGTTGTAACTTTCGCAAAATTAAAACGAATCATATGAAACTTTTGAAGAAATCATTTCCTGAAGCTTCGTTTTTATAGTTTTTAGCTTTGGCAATAAAGCATGGTTGGTCTTTAAACGTGATTGTTTTGTATCTGTTTTGCAACTCGCTTTTATGGACACAATTATGGACACTGTGAACAAGGATTCTGACAAACACACGGTTACACTGACCAGTTCAAACTGGTTTTTCATAAGCATATAACGTAGTTAACAGCTATTTCGTGATAAGAAACTAATATTACTTATACACACGAAATGGTTACAAGTGAAATTCTTTCTTAAAAACCGTTTTAGTTCACAAAATAACTGATGAATTGTGAAAATTCGCGATAACAACAAGACAAATCAAGAAAAGAAGTATATATAAGTGTTTTGGTTAACGTACAGGTGTGTCATTAAAATCATTGTCAAACTAAACTACATATGTATTGTGTGTTCTGGTAGTCATTGATCAAAAAGAGTTAAAGTCATAACTATTGACAAAGTTGAGATAAAATAGTTCTACTAGCATTTTGGAAAAATCTTATTCTTACGAGCTCCTTTCCGTGCCTTCGACCTCTATGTGAGCTGGGGACACCGAAAAAAGAAAAAAATGAAATGCCGTAAGTCTATAGATCAAGAAATAGTGTAAAATATTAAGAAGAGATTGATGACCAAAATACAATTAATTACTTTGGGCACACAGTTTAGGAAACTTCTACATAATAATTTGTGTATGTTGAAACATTTGACTTTCTTTATTGCTTTCATTAAACAAATACCATTTATTTACATTTAACAGATTTTTTACAATTTATGCGAACTTTTATTAACTGAAATGGAGCAAAATTCGGATTTAATTTTATGAAATTTGTAACATCCTTAGATTTTTAAACTAATAATTATGTAGCTTAAGTTTTATAAAACTCACTGCTTATTCATGGTGAAATTCGGAAAATATTTTCAAACCTATTTAACGTTGTTTTAAAACGCTAAAGATAATTTTATCTTGTAGCTTTAATAGCCATGGGTACGCAAATCATGACAGAAATCATACCAGTTAATGAACCTTTACACTAGCACTTATTTCTTGCCTACCTGTCAAGGGGTCAATAAGGCTATAATTGTCGGTCATCAGGCATATTATAATGGACCAAACTTGAACTTTGAAGGCTAACACCGGTTAACAGCGGCACCGGACGTGGTCACTTTAGACAAAGCCGCCCGTCTAGAGCTTGGGAATGCTATTCCGTTCCCCCTATTTGCAAGAAAAGTCTTCTAAATGTTGATGAAACAATATCTGGACGTTGTAGTAACATCAAATCAGAAATTGAGCTGATATATAACGACATGTTAAATTATATAAACATACGTGTGTTGTATTTTCTACAAGGTGTAGAAAAAATGTTATGCGTCTTTTTTTAGAAAGTCACGTGATGAAAACCTTCATAGCAAAATATTATTTATGTATAAATTGAACTGTTACTTTATTTGATTCAAACAACTGTTCAGGATGATCCCATATATGAAATAGATTCGATCCGTTATATTGATTTTGTTGGTCAAAAGCAGGACATCGTTTATGTTTTTCTTAGAGACTAATGAATATCCGGGCGTGCTCGATTGGGCTGTCGGAACTGTGCCAGAATCAAATTTTGACTGTTTCACTGCGCATGTCTGTATTTCATCAGACAACGACAGTAGTAAACCAATTTTGTCTGGCGAGTTTCAGTTATCTTTCTTTCTTTATTTTCTGATAACGACGGTGAAAGAGTCTAAATCAAATTCCGACTCTTCCACAGAATTTGACTGTTTCACTGCGCTTGTCTGTACTTTCAGCAGACAACGACAGTAGTAAACCAATTTTGTCTGGCGGCTATAACCGCCAGAGAATCCTTAGCGAGTTTCAGTTATCTTTCCTTGAGGTTTAAATTAGGCGGTATTCCCCACGTTTACAAGTACATAACAACACCAGCTAGTGTTAGGTTTAAAAATACAAAGAAATTGAGGTCATATTACAGATGTATGTTTACCATTATCCCAACTGGGTTGCTGATAGCAATTTGATGCCACTTAACCTGGTCACTAATTTATTGCCTTACATATGTTTGGAATGCCTACATTACTGTGGTATGTTAAACCTTCGAGCTGTACAAATTCTGCACAATGTTTGCCATATAATGTTGTTCAGTGCGCTGTTTACACCGCCCAGTTACTGGTTTATAAAGTATCAGCTGTACTTCTTCTAATCTTTATCACAAATAGTGCATATTTACTCGATCATGCTTTATCCATTTCAAGGTTTATCATGAATTATTGTGATGAGCAATAAGCCTTGTTGATAAACAGCTTGAGAGAGAGTTTTTAAAATAGATACAGAGAGCAAGTGTGACATCATTCAGCAGCCAATCAGAGGCCTCTAGATTTTGGTTTACAACAGTCGTTTATTTTCTGATAACGACGGAGAAAGAGTCTACCACAGAATCTGCCAAACGAGTGAAATTGGCTGTCGGAACAGAATCATGATAGGTTTTTATAAAAAGTGTTACATAATTGCATGTTTATTATATCTTTTGAAGTCTAAAGAACTCCTAATGGTCTTAATAAGCCATACTTCATTGTTCAACTAAGTTTTCTTAGTTTTTAGATCAGTCAACAAAAAGCAATATTTATAATTTACTGAAAAATAACACTATTTCTGGTATTTATGTTGGTGAAATTCTTGGCATAGTACTGAAATGTAACCATTATCTTATTTTATGGCAAAAAAAAACCAGTATCTAAAAATATTTCAGTTTGGTGCAGTATAAAACACTGACCGAATCCATTCACACCACCTATTTCGATGGAATGGGTAGAACGCTGCCAGAACACAGTTCCGACGCACTCAATTGGAGTTCTCCCTGTTCTAAAAGTCGGAATTTCCAATCGAGTACTCTCCGAATTTTGCTGAAAAGGCTGTCTGTAAACGAAAGTTTCCAAAAAGCTAGTCGGTCATTAGCATACACTTTCAACCAAAAATGTATTCCAAAATCTAGAGTTCAACAACAAAATTTCGTCACTGTCCTAGGGTGGGGGATGAGCAGCCTGACAGGGACTCAAATTATTAAATTTACTATTCTGATCTTCAACAATTTCGTTAGAATGCTGAACTTAAACATGTAATATTGGTGGTTCTCGCACATTTTCCTTTTTTTGTTTGTTAGTTTTAATGATATCAATTTCAGTGTATGCCATGTTGGATGACATTATGCGGGTTTTAAAAAAAAACTCATGTCCATGCATTGACTTTGAAAATTGATGAAAACTTCTACCCATGTCTTAATTTTAAAAATTTCTTTCTTAATCGTGGTATAAAACACCAAACATACGGTCGTGAAACAGTAGAGGCTTATAGCAAACGAGGAGATGTTTTAAACAAGCATTTAGGAGGAAACGAGTGCTCAGAACTTGCTTAATTGTCAAAATATTGTCTTTGAAAGAGAGATTTTGCTTTTTGCGCTTTCCAGTGCGAATGTTGCGAATGTTCTCAGAAGTTAACGGAAGTTTAGCGAAGTGAGGTGATCATTGTTTAAAGTAAAAAAAAGGATCAGCGATGTTGCCATTTGTTTGCGATTTCCAGTGCAAATTTGGTGAATGTTATCAGAAGATACCGGAGGTTTAGCGAATGTGACATGGCCATTGTTTAAAGTAAACATAGGAGATTAGCATGGGCAATATTTTTATCTAATATCATAAGTGTAGTCAATTGGGCGGCGCTACGCTAAAAGACAGTCATCAATACGATCAATAAGCTGCGGACGAGAGAGATAAACAACTAGGATGTCCACATGAGGTTATGATTACACATTCAGCGTGGAAGCATCAATAATGATTTTGTTTATTGAACTTGTCTGATATCAATTTATAGGATAAATGGCGACACGTTACCGCAGTTACAAGTACTTAGTTAGTCAAGTTTGTTGAAAAATAATTTCAATCCATAATTACACAATTTTGCATTTCACGAGCGCACTGTTGAAATAACCTGAGATGCGAGAGTTTAAACCTAATTGGTTTGATGACTTGCCATCTCTTCATTAGTTATGATCATTACATTTTATCTTTTATTCGCAATTACTTATTTAGAGGGACATTTATATACATGTATTATGCTCTTTCTCAAAGATTTGCATAAAAGTGCCTAGTTTTGAGCTTGTTGCACAAAAACTGCCATGTTTTTTAGATCTATCTATTTCCCTGCCCTTTTAATATCCAAGTTGGAGCTCTAATTACGATGCGGTATTTTATGTTTTTGATATGCTTTAAAGTCTTTAACAGTCTCAATGAAACCGAGCCTGTAATATTTTCGCATTTTTCGTCTTCGGTGGTTTTCAAAGTGACCTTTTAATCTATTTTAAGAAAACAAAAAACTTAAACGATTGTTTTGAAATAGAAACTTGGTAACCATTCTATACGTGCTTCTGTATTTTTATCATTTAAACTTTAGCTATTTAATTTATGTTACAAAACTTCCGCCGCCATAAAGTTCAAAACTTGCCCTTGAATATATGCATTATTAACGAAATACGAATTGATTTATTTTGATTCCCCTATTCCCTCTCAAAACCGCATATATCTATGCGTTCTCTTCTTGGGGTCTATAGTGAACGGTTGGACTCGTCGCAGTTGCAATCCAAATTAAGTTTTACTTGTAAAAGATTTCCGGGGATGCCCGTGACCCCAATGTCTGCTTCCCCATACACGTGCAATATAACGGATCTGATTTCGGTCTTGGGATACTAAACAATAACATTATTTTGACAAGTACACTAAGGTAGACAACACAAGCACTATCATTTCTATGTAAGGGCGATCTACTAGAATATACTGCAAGGAATGCAAAACCAGCCTTTAAAGTAAAGAAATATTTGTTTTCAGAACAGTGGCATAACGACAATTTTTATGATGATAGATTAATTTAAATACAAATAGTGCTTCTTGAGTTCCTTTAATAGTTTTAGAGAAAATCTTTCAAACAAAAACAAAAGATAATAGCAGCATAAAGCTTAAGTGAAAGTAATAAATGCATCAGCATCCTACTTTATTGTTTACTGTCTTTTAACGCTCGTCAACTTCAAGTTTGACGAGATCTGCTGAACCAACTAAAACTACATTTTATGAATGTTGGTAATGAATACTGAATATTATAAGCGTGGCTTTTCTCTCAATGTACAAATAAGTATCGACTGTGGAAAGTTCTATGGTACCTCTTTGAGCATTCGCGTTAATGTAAAATATTCATCAGATTCTCTGGCGCTTAAACAACGTAATTATTTCTACACGTCCTGAAAAAAAATAAATTACGTCTACAAGAGACATGATTATTTATATTGATGCCTTTTGCCGTTTCACGTCTTCTTCATGTTTCAATAAATCAAACATCAGCCGTTCAACTTTGCATGCTTTAAAGTAACAGCATTGTACAATGTTTATCTCTTGTTTATGTTTTGTACATACAGAGAAATGCAAATGGAAATACACTTGAAACTTGAAACATCAACTAAATTCACAAATAGTTTGTCAGATACAGTCTGTGTGACTTTGATCGACAGAGAACTGGCCATATCATTGACTTACATTGGTCCAAAAGTAAATACATGAACGAATACATACCTACTTATTCTTTTAATTTATTTGCTAATGACCGACTAGCTTTTTGGAAAGCTAAAATTTGTTGAAGTTCAATGGTTAGCTGAACATGGCGGAATTGCGGTGCTTATCTCTGATACAAATTCAGGAACGCAGACCACAATCAAGATATCTAAACGTGTACTAGACTCTATGTATTATAAGATAGATCTTTTAGTGGATTTTTTGTTGGAATGAAAGTTAGGAAAAAACAGGTTCACAGGTTATATTAAATAGCCAATAATGAATTTTAGTAAATAATAATAATACACTAGAACGACTTATTTAATCAAATGCCCAATAAAAACATCCGATTTATCCGAAATAAGGGAGAAACATTCCCTTAACAGAACTGGAATGTGAAGAAGGAACTGAAGCTCTAAAGCTTCCAAGACTAACGACATGTTAGACGCTGACTCCTGACTGAAGAAAAAGTGGCTGTGCAGCGTGTTTTATACCGTAAACAGTCATGGAATAAACCGTAACAAAGTTACTGGAAAAGATAAAAATACCTATGGGAATTTAATCAAATAAAAAGGGTTTAACAAACTACATATCCAATGAGATGTAGTAAACAGAACGTCTTTGCGGTAAATATAACAGCAAGTAGAAGAAAAATAGCATAACGAAACCAGGTAACTGAAAATAAATATCTAAATAAACACAGCCAGCTACATCAGTAAGATGTTGCAGAGGAGAGAACATTGTAGCGTGAGAGACAAGCAGAACAAGAAACTGTGTTCGGAAAACACGTATGCCCCCGGTAGCGAAGTTTGTCATGATACAAATTTATAATGACAGCACAGTGTTAGAGCAGCAACTAAAATCACAAGTTAGTTCTAAATAATGGAAACAACTTTCTGGTGCAAGAACGTGTGCAAGAAAAGAATTTAACATAAAAATCAAGTAATCTAACCTATAATCTAAGATGATAAAGTACAGATTATTCAAGACAAAACTGGAACATTTACAGTATTAAATGTAATAAATGCCTAGAAATTAATTCAAACACCGATGATGCAAGTATTGGGAAGGCGGGCATTTATTAGAGGCATTATTGAAATTGAGAAAAATCCAACTTGCTGAAACAGGTTAATCATTTCTATAGGTACAAAATGGGGAGATAACCACAGAAATAAGGTAGCCAGAGTTATGTAACTTGAGTGGGTCATGACCTGTGCACTGTTAAGTAAGAAGTAAACTCTCATGCTACTGTTCTTTGCAGAAATAGCCAACTTGCAGAAACAGGTTAACCATTTTTCTAAGTATAAAAATGGGAGATAACCCTAAAAATAAGGTAGCATGAATTATATAACTTGTTCAGTCATGACCTGTGCACTATAAAGAAAGTGTATAAACGTTCATGACGATTCTCTTTGTGGAAATTGAGAAATATCCAACTTGCAAAAACAGGTAAACTAGTTCTCTATATACAATAAGGGGAGATAATCCCAGAAACTTAATGGGTGTTCAGTTGAACACTTGGGTCGCCCTCTTGTGCTATGTCGGAATAAAAATGCAAGTACAAAAAGGGGCATAACTCCAACAAAGAATTTGGCATCATCAGGAGCGTGTTGTCATAAGCAATATAATTTAAAAGGTTGATGTAAAAATATTAAGAAATGACAAAGTAATAGCCAACGTTAAGTTTTGGTGTAAAAATCCAAGTACAAAAAGGGGCATAACTCCATCAAATGTGACCTTGACCTTGAGAATTTGGCACCATCTCGAGCGTGTTGTCATAAGCAATATAATTTGAAAGTTTGATGAAAAAATATTGAGAAATGACAAAATTATAGCAATCGTTAAGTTTTCGTGTAAAAATCCAAGTACAAAAAGGGGCATAACTCCATCAAATGTGACCTTGACCTTAAGAAATTGGCATCATCTTGAGCGTGTTGTCATAAGCCCAAATTATTTGAAAGTTTGATAAAGAAATATTAAGAAATGGCAAAGTTATGGCCAACGTTAAGTTTCCGTGTAAAAATCTAAGTACAAAGAGGGGCATAACTCCATCAAATGTGACCTTGACCTTGAGAATTTGGCATCATCTCGAGCGTGTGTCATAAGCAATATAATTTGAAAGTTTGATTAAGAAATATTAAGAAATGGCAAAAATATAGCCAACGTTAAGTTTTCGTGACGGACCGACGGACTGACGTACGGACGGACAAAGCGGTCCCTATGTATCTTCATTTCTTCGAAAGGGCGACACAAAAAAGGTAATAATCCCAGAAAAAAGGTAACTAAAGTTATGTTTCTTGTAAGGGTCATGACCTGTGCATGGTTAAGTAATTGTGTAAACTTTCTTGGCAATGCTTTTTGTAAAAATACAGAAATTTCCAACTTGCCGAAACAGGTAAATCGCTTATTTCTAAGTACAAAATGGGGAGATAACCCCAGAAATAAGATAGCCAGAGTTATGTGAATTGTCCAGGTCACGACCTGTGCACTTTAAGTGTAAACTTTCATGCCGAATTTCTGTGTAGAAATTGAACAATATCCAACTTTCTGAAACCGGTTAACTGTTTTCCCCAAGTAGTACAAAATGGGCAGATAAACCCAGAAATAAGATACATAGAGTTAAATTACTTGCCAGGGTCATGACCTGTGTGCTTTTGTAAGTTTGTAAACGTTCATGCCAATGCACTGTGTAGAAATTTAAAAAAATCCACTTGCCGAAACAGGTTAATCATTTATCTCCAAGTACAAAATGGGGATAATCCCAGAAAAAAGGTAGCCAGAGTTAAGTTTCTTGTAAGGGTCATGATCTGTGCACTGTCAGTGTGTAAAATTTTATGCCAATTCTCTTTGTGGAAATTGAGAAATGTCCAACTTGCTGAAACACTAACCATTTTTCTAAGTACAAAAAGGGGAGATAATCCCAGAAATAAGGTACCCAGAGTTATGTACCTTGTAAGGGTCATGACCTGTGAACTGTTTAGTAAGTGTTCTGCTCATGCCAATGCTTTTTGTAGAAATTGAGAAACAGCCAACTTGCCGAAACAGGCTAACCATTTATCTCTAAGTACAAATTGGGGAGATAATCCTAGAAATAAGATAGCCAGAGTTATGATACTTGTTAGAGTCATACCCTGTGTACTGTATAGTAAGTTTGTAATCTTTCATGCTAATGCTCTTTGTAGAAATTGAAAAATATCCAACTTGCCGAAACAGGTTAACCACTAATATCCAAGTACAAAATCGGGGGGGGGGAGGATAATCCCAGAAAAAAGGTAGCCACAGTTATGTAACTTCTAAGGGTCATCATCTCTGCACTGTTAAGTAAGTGTGTAAACTTTTATGCCAATTCTCTTTGTGGATATTGCGATATACCCAACATTCCAAAACAGGTTAACCATTTTTCTAAGTACAAAAAGGGGAGATAGCCACAGAAATAAGGTACCCAGAGTTATGTAACTTGTCAGGTCATGACCTGTAAACTGTTAAGTAAGTGTGTAAACTTTCATGCCAATGCTCTTTGTTGAAATTGAGAAATAACGAACTTGCCGAAAAATGTTAACCAGACGGACGTACGGTTGGAAGGACTGAAGGACGGACGGACGGTTCAATCCCTAAATGCCGGGGGCATAAAAATAGAAATAATAAATATCCCTGACTCAAACAATCATCGAATGGTAGATACAAATGATAAGTCGACTAAATGTAAAAGTTGTGGTAGAACATACAAAAGAAATCTTCGCGCACCTCCCGGCTAGCTCAGTCGGTAGCGTGCGCTGTTCCGTATGGACAAACTTCAATATTTTTCTCTCCTTTAACCATGATGCACGATGGTACTACGAGTATGGTGAAATCAGGATGGAAAGATGGCACGACGAAAAAAATGCGAAGGCAGAATGGTGAAACCACAATGGCACGATGGTGAAAACGCGAAGGCACGATGGAACGATGGTGAAAACGCGATGTAAGATCGCGGTTTCTTCATCGTATCATCGTGGCTTTACCATCGTGCCATCGTACCATTGTTGTTTCACCATCGTGGATCGTTGTTTCACCATCTTGCCATCGTTGTTTTATCACCGTGCCATCGTTGTTTCACTATCGTGCCACCGTTTCGTCACCATCGTGCCATCGTTGTTTCACCATCGCGCTATCTTTGTTTCACCATAGCACCATCGTTGTTTCATCATCGTGTTATCATAGTTTCGCTATTTCACTATCGTACCATCGCCTATCGTTAGTTATGCGCAGTAAACATTTACTTTTTAGCAGAAAGATGTCTTAAGTAACTGTACATCAACGAATTTTACCGCGCATAACTTCCGTGTTTTACGATACAAACACGTTGATTACATGGATTTAACATGTCACCATCTTTAAAAAATATTTGTCTAAAATTCTTTACAGTGAATTGGTCTAAGGTAAGGTATTGTTACGAAGACATCCCGACATTTCACATTGCTCAATCTTATCATGTTTATAAATCAGTGAAAATAGGTCCCATGCACAAGAACAAAGAACTTAATCAGGAGACCAGTCTCAAATATCATGCGACTGGTCTTCATTTCAGCCAATCAGATTCTTGAGGTTTGAGACTTGTTTCCATGCTCAGTTTTATAATCTTGGGACCTGGATATGTTTAAAGGTTGTCGTTATAAACTACTTTGAGCTTTCAAAACTAATGAAACTCCATAAATGATAACATTTAGGGTGCTTCTTGGTAAGGTTATTACTCTTCGTTTACGTTTCAAATGATAATTTGTTTCGCCTTTAAAGCAGTAAGTATTGTTGAATTTATAGGTCCTTTGTGTGCTCTGTTGCTATTTTCTCACTGAAATTATCCATTAATTTTATTCTTTGGTGCACTGTGATTTTTGTCCCCCGTGAAATATTTGTTTTCTAAGAAATTTAGAACTTATATAAGGAATTATCTACGAGAAAATGCTTTAAGACTTGAAATAAATGTGTGAGGTTATTTGAAAAATACTCAGTCGTTTTATTCAAACAGTCTTTTTAGCATTATTTAATCTTTGCGTATCTCATAGATCCGCCATCACAAAAGTTGACAGAGAAAGAAGAAAATGCTATGCCCTAGTAAAAAAAAATGATATATCCTCGGGCGTATTCCGTTCAAACATAACTATATTAAAACTTTAAACATGCTTAATATAATAAACTAGAAATGTGTCCATAGGACACGGATGCCCCCGCTATGCATCGTTTTCAGATACTAAAGTGCAATGATGGGAATAATAGCATTTCAAAGACAGTGATGTTCGAGTAATTATAATGCATAAACTTGATGATCAAGTAAATTATTTGTATTTGTGGCACTGTTGTCTTCTCATTACGGAAATGTCTGTGAAGAAGTTGGTGGTAATGCAATGCAATGTCATAGTGAACATTTGTGCCAAGTTATTTTGAAATCCCTTCATCCATAAAGAAGTTATAGCCCGAACAAGTAAATTCAAGTTTTAGTAACTGTGACCTTGACCTTGGACTTACAGGCATGGGTAATGTACGCAACACACCGCCTTGTCATGGTGAACATTTGTGCCGAGTTATTTTGAAAACCCTCCATTCAAAACAAAGTAATAGCCCGGACAAGAAAATTCTATTTTTAGTAACAGTGACCTTGACCTTGGACTTACAGGCATGGACATGGTACACGAATCACCACCTTGTCATGGTGAACATTTCTGTCAAGTTATTTTGAAATTACTCTATTCCTAACGTAGTTACAACCCTGACAAGAAAATTCTATTTTAGTAACAGTAACCTTGACCTTGGACCTACAGGCATGGGCATGGTACGGGACACACCATCGTGTCATGATGAACATTTGTGTCAAGTTATTTTGAAATCAATCTATTCCTAACAAAGGTATAGCCCGGACAAGAGAATTCTATTATTAGTTACAGTGACCTTGACCTACAGGCATGGGCATGGTACGCGATACACCGCCCTGTCATGGTGAACATTTGTGTCAAGTTATTATGAAATCCCTCCATTTATAATGAAGTTACAGCCCAAACAAGAAAATTCTATTTTTAGTAACAGTGATATTGACCTTGGACCTTCAGGCTTGGGTATTGTGCGGACACACTGCCTTTTCATAGTGAACATTTGTGCAAAGTTATTTTGAAATCCCTCCATTCATAACAAAGTAACAGCCCGGACAAGAGAATTCTATTTTTAGTAACAGTGACCTTGACCTTTGGCCTACAGGCATGGGCATGCTACGCGACACATCGCCCTGTCATGGTGAAAATTTGCGCCAAGTTATTTTGAAATCCCTCTATTTATAACAAAGTAACAGCCCGGACAAGAAATTTCTATTTTTAGTAACAGTGACCTTGACCTTCGACCTAAAGGCTTGGGCATGTACGTGACATACCGTCTTGATATGGTGAACAATTATACAAAGTTATTTTAAAATCCAATAAGAAATAACAAAGTTACAGAGCGGACAAGATTTTGCAAGAAAATTCTATTTTTAGTAACAGTGACCTTGACCTTGGACCTACAGGCATGGGTATTGTCACGACACATCGCCTTGTTATGGTGAACATTTGTGCCAAGTTATTTTGAAATCCCTCCATTCTAAACGAAGTTAAGGGCAAAGTGTATATTTTACTTAACACAAAATGTAAGAGAAAAAGGGGCATAATTTGAAAAATATTGGAAGCAGGGTTATGGGTCTTGTTGGTTATGATGTAGATTTTGATGGTGAAAATATATTTCAAGCTTCAATGCAGTATCTCAAGTAGTTTTAAAGTAATGGGCAAAATGCATATTTTGCTTAACACAAAATATAAGAAACAAGATATATTCCTATTAAAACTAATGTAAATGGAAGTATCAAAGGGCCATAACTTCTGAGCGGAACATGAAAGAGCAAAACCCCACCTTTATGCACAACAACATATCAGACCAAGCATTGTGGTAAAGTTTCATCAAATTCCCAGCAGAGGTGTAGGAGGAGTTGCGTTCACAAGATATATTCCTATAAAAACTAATGTACATGGAAGTATCAAAGAGCCATAACTTCTGAACGGAACATGTAAGAGCGAAACTCCACCTTTATGCACAACAACATATCAGGCCAAGCATTGTGGTCAAGTTTCATTAAATTCCCACCAGTAGTGTAGGAGGAGTTGCGTTCATAAGATATACTCCTATTAAAACTAATGTAAATGGAGGTATCAAAAGGCCATAACTTCTGAAAGGAACATGTAAGAGCGAAACTCCACCTTTATGCACAACAACATATCAGGCCAAGCATTGTGGTCAAGTTTCATTAAATTCCCACCAGTAGTGTAGGAGGAGTTGCGTTCACGAGAATATCGGACGGACGGACGGACGGACAGGAGCAACTCTTAATGCCCGTCTCCATTTCATGGCGGGGACATAAAAATGGAGCTGTGTTACAAGAGGGTTCTATTATCAATAGCGCGACTTATGTATGTATAAATTCAATACATCATACATATCTGAAAAGCTTTAAAGTGTAATAAGAAAATAAAATTGGAATTCCCAATGGAGGAAAACCTCTTTTTCCAGAAAACTCTTATTCCAATTTCAAGCTTATAAGTCACACATTGAAAATGACGTACTCTACTGTGTAGTTGCTTTTCTGTGCGAAATTAAAAAAAAAATATATTATAACTAAGATGCACAAATGAATTAGAAAACACCGCAAACTATTGGTTTTAGGCTGATATGTATTCATTTCTCCATTAAATGTCGTCCATGTATAACATACATGTATGTTGTATTTTTCTTGTTATATATGTAATTTAATATTAAGACAGGGTATGAATTTCTAATGAATACAGTCTAAACTCAACTTCTTGTTGAATATAATCTGTAAATTAACAAACATATAGGTGCTGTGATAATTGTTTTCGTAAAATTGTAATTGCAATTGACGGACACAAGATGTATTCATGATCATAACATCTTCCACAGTTATAATACCAATGTTATAAAAAAAAGTCAGTGAATATCAAACGATAGTTCTTCCTATAGAAAAATAAAGACTTTTGTATTAATTTAAATTGAGCAATTTGCTGGTCTGACAGTAAAGGAGAAAACTACGACTCACTTTGTTATGTTTTAACTAAATAAAATCAAAGGCCATGCTTATTTCATCACATTATTCGTAAAAGCCATCTGTAAATTCCAAAAAAGGTAACCAACATGATCTTTTACAACGCTCTGCATGCTTGGTGATTCACCCATCTACAGTTGATCGATTTGCTTTTTTCTTCGTTTCCACAAAATTGGAAGGGGATTAAGAGTTTATGAAGGTTTTAAGGGATAACATTTATGTTAGATTTTGTACCTATATTTATTAACAAGTGATAGGCATCCGAATGGGTACTAATTGTGCACCCCTTGTTGCTGATCTGTTTTTTTCTATGCTTTTTATGAAAGCGACTTTATCTCTTTCTACCGAATATCAAGATGATATTATTACAGCTTCTAACAACACCTCAGGGTACCTTGATCATTTATAAAATAGGGTAAATAACCATTTCCATCATTTGTTGAATAAATTTATCTTTAAGTACAGCTTAATAAAGCGAAAACTTCAGAAAAGAAAGAAAACTTTCTTGATCTAAATCTGTCCATTGAAAATGGTCACGTCACTACTAAAATATAACATAGCCGAAATTATTTAAATTTAATATAGTAAATTTTCGATTTGAGACGGCGGTGTTCCTCGTGCAACATCTTATGGGGTTTATATCTCACAGCTTGTTCGCTTTTCTAGAGCGTGCAATGATGTTAATGATTTCTATATACGTAATCTTCGCATAACAGAAAAACTTCTAAAACAAGGTTATCGGTATCACAAATTAAGAAAAACCTTTTGCAAGTTTAATCGGCGATACCCAGATTTAATTAAAAAATACAGATGCAGTTTAAAATCACTATTGCAACAAGGTATTTGACAGCCAGGATTTTATGGAGATTTAATAAATAAACTTAAGAAGATAAAAGGCAATGTTAATTTCTTCCGGTTATTCGATTAAACCATCTGTAAACATAAAAAGAAAGATTACCAACATGATATTCTACAGCGCTCTGCAAGCCTGGTGATTAATCCATCTATAGTTGACCATCAAGCTTATCCCTTTGGTTGCAAGACGGTGGCAGGGATTTAATAGTTTATGGAGGTTTGTCGGGAAATCTGGTGTAAGAACCTGGAAGCTCGATTTGTTTCTTCATCCCTGCCGTCGTGTTCTTACTGATTTTACTCTACAAGCTCTTGTCTCGGTAAGGTCATTGAGTACCGCCACTATGGCTTTGCAATCCTATTAGCTTCTTATGTTTTATCTGTTTGTGAGCTTTTGCATGCAAAATTGTTAAGCTGATGGGTGGGTTGGAGTTTTTTCACCAAGATAACTTGTATTTGTGTGTTGATATGAGAACCTGTTGGGGCAAGTGTTGAAGTTGGTGCACCCTAGAACCTGGTTTAAACCCCCAGTGGAAAATTGTTTTGCCACTGACCGTTCCAAGGCGGTATTCCCAAAGGTTCTCTTTTTCGTAAATTGTTTGTGTTGTCTCTTTGAATTGACCTACTTACGAAATGCTCTTTTCCTCTCTTCTTGTTTGCTGCGTGTTGAGGCTGTATTTTGTGCAATTCCTGGTATGCATATTTCACGTTTTTTTTTTAAAGAACCTTGATTCTCGATCTGTTTTTGTCCCTGTTTTTGATCTTATGATTTGACTTCAGTGTCTCTGGTTGTATGATCATTGTGTACACACCTTTTTGCCTTACAATACTAGTATCTTCTTTTAAATGTACATGAACCAGTATTTGAAATCAAATACGTATGATGAAATCACTGTCAAGTCATTATATTATTTTTGATACGTTTTTCATAATTAGTACCCGACCCTTCGGCTTTGCAATGCATTTAGCTTCTTATGTTTTATATGTTTGTGTGCTTTTGCATGCAACATTGATAAGCCGATAAGTGGGTTGGAGTTTTATCACAATGACAACTTGTACTAAAGTCTTGTTTTGTTATATGAGATCCTGTTGGGGCAAGTGTGAGGTTGGTGCACCCTAGAACCTGGTTTAAACCCCCAGTGGCAATTTGATTTGCCACTGACCGTTCCAAGGCGGTAACCCCTCGGGTTCTCAGTTTTGTTTATTGTTAGTGGTGTCTTTTTTGAAACTGATCATTTTATAAACCATGCTCTCTCCCTCCTCTTCTTCTTGACTGTGAGGGGAGGCTGTTTTTTCTGAATGTGGCGATTCCTGATATGCATATTTCACCTTTTTTAAATTAATCAGAACATTGGGTGATTGTATGCCGTTCAAAACACTCATGCTAAGTATCACAAAGTGTAGTATTTTCGTATGAAAGTGAAATATGGATACCAGGGGTGACAACAAACAGAAACACAGACTCCTCACACAACCAAATGATAGAGAGGAAAAGAGAACATGGGTTATAAACCAATCAATAACAAAATAGACATCACAATCAATTAAGGAAAACAGGGGTTACAATATAGGAAATGTCAGTGGCAAATTGTTTTGTCCGTTTAAGGCAGTAAAGTAACTGTTTACGTATGTTCTAGTTTCAAATGTTGTCGATCGGTTCAGAACACTGCCTATAATGCTTTATACTCAGACAAAGATATTGACGTCAGTGATTGTATGTCCTTAATATACAATGTTTTATTATATGATCGTGCCGAACAAATTCTCTATTGGGAATAAACCTTTATAAGAACGTGTATTAGAGAATTAAAGTGTCATTGGTAATTTCCGCCTGTTTTTATAGAGATTATCATATACTGGTCAACAGTAGATCTCAACAGGACAAAACAGATCTAATAAACAACAGCTTCGAAAAAATATGAGATGACAATTCGATAGCTTGTTTCTATCTGTTCAATTTTATCTATCACAGGACAGTTTTAAAGTAATTGAAATATAATCAAGTAATTGGTGTCTCATTTCTATACCTTTTCGCATTATTTGGGATATGAAATAGATTAAAGACGAAATTGGAAAACCATGAATATGAGAATAGTGTAGGCAGCGTTTGATTGAGAAGTAACAGTAAATACATCGTACTGTCCCCATTGCAATCAAAAATCAATATTTACACAAGTTAACAATAATAATAATCAACTGATCGTTACGATGATAGCGCAGTAAAACGCCACATAATGCATTTGTTTTAGAACTTAAGTTCTAACTGTAACTTGCTTATAAATTTGATAAAAACAAAACAATTATCGCGCAATTATTTTCATACATGTATGAGTACAATTTTCGAAGTGTTTGTCTTCTAATCAGAACAAAGAGTAATACAATTATTACTCATATCGCATCTCAGATCAGAATCATTGAAATATTAAATTAAAGTCTTATATGAAAAACTACTTATTGTTATTCATTGCTTCCCTATGACAGTCAATTTAAGACCATCAACAGCAATCTTTCCTCTTCCTTAATGTGCATTTCGCCGTTCAAGACATTTTGATTACTCCGTAGAACAAAGCTATCAACCAGCGCGCCGGTCTTTCAACGCTTCAGCTTTTTGATTTTTTATGCGACTCAATCTGGGTATTTGCGATAGAAGTAACAAAAACAATTATTTACTTGTGATACCGTACATATTTGCCGAACGCGTAGCTTTCTTAAAAAGATTTTGGGTAATGAAGTTTTAATATTAAGTTATCATCATCTGAAATTTCACAATTCAAAGTCATAAAAATGATAAAAGCATGATGTATACTTTTTTGAACATGAAGTTTGTTATGACAAATATAATTGATAATAGTTGGAAAGTTGTCATTTCCTTATCGAAACTGGAGTTACATCAGATTCCACAGATAATGAGAGAGAGAGAGAGAGAGAGAGAGAGAGAGAGAGAGAGAGAGAGAGAGAGAGAGAGAGAGAGAGACAGAGTGAGACAGAAAGAGACACAGAGAGAGAGAGACAGAGAGACAGAGAGAGACAGAGAGAAAGAAAGAGAGAGCATAGTTAATAAAATGATCAGTTTCAAAAAGACACCACAAACAATAAAAATGAGAACCCGAGGGGTTACCGCTTTGGAACGGTCAGTGGCAAATCAAATTGCCATGGGGGTTTAAAACAGGTTCTAGGGTGCACCAACCTCACACTTGCCCCCAACAGGTGCTCATATCAACACACAAGTACAAGTTGTCTTGGTGAAATAACTTCATCCTACCCATCAGCTCAACAATTTTGCATGCAAAAGCACACAAACATATAAAACATAAGAAGCTAAGAGCATTGCAAAGCCAAAGAGTGG
Organism: Corbicula japonica; assembly: GCA_038501625.1. Taxonomy (NCBI): domain Eukaryota; kingdom Metazoa; phylum Mollusca; class Bivalvia; order Venerida; family Cyrenidae; genus Corbicula; species Corbicula japonica. Next base: position 1,964,948 of record JAZAYU010000047.1, read on the forward strand.
GTACTCGATGATCTTACCGAGACCAGAGCTCCTGGAGTTAAATTAGCAAGAACACGATGGCAGGGATAAAAGAAACAAATCGAGCTTCTAGGTTCTTTTAAGAAATTATTTCCCCCATAAACCTTCATAATCTCTTAAACCCCTGCCACCGTGCGCAAGCAAAGAGGTAAGCATAATGATCAACTGTAGATGGGTTAATCACCAGGCCTGCACAGCGCTGTATAATATCATGTTGGTAACCTTTTTTTTATAAATTTACAGATGGTTTTTACGAATAACCGGGAGAAATTAACATTGCCTTTTATCTTCTTAAGTTTATAAATTAAATCTCCATAAAAAAAACTGGCTGCTAAATACTTTGTTGCAATAGTGATTTTAAACTGCACCTGTATTTTTGAATTAGATCTGGTTACCGGCGAAAAAACTTGCAAAAGGTTTTCCTTAATTTGTGCTACCCATAACATTGTTTTAAAAGTTTTTCTGTAATGCAAACATGACGTTCATTTAAATCATTAACATCATTGCAAGCTCTTGAAAAGCGAACAATTTGTGAGATATAAACCCCGTAAGATGTTGCACGAGGAACATCGCCGTCTAAAAACGGAAAATTTACTATATTCAAATTAATATCATCTCTTCTATCTTATATTTTAGTAGTTACGTAACTATTTTCAATGGAAAGATTTAGAGCAAGAAAGTTTGCTTGCTTTTCTGAAGTGTTCGCCTTACAAAGCTGTAGTTCTGTAGCATAAAATTTTTTAAACAGTGATGGAAAATGGTTATTATCTATAGTTAATAAATCATAAAGGTACCTCGAGGTGTTGTTAAAAGCTGTTATAATATCATACTGATGATCGGTAGAAAGAGATAACATATTTTCTTTTATAACAGTATAAAAACAGATCAGCAACAAGGGCTGCACAATTAGTACCCATTGGGATGCCTATTACTTGTTTATAAATAGAGGTAAATCTAACTTACATATTATCCAGTAAGAAAGTTAGCGACTCTATTAGGTCTTGACAAGTCAGTAAAGTATAAATATCATAAGAACCATATGTAAAATTGCCCCATGTTCATTACAAGCGATGAATGTTTTATTTTCTCTAGCAAACGTTTTTTCAATGAGACTGGTTAGCTTGTCTCTCATTAAATTATGAGGGAGCGAAGTGTATATGGTAGAGAAATCAAAAGTAGACAAACGGAACGCCTGAAAATTATTTGATTTAAGCTTCTTAAAAACGTCATTTGAATTTTTAATAGACCAAAATAATTTTGCGTTGTTAAGAGCACGGATAATTAAGTAGTAGATCAAGAACTAGAGTTTGCAATAAATCTTGCTTTGTACAGTGTTTTACGCATTTTAGGCAACCAATACATAGTAGATACTTTGTATTGTTTCGGCTCAATACTGATTCTAAATTTTGTAATTTGTAGAGTGTGTGTGCAGTAACAATATCACTCAAAAATGAAGAAGTCAAGGTATAAGCATTAGTGCTATTTAGTTTATCAGTTGGAATATTAACATACAGTAAAAGCCCTCATTACGGACATCCGTTATTATGGGCACCCCTGTATTACGGGCAATTTTTTAAAGAACAGATATTGTCTCTTCTTTTTGATTCAAACCCACAATTAAGGACAATCCGCTATTAAGTCCCTTCGGTGTCCGTCATAGAGGGGTTTCACTGTAGTGTATCCGTCACACTATAATTACATTATTAGAAGCCTTATCAGCAGGTGTTAAAACAAATTTGTTATGAGTCTTGAATTCCTTTTTTCAAATGACGAAAGTTAAAACGAGATTGAGGTGGTATAAAAGAAAAGTTTCTTTCATAAAATGATATACGAGTGTCAAGTGTTAAGTTCTTTCTGCGTGCAGACATTACCAACCACATCCGCCTTGTCCAGTACCAAAGTTTATGTGTTTATTACCAAGTACATGTCATTGAATGGATAAACAAAAACTGCTTCCAATAGAATGGACTGAAAAATAATGTGCTCATACCTTTGAAAATTGATCTGCAAGATGCATCGGATAATCTGCTTAACATGGTCAGATGTAAATGTAAACAGACTTGTGCTCAAGAAGGTGTACTTGCAGAAAAAAACGGACGAGAATGTTCCTTAGGATGTTCTAAATGTAGGAGTTAAAGTTGAACAAATGTTGCTAAATTCACTGACTCAGACTCGGACAGTGAGTAACTCTTCCTGACAAGATGAGTAGAAACTGGGTTTAGGTAAACTTGCATATTATCATGTTATGTATTTATAAATGTTAACACTGCATATAAACAGTATCAAGAAATATTCAGTTAAATTCGACTTTTATCAATTTACTGTCTTTTGTGAAAACACATTTAACCTGATCGTCATATGTTGATTAAATTGTGTGCTGTTTTCTGATAAAAGTTCAGCCTAGTATACTTTTAATTCACTTTTTAGATCTAATTATTTTTATAATATATGGCTGTTTTGAACAAAAATAAATTTTATGTGATTTTTTTCACATAATATATTATACAATACGTAATTTTGGTGTTTTTCAATAAATGTGTTGTATTAGCCCACCCACTTTTTCTCTTTTTTATTACGAAAAACACAATTTTTTTGGCTCTTAACTGATTAGAATACACTTTTTAAGTACTTTCTGTCGTAAAACATAATTACAGTACATCGCATATTTTCAAATGAAATTATTGGTAGCTTTTTTATCCACATATGTCAATTTCTCGATTAACTAACCCTAAAAATATGTAAACAGTCACCAGATTCACGCAATTTTTCTTAAATTTCCACTTTTTAGATTTTCTAGACTTCTGATATTTTATCCAAGATAGTATCTAGATTTAAAATCAGTGATTTTCATTTCTTTTCCAATTAGTCGGAGGTTAAGGGTAATTTTGCTATAGGTTGATAGGACTACAAGTTTATCGCTGAGATAACCGCGTGAATATGGGGACGGAATAAGCACGTTTTCTACGCTGATATATAACTTGACAATTGTTTTTATTCAAAGAAAAGGAATTCGAAACAAATATTCACAAAATAAATATATTATTTACTTCTGTGGTTATCTCAGGGGGAATCGTTTAATGATAAATAAGGAGATATATTTGAAAAAAAATCATGGGACGGTTTTATTCTGAAAATAACACGTTGTAGTAATATTAGCGCCAGAGCACCCAGTCGGAATTTTGAACGTTTACTAACTTGTTTGGATAATAGTTGCTCTAAACATGGAGTTGTTGGGCGTGGGCAGTAATACGCATTTCCATACAGCCCATAAACAGTCTCAATAATACCAGACCTGAAATATACTATTTCTTAGGGATTGACGACTGTCAGAGTTCCCGTTTCATCTATTTAACTGTAGTTATAACATCTCAATGATTCCTATACGCCGACGATACTTGAATATAGTTCATTTATTATATATCAATGAAGACATACAATCACATAGACCTAATGAGGGAAGTAACGCAATTAGTAACCGGCAATTAATGAACTTTGTAATTTAAGAATAAGTTCTTATCATTCCAATGTTTAAAGGTTGGATTTTTCAACAAATGATTCTCGTTATTTCTGAGTCCATTTAACAGCTGAAGGTTGGTGAAACATTGAACTTGATTTCCGCTCCCATCTACATCCCTCTCAACACCCCCCCCCCCCTCCCCCCGTGGCATGTTTTGTCACTGACCGTTACTAGGCTGCGGTGACCTCTCCAGTAATCATTCTTATTTATTGTTTGCCTTGTGTTGTAGTTGTGGTTTAATTTTTTTATATATTTAATGCAATTTGTTTTATTCAGTGTTTTATAGTTGTTGTTTTTTTTCTTTTATTACTTAATAGTGTTTTTTAAAATGTTATTTAAGCACCAGAAACAAATAAGAAGTTTTATAAAAATTTAGCTGAAGGCTGTAAAATTCTCCCGATACATTCAATCAGTGCTTTTATCAGTTACGTTCTTTTAAGGTCGTTGTGAACGATACATATTTACTATGTTGACAGTACCTATAAAATTACCTTTCTTGGCTACATTTAATATGGGTGGTTTCAAAATCCCAGCCAATATTGATTTTGATATTGTTCAATCACCCCTAAGATATACACTCACCCAAAGTTCTAATTTGTCATCTATTGTATATGTATACAATGTATGCTAGTTTCGTTTCTTCCCTATGTCAAGAGAGGTTGTGAAAAGAACTGTTTTGGAATCACTTATTAAACGTCTTTTTAATCCTTATTGATTATTTTCTTAAATGAATCTGATACCATTTACTTACATCGCAGGGTCAAAATTAGAACAGACTTTAACTGAAAGGGAGGTAATTATAAAATTTGGTACTTTGAAAGAGATTTATTCAAACAAAAAATGCAGCTGATTAATAAGATATAATGCTTTCCTTCTAACAAGGGGTCCTATGAAAACTTAGCAAACAACTAAAGTTGCATAAAATGCATTTTAGCAAAGTTTAGGATAACTCTAGCCAAACTGTTCCAAAGTCAATTATAACAAGATGAAATCTTAAATTGAAGACTGTTGTTGGCAACAGGTCACAAATTAAGAGTTAAGACCATGAATTTATTGTGAAAAATTTTGGACAAAAAGTGACCAATTAGAACAACGGGTGCGTGTACTTCCTGCTTTTTAAATTTTGCCTTTTTGCGTTGTCTGTGATATTCTCAGATCCCATATCTAATCCTATTCTTTTTAGTTCCGCCCATTGTTTTCTCGTTTAGAGCAAACATTAATATTATCTGGGGCCCATACGCCGCTGAACATGGAATGGTATAAATCTGATAAATACCGCGTTGAAGGTTCCATGTTCACCACCATATGCACACCATCGTTTGGCATGGATGTAAATTGTACTGTTTGTTGATGTAAATATTGAGTTACGCTCAATCCGGGGCTAGAAAGTCATATGCATTTACATTACTTTCTATGAACAGGCTCAATCAAACGGAGCTTGCAATATTTTTATATATGTCGTGTTCGGTGGATTTCAAAGTTCCCTTTTCATCTATTTTATTTTCTGATAATGTCCAAAGCAATAGAGCAAGATTGGATTTTTAAAGTGTTTTTATAAATAAAGGAGGCTTAAAAGCAGGTAAAACAGTTTGTAGCTATTTAGGGTTTGCTCAGGGTCTGTATCACAACTGATGAAGGAAGGCGATTCCACATTATGATAAGGTAAGAGGTATGAGTTTGTTTTGTTTTGTGTTTTTTTTTTCAGGCCCCATAAGGGTAACCCCATTTATTCGTTATAAACACATTATAGCACATAACATAATAGCATATAGCATTAAAAGAAAATATATATTATGTATGTATTCCTTTAACAAATCGATTTGTAAACAAAATACTATTCATATGCAAGTTAAGTCGAGTATAAACATGTAATATATCAGTCATTAAATTGTTTAACATGTATGCCGGCATATGGAGGAATTACTCTGGCCTGAATTTATAAAAAAAAAAGAGAGTACTGTTATTAATTTATTTTCATGGGCACATAATACTTGTGGTTGTAGTTAATCCGTTAAGATTTTTGGATTCTTAAATTCATGTGTGTTTTTGTTAATTCCAACGTATGTCTTAGCATAAAAACTGTAGTATTATTGCTATTTTGGCAATTAAACTGTAAGTAGATCTATCAATTAAAACCGCAAGAACCAGTGCTTCATAAAAAAGACAATGGTTTAACAGTGCAATAGTTCCCATAATAATGCAGTATATAACCACAAGTAGCTTTTAGAAAAAATATATAATGATATTTCATTGTATTATTTAAAGTTTTGAGGAAAAAAGACTGAAGCTTTAAACTGGTATAATATTACTATCTGATATTTGAATTTTAAATTATATAACGAAGTGAAGTAATTTTTGTCACTTCTTATTAGTTAAACTGTATATTTTGTGTATGTAAATTATTGCTTTGTTGGTTTATTCAACAATGACAAAAGGACATAATTTAAAACTATTTGATTTAAACCTAGTCTCAATAATTCGACTGCAAGCACAGACCCATTATCATAATGACTTTTTACAGATGTCTGTCCTTTACGTCTCAAGCAGTTACGATCAAAACTGTGGTGGAAATCGACCCTATTTAAATTCTGTTATTTATCGATAAACGTGAGTCAGGTTAACTTAAAGCGCCGATATCAAAATTTGTTGTCATGGGAGAGGTACGAGTTGGTATGTACGTATTTGCCTCTATGTCAGCTCATTGCATGTGACGGGTCTTTTCAAACGATTTATTTGTTCAGATTCGTAGATAACTTGTAGTCAGATACGTATCATGCAATTTTCTTACACGGATTCAATAAAAAAACGTTTTGCGTTTGGAATTAAGTTACAAAATTGAAGTCTGACACTTCTAATAAAGTTTGTCTCGCAATTATTTTAGAAAAATCTCCGAACTTACGCTTTTGGGTTTTACGACCTTTTTCTTTGACAACATTTAAATATTCTTTCAGTCACAAATAACACATCCGATTAAATGACATAGTAAAGTACTAGAAGAGCAAGTTGATTTTATTTTTTCCAGAAATCTTAACAATGAAACTAAAATACTAATATCCGCCAAACATAAAACTTATATAAAGCAATTTATTTTAGTATTCATTTTAAGGTTATTGCACGTTCAGTAATAAAAAACCCCTGAGCGCTTCATCAGATATAATGTTCTAATCATTCCGTAAATTAATTGAAAAACTCTTTTCGCTTCTATCTTAAAACACATCTTGAAAATAAAAAAATAAAATAATAGTTCGGTCGAAGTACATGTATATCCATCGTCCGCAGTATGGGAAACAGGTCGGGGCTGAAGGTTATAAAACTGAGATTAGGAACCATCTGATTGGCTGAATTTGCAACTGCTCGCCATTTCAGCCAATCAGATGCTTGAGATTTGAGACTGGTTTCTATTCTAAGTTTTACAACCTCGGGACCGGGTCTGATTTAAAATGTAATAAGTGTGGTTTGCTTCTTTTTTTTATATTTCCACAAATGTTTTAGATTTTAGTGACCTTATATTTGCATAACAAATAAATTTTAAAACATGGTTTTTGGTACAATACGTTAAAGAAAACCTTTTGAAAGTTCGATCGCTCATACCCAGATTTAATTAAAAATACAAGTGCAGTTCAAAGTCACTAAGCAACAAAATATTTATCAGTCAGTATTTTTGGAGATTTGATTAGCAAATCTAAAGAAGATAAAAAGCAAAGTGAATTTCACCGCACTATTCGTAAAACCAACTGTTAATTACGAAAAAGGTTAATACCATGATGTTCTTTTGCGCTCTGCATGCTTGGTGATTAACCCATCTACAGTTGAACGTTCTGCTTTCCTAATTGTTTGCACGACAGTGGCGGGGTTTAAGGAAATCTTGTCAAAGAACAAAGATGCTCGATTTGTTACTTTTGTCCCTGTTATTGTGTTCTTGCTGATTAACTCAAGGATGCTCTGGTCGTTGTTAAATCATTGAGTACCAACTATTGTTTGACAGTGCTATGAACTTCATATTTTTTATATGTTTGTCTTCATTTACATGCAACAATTTCCAGTTGATGGGTAGGTTGGCGCTCATTCGTTTACATAAATGTACATGTTTTTCGGCGTTAGCTGTCTAAGCTCACTTTTGACCTAGTTTTTCGACCAATGAAATGTAAATAATACTCGTATTCTAATTTTATGCAGCGGAAAAATGAAATAAACTATTTTGATTGGTAGCTATTTACACCAGAGAGGCATCTAGCAGGGTGGAGAGGTATCTAGTGGGATTTTTATTATTATGCAGCGGGAAAATCAAATTGATTATTTCGATTGATTATAGTGGGTGTTGTTTACGATTACCGTAACGATTTTTATATTTTGTGTAAGTATTTACCTGGCACTTACATGTTCGAGCATTTTCGTTTATAAAAGCGATAATTGTATTGGAGAAAAACATATTTACGATTTAAATAACCATTTAAGTCAATTTTGATGGCTTAAATACAATTTTATATGGAATATTTTTGGGTGTCAGGTAAACACTTGCGTGCAACACACAGTGTAAAACAAAAGAGAAGTGTAGATATTTCTAGTTCTTAATGGTTCCTTTTTAGTTCCTTTGATACTGATTGTTAATTTCAAGTACATAATTCAAGTCCTCTGTAATGCAGTGGCTAACTCTGTCGCCTCTCAAGCGGAGGCCCCGTGTTCAATACTCAGGAGCGACACTTTTTATACGCCCGTTTGAAAAACGGGACGTATTATGGGAACACCTGGGCGAGCGGGCGGGCGGGCGGGCGCGTTCACAGGGTTTCCGCTCTCTAAGTCAAAGAGTTTTCATCAGATCTTTATCAAACTTGGTGAATATGTTGGTGGGCATAATATCTCGACCAAGTTCTGTAACCTGCCAAATCCCCCCAGGCACTCCTGAATTATGGCCCTTTAATTGTCCAAAATTTGGGTTTCCGCTCTCTAAGTCAAAGAGTTTTGTCCTGTCTTTATCAAACTTGGTGAATATGTTGGTGGGCTTAATATCTCGACCAAGTTCTTTAACCAGCCAAATCCCCCGATGCACTCATGAATTATGGCCCTTGAATTGTCCAAAATAAGGGTTTACGCTCTCTAAGTCAAAGAGTTTTCGTCCGGTCTTTATCAAACTTGGTGAATATGTTGGTGGGCTTAATATCTCGACCAAGTTCTATAACCAGCCAAATCCCCCCGTGCACTCCTGAATTATGGCCCTCGAATTGACCAAAATAAGGCTTTACGCTCTCTAAGTCAAAGAGTTTTCTTCCGGTCTTTATCAAACTTGGTGAATATGTTGGTGGGCATAATATCTGGACCAAGTTCTATAACCAGCCAAATCCCCCATGCACTCCTGAATTATGGCCCTCGAATTGTCCAAAATAAGGGTTTACGCTCTCTAAGTCAAAGAGTTTTCATCCGGTCTTTATCAAACTTGGTGAATATGTTGGTGGGCATAATATCTGGACCAAGTTCTATAACCAGCCAAATCCCCCCCCCCCAGGCACTCCTGAATTATGGCCCTTGAATTGTCCAAAATTACTGTTTCCGCTCTCTAAGTCAAAGAGTTTTCATCCGGTCTTTATCAAACTTGGTGAATATGTTGGTGGGCATAATATCTCGACCAAGTTCTATAACCTGCCAAATCCCCCCAGGCACTCCTGAATTATGGCCCTTGAATTGTCCAAAAACTGAATTAGCTGTATCTGCTCTCTAAGTCGAATAATTTTCATCGGATCGTTACGCAACTTTGATGATCAGCATTTTGACGGGCGTATTTTGTGTCAGTTTGGCACTCTTGCTTAAAGTTAATTTACGTAAAAGTTGGTAGATTTCGCTCTTGTAACAAGCTGTTATTATTTATATTTATTGAATTTCAAGAACATTTATTCATCTTGAGTTCTAACTCTACAAGAGGTATTTTATTGAAACTGAATAAATGTAGATCAAGACTTAATGTAAGAAATTACTTCTTTAATCGACTTATTATCACCGTATGAAATTGTTGCAACAGCTTCAACATTTTGTTTGAATGACGCAATGAATCTATGAGTTGTCATGATCCGGTCGCTTAATCTCTAGGTCATACTAAGAAGGCAGGGAGGGTTCGTCAACAGCTATAACAAGTAAAATAAAATAACTAAACTGTGTCTCTTTCTTTCTTATATACATGCATTTATGAATTTTTTCCATCAACGCCGTTTATCTTTTTAAAAGATATTTCTTGTTTCATATGAGAACCTGTTGGGTTAAGCGTGAAGTTGATACACTCTAAATCCTGGTTGAACACCACCCCAGGCAAATTGTTTTCCTACGGATCTTTCCAAGGCAGTACTCTCTGGTTCTCTTTTGCTTTGTTTGTGGTGTCTTATTTCAAATTGATAATTTTTAAACACATATGTCAAGCTCTTTTCTTCCTACCAGCTCTAGAAAGTGTTTAGACTTTGAAATGTAGAGCCCTTAGATTGTTATTTGATGTGGCATTGCCATCCAAATATGGAACATTTATTATATATAAAATAAATTATCTCTGTACTAAAAATTGAGTGGAAACTAATTATTATTAAATAGAGAACGTAAAAATAAGAAAAATATTGACTTCTTTCCTAAAGTTTTTGCTTTCTAAGGCTGAAAATCATTAGAGTTCAACTCTAGTTAAATTTAGAAAATGATTATTATCTATATTTAATCAATCCTCAAGATTCCGTGGGGTGATATTATTTCAGTTTCCATTATTCTCTTTTTGTCTCAGCTCTCCCTAATCTGTTTTCACAAAACGGATGTTTCCTCATTCATCATTTCTTATTCAGGGGAAGACCCATTTTCAAATGACTCGACGAAAATGGAACTTAAAAAATACAAGACTGATAACACAATATTGCAGACTCGATTTAATTTAGCCGACTGATTAACAGTAATGGAAATATAAATTAATTTCCAAGTAAGAGCTCATCCCAATATTTACATGGATAAAGAACATTTTGCGGAAAGAAGTTTTCAGTCTGAGTAGGTTGGAAAATTGCACTGTTTACTGGTGTTGGTATAAAATTGCGCTCAAGCCGGGGCTCGGAGGCGCGGGTGCATTTCTATTAATACTTATGAAAAGGCTCAGTCAAACCGAACCTGCAATATTTGTCGTGTTCGATGGCTTTCAAAGTTACTTTTTCATCTGTTATAATGAAACGTATGTGTGTCGGGTTTGTAAGTAAATCATGTTATAAAATATGAACATATTGTTTGAATATCTCATCGGCAATTTTGCTTCAGGTAATATGGCTCCGCCAATATTCGTAACAATGACAGCATTGTAATTTCCTTATCATGATCATTTACATTTGACAAACAATAACTTACTGACATGTTAATTAATTAACCGTGTTTGTAAAATGATTTATGGCAGCAGCTAGTTTTATGCTCAGAGCTTTATTACTCCCATTTTCCCATGGCAGACATTTCATAAATTTCATGAAAATGTTAATGTTTGGTATCCTTTTCGCTTATATCACTAAAATGTGTTTAATATTTTCAAAACTCGTTAAGATCTTTATTTTAATGATAATGTTTCAACATTTCAAAATTAAAAAAATGGATTCTTATTCCTCATTTAAATAAAAATGAAAAACATTTCCATTGAACTAGTTTAGATTATTAATCGATTTAAAGTTATGAAACAATGCATTAGTCATGTTAGTGAAAGGAAAATAATCTTATTGTCTATCGGTATAAGGTGTGTATTATTTCTGCAAAGAGGCAGACAAAAAGCTGGAGAATATTTGATAAAATTACTGCCAGAGGTGGATAGGTACAATTTAAGAGGGAAAATTAGTTTGTGATTCATTATGAAAAAAACATTACCAGTATAAACTAATACAAATGGGTTTGTCGTGCACATCACAGCAGAAAAACGGAAAGTAATCTAAAAACTGAAAGTAATCTAAAATAAAATGATACAAATATTTATGGTAATATAACTTTTATATTAGCGTCATTATTAACCGTTATTTTAAAACGATTTATGGCAGCAGCTAGTTTTATGTTCATTGCTTTATTACTCCCATTTCCCATGGCATACTTTTAAAACAAGGTTATCGGTATCACAAATTAAGGAAAACCTTTTGCAAGTTTTATCGTTGATACCCACATTTAATTCAAAAATACATGTGCAGTTTAAAATCACTTTTGCAAAAAGGTATTTCACAGCCAGTTTTTGTGGAGATTTAATTTATAAACTTAAGAAAAAAGGCAATATCAATTTCTCCCGGTTATTCGTAAAAACCATCTGTAAATTTAAAAAGAAATGTTATCAACATGATATTCTACAGCGCTCTGCAGGCCTGGTAATTTACCCATCTACAGTTGATCATTATGCTTACCTCTTTGGTTGCACGACGGTGGTGGGTGTTTAAGCGTTTATGAAGGCGTAAAGGGAAAGTTTTTTTAAAAGAACCTTAAAGCTCGATTTGATTCCAGGTGCTCTGTTCTCGGTAACGTCATTATCAACTCCCCCTTTGGCTTTTCACTGCTATAAGCTTCTTATGTTTTATATGTCTGTGTGCTTTTGCAAGCAACATTGTTGAGCTGAAGAGTTGGTTAGAGTTTTTTTCACCCAGACAACTTGTACTTGTTTTGTGATATGAGAACCTGTTGGGGCAAGTGTGAGGTTAGTGCACCCTAGATTTAAACCCCCAGTGACAATTTGTTCAAGATTTCTGTTTTTCATTAATTGTTTGCGGCGTCTAATTTGAATTGACATACTGATAACCAATATGCTCTCTCTCTTCTCTTCTCTTCTTTTTCGCTGCGTGGGGAGGCTGTGTTTTGTGTGGCGATTCCTTATATGCATATTTCACTTTTTTCATGGAAGGTTGTCATTACATGTCAGTTAATAATCATGATCGCGGCTAAAACCGTCAAAGAACATATTCTGCATCAATTTTCAATTTGTTTTATTATCAGATTTTTAAGTCATTTAGTTAGTATTCATAAACAATTATGGTGAAATGAAATTGATTGGGTGAAATGTTATTGATGACCCAAATCACATCATTATATGCGCCTATCTTTTATGAATGTTGAGTTACCTAAAAAACGAAGGAAATCACGCAAAACAAAGTGTTTTACGATAAAAGCGTTAAGGAGATGTCATCATGTATTGCAATAAAACGTGACAATTTTTACATGTTTGTATTCAGTTATAATAGCCACACTTTTAAATGATTTTGAATAGAAAATTATAATAAATCGATATGGTCAGGAAGTTAGCAGTACGGGAAATCGATGTGTAAAATAAATATGTTACAAGCAACTACTCGCAAATTTAAAGGATGACTGCGATTTCGGTAAATATCATCTCTTATTTCGATATTAATATTTTATGTTAATAATGCTTCTCAACTTGTTCGGTTTTCTTGAGTCTGTTGACAAATACTGAAAGTTAAACATGTTAAATAAAAGCAATCAATCCAAAAGAACAAAACTTCCAGTATTATGTATGTGTTAAGTTTTGACCAGATGTATGCAGCGAACAAGAACGTACTTGTTATACTTGGTTCAAGTTCTAACGACATATGGACGGACAAACAGGCGGGTATCAGGTCGTTATTTTCACGGATCAGAAAATACCTCTAACTTAAAAACAATATTTTTCAAGCAATGACATAAAATATTTGTTTTGTTTTAAGGAACATTTAAGCAGTTGAAAGTGAGTATAAGTACACACTTTATTCTGTGAACATTTTCTTTTAACAGCACTATTTTAAAAAGACGATACTAACTTTCGTCGACTAGTAATTAAACAAACACGTAGTTGATAGTTCTTGTCAAGATTTCTGAAAAGTACTCAATCAACTGTTGCCCAAAGTACATTAGCGATGTGTTTTACTAATTGTGATTTAAAATTAATTTGGTTTTCTAGCTTCAAAGAATATTGTCAGTCCAGAAAATAAAATCCTACCATACTTAAATATTAACTCCAATCAGCAGAAAAAAAAGACACATATATGTCTTTTAACAAAAAATTTGCTTTATCTAATTCCTTAAATACAGTTACAATTAATGCCTTAACCAAACTTTGCAAAGCTAATCAAATTTTGCTGTCTTATGTATTTATAAATTATCATTGATTTTAAGCATCCAGATTAATCATACTGAATCTTTTAGAATATGCTTCTTTAAACACTACAAGATTTAATTTCTTTCTATGATTCTACAATCACAATTACGAGTTGTTTTTTTTTCTTTTCCGCGTTTAATTATGCAGGAATTGAGTTTTGAGTCTTTCTGTGATAACAAAATATGTAGGAAAATGTTCTCTAAATAAACTTGTCTTGTCTGTATTTGCCTTACCAAATTGGAAAGTAGAGGATTAATAATAAAAGAAATAGAATATTACTGGATCTATTTGTTCAAAAACTTGTTTTTGTAGATTTCTTTCTTTAATACGCCAGGATCAGGCAAGAACAAAATATAACAAATCATATTGCCCCTACTAGGGAGCGAACCCGTACGGCGACAGGAACAACAAACGTTATGTTGTAGTTCTAGGCTAGGAAGTGCTCGCCGACTCAACCTTGAAGTTGTGGGCCTGTTTATGAACACGTTAAAACTTTTCGTCATTATTGAAGTGCTATGATTGATTTACTCATAGTCTCTGTCAATGAAAAGCATAAGCTTAAGTTAGAGCCACTTTTGCTTATTTAACTCCATGTGATGTGGTCTCCGTTAGGTCGTTTCCTTATCTCAAGCATAACCTATTTTGTGTTTTTAAAATGGTAATACATGCGTAATTGTAGACTTCTTGTAAAATCGAAATTGTTATACTTGTACATACACTGAACAGGCAACTAAAATAATGTTTACGATTAGCAGTAAATGTGGGAGAGAAAACAAAACATGGAAATCTTCTGTATAGTATTTAAGGATTGTATCGTAATAATTATTACTAAAAGCAACAAAATTAAAGTGAGAGTTGTTCATAAAGAAAAGTGCAAATGCCCGTTTAATCAAATGTCTCAATAACATCCAATGAGATTAACAGCCATGATTATCTGATAATGCTCTAAGAAAACTAAAGTAGAAAGAACATGGTTGAAGCTTATTTTTATGAATTCATAACGCCATGCGGGTAAGTAATAGAAATTATTCATAGTATTAATGTCGTCATAATTAAATCTACACTGACGTACAGCATCTAAATGAAGTGCATGCATAACAATAATTGCGTTTCTAGAAAACAATTAAACCCGCCATAAAATCTACATACACAATTCACCTGTTCATTTTAACAAACCAGCTTGTTTTATCAGATTGATGTGAGTGATAAAGGACGTTAACAAATATATTTATCATTATTCATGCTCGGTAACTGTCCTTTTTCGGCGTTAGCTGTCTAAGCTCACTTTTGACCTAGTTTTTCGACCAATGAAATATTGTAAATAAAAATTATTATGCAGCGGGAAAATCAAATAGATTATTTTGATTGGTTATTAGTGGGTCTCGTTAATGATTTACCGTAACGATTTTTATATTGTGTGTTAGTATTTACATGGCACATATATGTTCGGGCATTTTCTTTTTAAAAAGCGATAATTGTATTGGAGTAAAAGATATTAACGGTATAAATAACCAGTTAAGTCAATTGATGGCTTAATACGATTTTATATGGAATATTCACGGGTGTCAGGTAAACACTCGAGTACAATACACAGTGTAAAACGACAGAGAAGTGCAGATATTTCTGGTTCTTACTGGTTCTTTCTAGTTCCTTTGATACTGATTGTTAATTTCAAGTCTAGACATTCAAATCGCCTTGGTGTAGTGGTTATCACACTCGCCTCTTAAGCGGATGCCCCGGGTTCAATACTAGGGAGGGACACTTTTTTTAAAGTTAATTTACGTAAAAGTTGGTAGATTTCGCTCTTGTAACAAGTTGTTATTATTTTCATTTATTGTATTTTAATAACATTTATTCGTCATTAGTACTAACTCTACAAGAGGTATTTTATTGAAACTGAATAAATGTACAGTTAACATTAGACATTCTTCTTTAATCGACGTATTATCACCAGACGAAATTTTTGCACGCTCTTTATTTCTTTCTTTCTTATATATAAAAATCTTTTCCATCAACGCCGTTTATCTTTTTTTAAAGATATTTCTTGTTAACATTGTCATGATAGTGAATGCGCTCAACCGGGGCTAGGCGGCGTGGGTAGTAATTATGCATTCCCCTTACTGCCCATGAACAGGCTCAATCAAACCGAGCCTGCAGTATTTTCATATTTATCGTATTCGGTGGCTTTCAAAGTTCCCTTTTCATCTATTTTAATGATTACGGTTTGTTTTATTACTTTCAGGTTCCACATAATAGTTGTCAAACATTTGAAATATATATGATTGTAAAGATTTGAAAAGCTGTTAAGCAACAGTGACAAATTTTATTAATCGGACAACAAATGACTTCTTTTATGCTGTGAAATTTTAAATTTTAGCAATTATTGATGAAAACTCGTTTTGAGCACATACATTGATGATGTCACCGGTCACTAGAACATAGCTATTTGATTACATTTGGACTAATTTAAAATAAAAGATACCAGTAAACCAATTTTAGAAATCATTACAATTCTACGCTCAAATTCAAAATTTTTATAGAACTGATTCCCATATTTCGGACTACCCTTTTAAGTGATATATATCTATTAATTGCTAATACTGCGGTGCTGATTAACATTTATTTGGAAACCAACAAGACGCATGTATAAATATATCAATATTAATTATGTTTATTATTGTGTACTTTGTCTATTATTCGATCACCTTTTTCCGATGCTTTCTGTTTTTAAAATATGCTTTTGGCGTTTGTTATGATACGCTGTCAAAAATAAATTAATTACTTCTGTTGTTTCTCTTTTAGGACAAAAACATAAAAAAACGACGCTACGAAGGCTACAAGACCACTGTGTCCTATACTCGCCATTTATTTCGTTATATATTGTGTTACCCTCAACACTCATCTAGATAACCGACACACTCAAATAGAGCCTGCAAATATTATTCATAAATACATTTGTGCTTCACATTTGTCATTCTAATGGATTTTTTTTATTTCATCGCTCATCTTTTTCAATATACATTGTAACCGCACATGTGAGCCACGACTAGAACTAAAAATAAAAGCTCCAAACAAAAAGCATGTCATAGAATTGTGCTCTTAATTAATTAACTGATTGGATTTATCGTGTTGGCAAACATTCTGTCATTTATTCATTTTACGTGTTCCGGATAAAAGCAATACCTTCACATGATTGTTAGATAGATGTATGTCATTTTTATTGTTTATCAAATCCTGTAATAGGATCAATCTTGTGATAACAATCAAAGTTATTTATAACCTAACAAATAGGTACTCTAATGCAACTCAATCAATGCTCTGAACTTAAAAATTTATTGCTAATAGCATCCATAATGGAGTCAAATGTTATGGTAATATTAATACCTCGATAATTTATAAGTTATTTATCCGGTGAAAATAAAATACATGGTGATTTTTTGCTACCTGTAAAGTATGCTATTATGTTTATATCAGACAGGTATATAAAAATAAAAAGTGATTTGTCCACAGGCAGTCTTAATATCATATGAATCAAACACATTCGCTTTTTAATAATTCCTATTGTGCTATATTTGCTTTTAATCTCCACTAGCTTAATATTTTGAATGGACTATTCCTAATCGTGTATTCATGCTAGCTTTATTATGCACTGTTTGAATCGCAAGCTCTTTTTTAAATTTGAACTGACTATTAAAGTTAGGTACGCTCCATCTTGTTCGGAGTCATACTCGTAAAGGTTTCCAACTTTACTTATACAATTAAATTTTTAAAATTGTTACTGTACGACTTTGATGAGAATTTACGTATGAAAACTTTGACATAACAATGTAACGTGTTTCCTTAATAGACTTTTAATTCTCCAGAAAGACCATTCTAATTGTAATAATATGTTTACAAGGTTGAAAGATGTATAAAATACAGCAATATTTCTTCATCATTGTCGTGTTCTCGTCTGAAGCAACTGCTATAATTGTTAATAATCAACTTCATTAATTAGCTTATTTGTTTAACTTTAAAATATATTGTCTCTTCAAAAAGTAGCTCACAAGTAAATTGATCCAGCGTTGTTGCTAACGCTTATTCTATCTTTTCTTACTCTGAATGATATTGCCCCTACTGGGGAGCGAACCCGTACGGCGACCGCGCCTAGCCATGCATTTCCAATTACGCTACCTATCGAGCTAGCCGGAACAACCCCCAAAACGTATGATCGGATAAACCTTATAAACGTAATCATCACAGCATTACATCGGCAACCGATCGTGTTTACTGATAACAGTACTGATTAAGAATGAAGTTTGCTATAAAAATATCTATTAAAACCTTTTTAATTAATGTTTAAAGGTATAAACAAATGGAAAATGCATATCAGGAATCGCCACACTCACAAAACACAGCCTCCCTACGCAGCGAAAAAGAAGAGAGGAAAAGAGAGCATGTGTTTTAAGTAAGTCAAAGTCAAATAATACTCCACAAATGCACAACACAAATTCAATATAAACATATAGCGTCTAGATCCTTTAACCCTTATTTATAAGATATACACGAAGGCAAGAAATTAAAAACAAAACAAAAAAATGCTTGTTGCAAACTCGAAATTTAAAAACTTGAACTCTGCTGATTATTAAACTCGGGACCTTGTGATTTGATAACCACCACAGTACGGGGGCCAACTGAATGATGAAAAGGACAACATTACACCAATGAAATCAGTCAACAGGTAATTAAAGTGAGATACGCATCATATTGTTCTGATTCATACTCGAAAAGGTTCCAACCTTACTTATACAATTAATTATTAAAAACCCGTTACTGTACGGCTATGATGAGAATTTACGTACGAAAACTTTGACATTACAATGTTATGTTTTTCCCTAATAGACTTTTATTTCTTCTGAAAGACCATTCTTATTGCAATAATATATTTACCAGGTTGAAAGGTGTATAAAATCCAACAGTATTTTCTGATTACTGTCGTCTTTTGTCTGAAGCAGTTATAGTAACTTCTTACTTAGTAACTTCATTAACTAGCTTATTTGTTTATTTTATAGTATATTGGCGCTTCAGAAAATAGCTCAAGAAAAACATAATGCCGTTGCTAACACTTGTATCGTGTTTAAAATTTGCTTCAAAATATCATATAAAGGTGTTTAAGTATAAAATCTAAACATAGAGCGCTGTGAAGCAGAAGCTGTTTGTGTCCTTTAACCTAGAGAGATATATTGCAAACACCATGGCCCCACATTCAAATAACAAGGCTTGTTGCGAAGGAGAAGCTTTTTCAGATTCATATAAGAAAAGAATTATGGGTTTTACGTTTCATTGTTGCTGTAATCCATTATTTTAATCCTGTTATTTGAGGAGGAAACAACTATTTTCTTAAGATTCGGACATGTTGGCCAACGTTATTTAATAGAAATACATACTATTAATTCATTGTTATTTCCAAATTATATCTTTTTATCCGTTCATATTAAATTACATTTAAATAAGTATGATTCCATACAAATTAAACACATTGCAAATATATACATGCTTTGTTCAATGATCAGAAAGCACATCAAAAGATGTTGTTTTTTTTTCAATTTAAAGAATATGTCGTTTCAAGAATAATTGGCTTCCTATAACATGACATCTGTTTCAAAAAAATGGTCTTTTACTGATATGAAGGATTTAAAGAAAACATGTGTGATTAATAGTCGACCTACAATCGTTTGACAAGTAATGTTGTAAATCTTTTGTCTAAGAGCTAATAATACAATACGTTGTAGACGTGTTCTTAAGATACCATTAGAATTCTTGCGGTTTTGAAGTACATAACGTTTTAAAACTGGATGTTAATGATGTGTCATTATAAAGAAACTTTGTGTTTTTTAAAGGAAGGCTAGTTCAACGCCCGGAGTTTATATAACGAACAGAAGCGTAATAAATCATATCATGTCTACCGAAAAAAAACATTATCTCAGTAAATGAAAACTTGATTATATTATGTTAAAGTTTTGTTGATATGCAACATATTTGGGTTGTACGTTTAATAAAAAAGAATAACAAAATTTAGGTGGCTTCTTTGAAAGGTTGTTCCTCTTCGTTAACGTTTCAAAAATTGTCTCGTCTATAAGCAAAATTCTTACCGAATTAACTAGTCTAACATTTCTTCTCATTTAATCTTGAAATTATGTGTACTGTAAATGTAACAGTAAGCTATCAATAATAAGAAACCAGAAGTAAATAAGATGCCTCCCTCGAATGTTCAGAGGCAAAACAATTAGCCAAGTTCTAGTGTCAATCAACCTCACATACCCATGTACAAGCAAGCACAAGTTTTCTTGTCTTCCTCTGCCATTCCAATGACAAGAAATGATATTAAGAAATATAATATAAAATTCAATATCATACGGATTATAAACAATAATCGAAGTGGGATTGGTTGTCTTGAAGTGGTCAGAGGCAAACTTTGTAGAAGTCTGGAGCACCATTGAACCTGGTTTAAATTTTGACAGCGCTGCATCAAGAGCATTTAAAATTAGGGCCAGACTCATTTCGGAACAAAAATGGATTAAAAAATTACA
The DNA here is from genome assembly GCA_038501625.1 of Corbicula japonica. Classification (NCBI taxonomy): domain Eukaryota; kingdom Metazoa; phylum Mollusca; class Bivalvia; order Venerida; family Cyrenidae; genus Corbicula; species Corbicula japonica. The sequence continues at coordinate 1,985,160 of JAZAYU010000047.1, forward strand.
ATCTGCATACCCACTTGGTTTAAATGATAATATTTATCAGGAAGGCAACATTTCTAAAAATCCTGATTATGACGTCTTTAAATTGCTTGAATTACGCAAAAGAAAATCGAGGTCGCACGGAAGCAGAACTAATGGAAACATAAAAAGAAAATCACGTTTTCGTTGTTCTATTAATGACCTACATATTATTTTAAAACAATCTGGCAGACACGCTATGCTATCTAGGTTGGATTCTCTTTCTATATCAAGTCTGCAGAAACTGGATGAGGAAGCCGACGACATCGTCATAAGAACCCATCCTTTTTACGAGGTTGCTAGTCTGATTCAGTGTTATACTCGGCATGTTCTCAGGCCACACATTGACTTGGAATCTGACCATAAAAGACATTTCCTTGAAATTTCTTTTTTAAATAAAGGAATAGATTTTATTGACCTTCCTAGTATATTTAAAGATAAAACAGTTCAATCGGCTGTTTCTAATTATTTTAAGAATACTGAATCGCCTATGGTTTGTTATAAATACAACAAACCAACTAGAAATACAATTTTTAATTACAATAAAATTTCCTCTGATTTACAGATCATTGATAATACACCAAAATCTTGAGAGTGTTTAACTTCTAAATATTGCTATAAGCCTGTCGGTCATATTGTTACCGGTGATCTTAATGTTATCAAAGACTCAAGAATTCGTAATTTAATTTCTAAAGGTCCCAAATATAGAATTCCATCCAAAATTGATTTTAATGCATGTCGTGCAGAAATTGCTGAGTCTTTAAACCTATTTTGCAATAAATGGTGCAAAAGAGAACATGCTGAGCCTAATGCACTTTCTAACTGGAAAAAACACATATTCAAAATAATAGACACTCGTATATCATTTTATGAAAGAAACATTGCTTTATTACCACCTCGACCTCGTTTTAACTTTCGTCATTTGAAAAAAGGAATTCAAGACTTTCATAACAAATTTGTTTTAACACCTGCTGATAAGGCTTCCAATAATGTAATTATAGTGTGACGGGTACACTGTATTAATATTCAAACTGAAGAACTGAACAGCACTAATGCTTATGTACTGACTTCTTCATCTGAGGGTGATATTGTTACTGCACACACTCTGCAAATTACAAAATTTAGAATCAGTATTGAGCCGAAACAAGACAAAGTACCTACTATGTATTGGTTGCCTAAAATGCATAAAACCACCGTACAAAGCAAGATTTATTGCTAACTCTAGTTCTTGCACTACTACTAAATTATCCGTGCTCTTAACTTCTTGTCTTACAGCTATTAAAGAACATGTAATTAGGTATTGCGATAAGGTTTTTGAAACTTCTGGCAAAAATTTATTTTGGTCGATTCAAATGATGTTTTGAAAACATTTAAATCAAATAATTTTCAGGCGTTCTGTTTGCCTACTTATGATTTCTCAACTTTATATACCTCGCTCCCTCATAATTTAATAAGAGACAAACTAACCATTCACATTGAAAAAACGTTTGCTAGAGAAAATAAAACCTTCATCGCTTGTAATGAACATAGGGCATTTTTTACAGATGGTTCTTATGATAATTATACTTTATGGACTTGTCAAGACCTAATAGAGTCGCTAACTTTCTTACTGGATAATATTTATGTTAGGTTCGGTACCTCTATTTATAAATAAGTAATAGGCATCCCAATGGGTACTAATTGTGCACCCCTTGGTGCTGATCTGTTTTTATACTGTTATGAAAGAGACTTTATGTTATCTCTTTCTACTGAACATCAAGATGATATTATTACAGCTTTTAACAACACCTCGAGGTACCTTGATTTATTAAATATAGATAATAACCATTTTCCATTACTGGTTAATAAGATCTACCCTAAAGAACTACAACTTAATAAAGCGAACAATTCAGAAAAGCAAGCAAACTTTCACGATCTAAATCAGTCAATTGAAAATGGTTAGGTCACTACTAAAATATATGATAAAAGAGATGATTTTATGTTTAATATAGTAAATTTTCCGTTTTTAGACGACGATGTTCCCCGTGCAACATCTTACGGGGTTTATATTTCACAGCTTGTTCGCTTTTCAAGAGCTTGCAACGATATGAATGATTTCAATGAACGTAATCTTTGCATTACAGAAAAACTTTTAAAACAAGGTCTTAGGTGTGTATTATTTCTGCAAAGAGGCAGACAAAAAGCTGGAGAATATTTGATAAAATTACTGCCAGAGGTGGATAGGTACAATTTAAGAGGGAAAATTAGTTTGTGATTCATTATGAAAAAAACATTACCAGTATAAACTAATACAAATGGGTTTGTCGTGCACATCACAGCAGAAAAACGGAAAGTAATCTAAAAACTGAAAGTAATCTAAAATAAAATGATACAAATATTTATGGTAATATAACTTTTATATTAGCGTCATTATTAACCGTTATTTTAAAACGATTTATGGCAGCAGCTAGTTTTATGTTCATTGCTTTATTACTCCCATTTCCCATGGCATACTTTTAAAACAAGGTTATCGGTATCACAAATTAAGGAAAACCTTTTGCAAGTTTTATCGTTGATACCCACATTTAATTCAAAAATACAAGTGCAGTTTAAAATCACTTTTGCAAAAAGGTATTTCACAGCCAGTTTTTGTGGAGATTTAATTTATAAACTTAAGAAAAAAGGCAATATCAATTTCTCCCGGTTATTCGTAAAAACCATCTGTAAATTTAAGAAGAAATGTTATCAACATGATATTCTACAGCGCTCTGCAGGCCTGGTAATTAACCCATCTACAGTTGATCATTATGCTTACCTCTTTGGTTGCACGACGGTGGTGGGTGTTTAAGCGTTTATGAAGGCGTAAAGGGAAAGTTTTTTTAAAAGAACCTTAAAGCTCGATTTGATTCCAGGTGCTCTGTTCTCGGTAACGTCATTATCAACTCCCCCTTTGGCTTTTCACTGCTATAAGCTTCTTATGTTTTATATGTCTGTGTGCTTTTGCAAGCAACATTGTTGAGCTGAAGAGTTGGTTAGAGTTTTTTTCACCCAGACAACTTGTACTTGTTTTGTGATATGAGAACCTGTTGGGGCAAGTGTGAGGTTAGTGCACCCTAGATTTAAACCCCCAGTGACAATTTGTTCAAGATTTCTGTTTTTCATTAATTGTTTGCGGCGTCTAATTTGAATTGACATACTGATAACCAATATGCTCTCTCTCTTCTCTTCTCTTCTTTTTCGCTGCGTGGGGAGGCTGTGTTTTGTGTGGCGATTCCTTATATGCATATTTCACTTTTTTCATGGAAGGTTGTCATTACATGTCAGTTAATAATCATGATCGCGGCTAAAACCGTCAAAGAACATATTCTGCATTAATTTTCAATTTGTTTTATTATCAGATTTTTAAGTCATTTAGTTAGTATTCATAAACAATTATGGTGAAATGAAATTGATTGGGTGAAATGTTATTGATGACCCAAATCACATCATTATATGCGCCTATCTTTTATGAATGTTGAGTTACCTAAAAAACGAAGGAAATCACGCAAAACAAAGTGTTTTACGATAAAAGCGTTAAGGAGATGTCATCATGTATTGCAATAAAACGTGACAATTTTTACATGTTTGTATTCAGTTATAATAGCCACACTTTTAAATGATTTTGAATAGAAAATTATAATAAATCGATATGGTCAGGAAGTTAGCAGTACGGGAAATCGATGTGTAAAATAAATATGTTACAAGCAACTACTCGCAAATTTAAAGGATGACTGCGATTTCGGTAAATATCATCTCTTATTTCGATATAAATATTTTATGTTAATAATGCTTCTCAACTTGTTCGGTTTTCTTGAGTCTGTTGACAAATACTGAAAGTAAAACATGTTAAATAAAAGCAATCAATCCAAAAGAACAAAACTTCCAGTATTATGTATGTGTTAAGTTTTGACCAGATGTATGCAGCGAACAAGAACGTACTTGTTATACTTGGTTCAAGTTCTAACGACATATGGACGGACAAACAGGCGGGTATCAGGTCGTTATTTTCACGGATCAGAAAATACCTCTAACTTAAAAACAATATTTTTCAAGCAATGACATAAAATATTTGTTTTGTTTTAAGGAACATTTTAGCAGTTGAAAGTGAGTATAAGTACACACTTTATTCTGTGAACATTTTCTTTTAACAGTACTATTTTAAAAAGACGATACTAACTTTCGTCGACTAGTAATTAAACAAACACGTAGTTGATAGTTCTTGTCAAGATTTCTGAAAAGTACTCAATCAACTGTTGCCCAAAGTACATTAGCGATGTGTTTTACTAATTGTGATTTAAAATTAATTTGGTTTTCTAGCTTCAAAGAATATTGTCAGTCCAGAAAATAAAATCCTACCATACTTAAATATTAACTCCAATCAGCAGAAAAAAAGACACATATATGTCTTTTAACAAATAATTTGCTTTATCTAATTCCTTAAATACAGTTACAATTAATGCCTTAACCAAACTTTGCAAAGCTAATCAAATTTTGCTGTCTTATGTATTTATAAATTATCATTGATTTTAAGCATCCAGATTAATCATACTGAATCTTTTAGAATATGCTTCTTTAAACACTACAAGATTTAATTTCTTTCTATGATTCTACAATCACAATTACGAGTTTTTTTTTTCTTTTCCGCGTTTAATTATGCAGGAATTGAGTTTTGAGTCTTTCTGTGATAACAAAATATGTAGGAAAATGTTCTCTAAATAAACTTGTCTTGTCTGTATTTGCCTTACCAAATTGGAAAGTAGAGGATTAATAATAAAAGAAATAGAATATTACTGGATCTATTTGTTCAAAAACTTGTTTTTGTAGATTTCTTTCTTTGATACGCCAGGATCAGGCAAGAACAAAATATAACAAATCATATTGCCCCTACTAGGGAGCGAACCCGTACGGCGACAGGAACAACAAACGTTATGTTGTAGTTCTAGGCTAGGAAGTGCTCGCCGACTCAACCTTGAAGTTGTGGGCCTGTTTATGAACACGTTAAAACTTTTCGTCATTATTGAAGTGCTATGATTGATTTACTCATAGTCTCTGTCAATGAAAAGCATAAGCTTAAGTTAGAGCCACTTTTGCTTATTTAACTTCATGTGATGTGGTCTCCGTTAGGTCGTTTCCTTATCTCAAGCATAACCTATTTTGTGTTTTTAAAATGGTAATACATGCGTAATTGTAGACTTCTTGTAAAATCGAAATTGTTATACTTGTACATACACTGAACAGGCAACTAAAATAATGTTTACGATTAGCAGTAAATGTGGGAGAGAAAACAAAACATGGAAATCTTCTGTATAGTATTTAAGGATTGTATCGTAATAATTATTACTAAAAGCAACAAAATTAAAGTGAGAGTTGTTCATAAAGAAAAGTGCAAATGCCCGTTTAATCAAATGTCTCAATAACATCCAATGAGATTAACAGCCATGATTATCTGATAATGCTCTAAGAAAACTAAAGTAGAAAGAACATGGTTGAAGCTTATTTTTATGAATTCATAACGCCATGCGGGTAAGTAATAGAAATTATTCATAGTATTAATGTCGTCATAATTAAATCTACACTGACGTACAGCATCTAAATGAAGTGCATGCATAACAATAATTGCGTTTCTAGAAAACAATTAAACCCGCCATAAAATCTACATACACAATTCACCTGTTCATTTTAACAAACCAGCTTGTTTTATCAGATTGATGTGAGTGATAAAGGACGTTAACAAATATATTTATCATTATTCATGCTCGGTAACTGTCCTTTTTCGGCGTTAGCTGTCTAAGCTCACTTTTGACCTAGTTTTTCGACCAATGAAATATTGTAAATAAAAATTATTATGCAGCGGGAAAATCAAATAGATTATTTTGATTGGTTATTAGTGGGTCTCGTTAATGATTTACCGTAACGATTTTTATATTGTGTGTTAGTATTTACATGGCACATATATGTTCGGGCATTTTCTTTTTAAAAAGCGATAATTGTATTGGAGTAAAAGATATTAACGGTATAAATAACCAGTTAAGTCAATTGATGGCTTAATACGATTTTATATGGAATATTCACGGGTGTCAGGTAAACACTCGAGTACAATACACAGTGTAAATCGACAGAGAAGTGCAGATATTTCTGGTTCTTACTGGTTCTTTCTAGTTCCTTTGATACTGATTGTTAATTTCAAGTCTAGACATTCAAATCGCCTTGGTGTAGTGGTTATCACACTCGCCTCTTAAGCGGATGCCCCGGGTTCAATACTAGGGAGGGACACTTTTTTTAAAGTTAATTTACGTAAAAGTTGGTAGATTTCGCTCTTGTAACAAGTTGTTATTATTTTCATTTATTGTATTTTAATAACATTTATTCGTCATTAGTACTAACTCTACAAGAGGTATTTTATTGAAACTGAATAAATGTACAGTTAACATTAGACATTCTTCTTTAATCGACGTATTATCACCAGACGAAATTTTTGCACGCTCTTTATTTCTTTCTTTCTTATATATAAAAATCTTTTCCATCAACGCCGTTTATCTTTTTTTAAAGATATTTCTTGTTAACATTGTCATGATAGTGAATGCGCTCAACCGGGGCTAGGCGGCGTGGGTAGTAATTATGCATTCCCCTTACTGCCCATGAACAGGCTCAATCAAACCGAGCCTGCAGTATTTTCATATTTGTCGTATTCGGTGGCTTTCAAAGTTCCCTTTTCATCTATTTTAATGATTACGGTTTGTTTTATTACTTTCAGGTTCCACATAATAGTTGTCAAACATTTGAAATATATATGATTGTAAAGATTTGAAAAGCTGTTAAGCAACAGTGACAAATTTTATTAATCGGACAACAAATGACTTCTTTTATGCTGTGAAATTTTAAATTTTAGCAATTATTGATGAAAACTCGTTTTGAGCACATACATTGATGATGTCACCGGTCACTAGAACATAGCTATTTGATTACATTTGGACTAATTTAAAATAAAAGATACCAGTAAACCAATTTTAGAAATCATTACAATTCTACGCTCAAATTCAAAATTTTTATAGAACTGATTCCCATATTTCGGACTACCGTTTTAAGCGATATATATCTATTAATTACTAATACTGCGGTGCTGATTAACATTTATTTGGAAACCAACAAGACGCATGTATAAATATATCAATATTAATTATGTTTATTATTGTGTACTTTGTCTATTATTCGATCACCTTTTTCCGATGCTTTCTGTTTTTAAAATATGCTTTTGGCGTTTGTTATGATACGCTGTCAAAAATAAATTAATTACTTCTGTTGTTTCTCTTTTAGGACAAAAACATAAAAAAACGACGCTACGAAGGCAACAAGACCACTGTGTCCTATACTCGCCATTTATTTCGTTATATATTGTGTTACCCTCAACACTCATCTAGATGACCGACACACTCAAATAGAGCCTGCAAATATTATTCATAAATACATTTGTGCTTCACATTTGTCATTCTAATGGATTTTTTTTATTTCATCGCTCATCTTTTTCTATATACATTGTAACCGCACATGTGAGCCACGACTAGAACTAAAAATAAAAGCTCCAAACAGAAAGCATGTCATAGAATTGTGCTCTTAATTAATTAACTGATTGGATTTATCGTATTGGCAAACATTCTGTCATTTATTCATTTTACGTGTTCCGGATAAAAGCAATACCTTCACATGATTGTTAGATAGATGTATGACATTTTTATTGTTTATCATATCCTGTAATAGGATCAATCTTGTGATAACAATCAAAGTTATTTATAACCTAACAAATAGGTACTCTAATGCAACTCAATCAATGCTCTGAACTTAAAAATTTATTGCTAATAGCATCCATAATGGAGTCAAATGTTATGGTAATATTGATACCTCGATAATTTATAAGTTTTTTTGTTTATTCGAAAAAGAGTGTTCGCCATTCGAAAATTGCAGTTCAAAGGTAGTAATTCAGTGACAACACTTATGTATGGTTCATGTTCTACCTATAAAGTATGCTATTATGTTTATATCAGACAGGTATATCGAAATAATAAGTGATTTGTCCACAGGCAGTCTTAATATCATATGAATCAAACACATTCGCTTTTTTAATAATTTCTATTGTGCTATATTTGCTTTTAATCTCCACTAGCTTAATATTTTGAATGGACTATTCCTAATCGTGTATGCATGCTAGCTTTATTATGCACTGTTTGAATCGCAAGCTCTTTTTTTAAATTTGAACTGACTATTAAAGTTAGGTACGCTCCATCTTGTTCGGAGTCATACTTTCCAACTTTACTTATACAATTAAATTTTTAAAATTGTTACTGTACGACTTTGATGAGAATTTACGTATGAAAACTTTGACATAACAATGTAACGTGTTTCCTTAATAGACTTTTAATTCTCCAGAAAGACCATTCTAATTGTAATAATATGTTTACCAGGTTGAAAGATGTATAAAATACAGCAATATTTCTTCAACATTGTCGTGTTCTCGTCTGAAGCAACTGCTATAATTGTTAATAATCAACTTCATTAATTAGCTTATTTGTTTAACTTTAAAATATATTGTCTCTTCAAAAAGGAGCTCACAAGTAAATTGATCCAGCGTTGTTGCTAACGCTTATTCTATCTTTTCTTACTCTGAATGATATTGCCCCTACTGGGGAGCGAACCCGTACGGCGACCGCGCCTAGCCATGCATTTCCAATTACGCTACCTATCGAGCTAGCCGGAACAACCCCCAAAACGTTTGATCGGATAAACCTTATAAACGTAATCATCACAGCATTACATCGGCAACCGATCGTGTTTACTGATAACAGTACTGATTAAGAATGAAGTTTGCTATAAAAATATCTATTAAAACCTTTTTAATTAATGTTTAAAGGTATAAACAAATGGAAAATGCATATCAGGAATCGCCACACTCACAAAACACAGCCTCCCTACGCAGCGAAAAAGAAGAGAGGAAAAGAGAGCATGTGTTTTAAGTATGTCAAAGTCAAATAATACTCCACAAATACACAACACAAATTCAATATAAACATATAGCGTCTAGATCCTTTAACCCTTATTTATAAGATATACACGAAGGCAAGAAATTAAAAACAAAAAAAATGCTTGTTGCAAACTCGAAATTTAAAAACTTAAACTATGCTGATTATTAAACTCGGGGCCCTGTGATTTGATAACCACCTCAGTACGGGGGCCAACTGAATGATGAAAAGGACAACCATTATACCAATGAAATCAGTCAACAGGTAATTAAAGTGAGATAAGCATCATATTGTTCTGATTCATACTCGAAAAGGTTCCAACCTTACTTATACAATTAATTATTAAAAACCCGTTACTGTACGTCTATGATGAGAATTTACGTACGAAAACTTTGACATTACAATGTTACGTTTTTCCTTAATAGACTTTTATTTCTTCTGAAAGACCATTCTAATTGAAATAATATATTTACCAGGTTGAAAGGTGTATACAATCCAACAGTATTTTCTGATTACTGTCGTCTTTTGTCTGAAGCAGCTATAGTAACTTCTTACTTAGTAACTTCATTAACTAGCTTATTTGTTTATTTTATAGTATATTGGCGCTTCAGAAAATAGCTCAAGAAAAACATAATGCCGTTGCTAACACTTGTATCGTGTTTAAAATTTTCTTCAAAATATCTTATAAAGGTGTTTAAGTATAAAATATAAACATAGAGCGCTGTGAAGCAGAAGCTGTTTGTGTCCTTTAACCTAGCGAGATATATTGCAAACACCATGGCCCAACATTCAAAAAACAAGGCTTGTTGCGAAGGAGAAATTTTATAAGATGCATATAAGAAAAGAATTATGGGTTTTACGTTTTATTGTTGCTGTAATCCATTATTTTAATCCTGTTATCTGAGGAGGAAAAAACTATTTTCTTAAGATTCGGACATGTTGGCCAACGTTATTTAACAGAAATACATACTATGAATTCATTGTTATTTCCAAATTATATCTTTTTATCCGTTCATATTAACTTACATTTAAATAAGTATGATTCCATACAAATTAAACACATTGCAAATATATACATGCTTTGTTCAATGATCAGAAAGCACATCAAAAGTTGTTGTTTTTTTTTTCAATTTAAAGAATATGTCGTTTCAAGAATATTGGCTTCCTATAACATGACATCTGTTTCAAAAAAATGGTCTTTTACTGATATGAAGGATTTAAAGAAAACATGTGTGATTAATAGTCGACCTACAATCGTTTGACAAGTAATGTTGTAAATCTTTTGTCTAAGAGCTAATAATACAATACGTTGTAGACGTGTTCTTAAGATACCATTAGAATTCTTGCGGTTTTGAAGTACATAACGTTTTAAAACTGGATGTTAATGATGTGTCATTATAAAGAAACTTTGTGTTTTTAAAGGAAGGCTAGTTCAACGCCCGGAGCTTATATAACGAACAGAAGCGTAATAAATCATATCATGTCTACCGAAAAAAAACATTATCTCAGTAAATGAAAACTTGATTATATTATGTTAAAGTTTTGTTGATATGCAACATATTTGGGTTGTACGTTTAATAAAAACGAATAACAAAATTTAGGTGGCTTCTTTGAAAGGTTGTTCCTCTTCGTTAACGTTTCAAAAACGTATTTGTCTCGTCTATAAGCAAAATTCTTATCGAATTAACTAGTCTAACATTTCTTCTCATTTAATCTTGAAATTATGTGTACTGTAAATGTAACAGTAAGCTATCAATAATAAGATACCAGAAGTAAATAAGATGCCTCCTTCGAATGTTCAGAGGCAAAACAATTAGCCAAGTTCTAGTGCCAATCAACCTCACATACCCATGTACAAGCAAGCACAAGTTTTCTTGTCTTTCTCTGGCATTCCAATGCCAAGAAATGATATTAAGAAATATAATATTAAATGCAATATCATACACATTATAAACATTAATCGAAGTGGGATTGGCTGTCTTGAAGTGGTCAGAGGCAAACTTTGTAGAAGCCTGGAGCACCATTGAACCTGGTTTAAACCCCCAGTGACATTTTTGTCAGTAACCATTCGAATGCGATTTCTCGTCAGGTTTTGATTTTCGTTAATTGTTTGTGTCTGTTTTAAAATTAATCATTTTCATTTTACTGTCTATAGATCCTATTTTGTTTAGAACTCGTTTTTAATATTTCTGTATAAAACAGATCGGCAAAATGAGGTGCACATGTAGTACATATAGGAATGCTTGTTACCGATCAAAGTCTGTCGTCGTCCGTCGGGAACGTGTTTGGCTTAAAAATTGATTTGTAATTGTCTGTTATCAACTTATTTTATCAAGCTTTACATCTACACGTCACAATCTATGGTTTCTTGTTCATTGTAACCATATTCCAGATGAATGGTGGAAAAGAAACATTTTACAGTTTACAGTACAGGTTACATTGTACCTCTCTCCTTTCAAAGCCTGTAACCCGCAGGTTTTCTTTCTGGTCCCAATGTTCTAAAATTAAGAATGGAAACCAGTTTCAAATCTAAAGCATCTGATTGGCTGAAATGGAGGCCAGTTGCCATTTCAACCATTCAGATGCTTTAGATTCGAGACTGGTTTCCAATCTCAGTTTTATAACCTTCAGTCCTTGTCAGTGTTAGTAATATCGGTCATAGAAAACAAGTCAAATGTTTTCTGCGGGAACAGGTTTTAAAGTTTTAATATAAATGAATTGAACGGACAGAAATGATGGATTTGGTACAATAAGGAAGTTTTGATGTCACAGAAGTATTGTAATGCATTGAGTAGTAAAGCTATGGAGAAAAACATTTGTAGGGGCACACATGTTAACCTTAATTCGCAATAGGTGTAACGGACAACGATAGATTGAAGAGAACAAATTTTAAGACTGGTGCGCATGCTCCAGTCTTAACAAACGATGCCGAGAACACGGCGACGCGCGGTCGTTAACTTCGGGTGTTTCATTGTGACCATGAGAGCGTATTCGAGTAAGCGCGAGAGCAGGCCGAAATGTTCTGCACACGTTTCAGGCACAATCGAGCACACCATTCTACGAATGCTGAGCGATTAATAGTAAGTTTCTGTGTAATTTTGGAGCGTCCATGCCAAAAACTCCATCGAACAAATGTAGAGTGAAATCACTACCAGCTACGGCAGTGAACAAGCAACTGGATATGCATGAGCAGTTTAGTTACACCTGAAAGATTTCGTAGTTGTTCGGTATAAAAAGTAGTGCATTTTAAGAAAACACAAATATTACGAAGGAATACGAACGTTTGTAAGAAAATGCGACAAATAAAAACAAGAAAACAATTTAATGTTGTTGTTCGAACAAATATGAAAGGATATTATTATTGGACAAAGGTAATTTGGCAATGTTTATATTGGCGTGTTTACATTGGCGTTACATGTAAACAATTAATAATATTTTAATCCATGTTAAATACAAAGCGTGAAGCTCCCAATACTTGTCCCACTAGCCGAGTGGTCTAAGACGCAGGCTATTTGAAATCAAATAGTAGCAACGCTGATAGAGGTTGTAGGTTCGAAACATGTTTGTTTTTTTTTCACACAATAATTGTTTCCGTGATAAAATAAACTGAAGCAAAATACATACAATACTTTGAAATAACTGCAATAAAATAAAAAAAAATAAAAAATACTTCCTTATAAGCCGAGTGTCAGTGTGAATCGAACCCGTGTCGAAAAAAACTTTTGCCCATGCCAGCCGGACGCGTTAACCACTGCGCTACCGAGACGGTGTGTAATAAATTGGCAACATAGTAATTTTAACGCGTAATTTTGTCTAAACCCGTGTTTCCATTCTATTAATAATTGTAAACATCGCCAATTTAGCTTGGTCAACCTATAAAAGAAAGATTAAAAACAAATCAGTCATGTGACAAGCGGGAGATAGCGTGGGTCGCCATTTTGGTTAGGTTGGAGTAGCTGTGGATCGAGTCTTTGCTTTTACAAATTACAGAGGGGTTGAAATGTCGCCGGGGTTGAAATATCTTGCTCCCGATCATAACTGCATTACAAGACTTTTTTATTGTGTACTTCAGGTAATGCATTTTTCGTAACGTTTGTGGTGTTGTGTTAGTTTAATAAGCTAACAGACTTCGGCAGACTTTTTTGTCTTGAAATCTAGACCAAAATACAGGAGACTACGATTATAAACAAATCAGTCACGTAACCAAAATTGCGGAAAAATCTAGCGCGGGTCGCCATTTTTTTTAGCTTGCGTGGATTGGGATTTTGCTAGGCAATTAAGGGAGCAGTATCATCACTCGGTGGAATGCAGTTTTTTTTGTATGTTTTCATTTTTCACTTGAAAAATAAAATGTCCGGGCTTAAACTGAATCCTCCTTCCAGCATTATTATTGTTAGGAATACTCTTAAAATGCACACTTAAATATTCTTCTAAAAGCAGGAAAACTTTGGTAAATCAGAATTAATGATGAAGATGTTACTACAGTTCATTAATCAGTTCCGGCACACGCTTGATATTATTGCTGCAAATTTCAGATTTGTTATGCAAACAATGCATCATAGGGTATTAGATTGAAGATAAATGTGTCAGCAATAATTTGAGATCGACTTCATCCATTAATGGCACTATACTTCTGCTGCATGAACCAATTACAACAGCCAGGTTAATGGTTATCACCACGGTTCTCTTTTCGGTTATTTTTCCCTTTCGATCGGATGAACAGTCAGAGACAATGTAAACTTCCAGTTGACATTGAAAAATGTTGAAAAAAGGTTATGCAAACAATTTGTTTTATTTTTTCAATACTTAATTCTTTTAACGTTTTTTTAAAATAAGAATGAACTTTTTTACATTATTCATTAAATTAAAAAATACTTGGATTAAACCAATTAACCAATTATATACTTTTTACATGTCACGTGCTCCTCCATGTAGCATAACAGGTCACGTGCTCCTCCATGCCTCAAAAACTTGTTGCGTACAAATAGAGAACTATGCATTGTCAATGTGCTTTTTTAAATTGAAAATATGACAATGATGCTTTTCCAGATATGTTGAAAAACACTGAAAAAGACATGAAAGAAATTATTGCAAACTTGGTTGCACTAGTCTCTGGGCAGGAATGGAATTGAAACTTGCTGTTTACGTCGTCTAGCCCCAGTCTAAAAGTAATTGACGGGGTATACTAATTGAGTCATTTTATAAATTATGTATTGAACGTTTTACGTTTTTGACAGGACTCGTATTGCTGCATGTTATATTGCCCCATCAATATTGGTAACAATGGGGGCATTGTCATTTCGTTACCAAGATCATTAAATTTGACAACAATAACTTACTGAAATGTTAATTAATTAACCGTGTTGTCATAACGATTTCTGGCGTTTGACTTTCTTTCAAAGCAATACTTGTCCGAATTTTCATAACATTCATTTGTTGTGGTGAAAATTTTAATAAAACGTTTAATCTGTTCATACACGTTTACACTGTTTAGATGATTCGGATTCTTTTTAAGGTAATAGTAAATGATGTTTCAGAAAGAAAAAGTATACTCAAAAGCTTAATATTAGTTAGTTCTTTAAAGAATTAAGTCACCTAGATCATAAAAATATGAGAAACTAGACCAAATAGGTGCCTGGAAACCCGCTTGTAGAAACAGATTGGAACTGCATTTTAGAAACAATGCTTCCCGAAGGTTGACACAGATTTGTACTGTATTTTTACAATGTACAAAGATGAAGAGCTCGTGAAGATTCGTAAAAATATGACTGAGTAGTACCAAACAGTAACGATTAGAGAATAGAAGATTTTGTAATGAATTATAAAGCATTATAAAGCATACATGACGATCATTTTAGTATTTCACTTCTCTGACAATTGTTTGCGATGTCGGAATTGCAGGGCTAGGCGCTGTCGTCGTGAAGGTGCGGATTCGCTCCCAAGTAGAGGCAATATCAATGAAATTCACAATAGTGCTATTTGTGCAGTGTGGTGGCCGTAATACGTCTCTCCGTACATAAAGTCAGTACTGTTATCAGTAAAATAATCCGTTACCGATGTCATGCAGTGATGATGACGTATATCAGGGCTATCCGATTAAGCTTTTTAGGGGTTATCCCGGTTAGCTCATTTGGTTGCGATGTCGGAATTGCTGTGCTAGGCGCTGTCGCCGTGATGGTGCGGGTTCGCTCCCAGGTAGAGGCAATATCAAATCTCAGATCGCTTAAAGCGATGACTAGTCTGTGTCTACAGTACTGTGTACCGTAGCTGCTGATAGTGAATAACTGATGAAATGGTCAGTAGTAAAACATTTTGCCACCCGGTGGAGGGGTCAAACCCGGATGCATCTTCACACTTAACCCCATCAGGTTCTCATATGAATAATGAGTGGTTTGAAGCTAAATCACAAAGACAACACAACATGCTGGAAATTAATTATACGTATTTTTCATTGTTTTGTAGTATATATTTAATATATATTTAATATATACTACAAAACAATGAAAAATACGTATAATTAATTTCCGGCATGTTGTCTTTGTGATTTAGCTCCAAACCACTCATCATCTCAACAATGCTGCATGCATAAGCACACAAACGTATGAAACATAATGAGCTAAAGGCATTGTCAAGCACAGAATATGGTTAGTGAGTAAAATGAAAAATCAACTGCGCAGAGATTCAAACAGCATGAAGTACTGAAATACGACAACAAAATTTGTTGGTGTATTGTCCAACTGTTCATTTTTAGAGTTTACTATCGTATAATCATTATGTGACATATTTTTCTGAACAGTAATCTATCACCCATACTAAAATGATATATTGCATATATGTAACAATATAATTAACTTAAAATACATAGATACATAGACATCACGCACTACTAAGTACCAGTTTTAGAAATATTTTCAGACAGTTTCGTTTTACATTGCAATGTAATTGCATGATGTGTTTTATGTTAATTCTAAAACGCACACTTATTTTCTCGAAAATGTTTGAAAGACCTCGAATATGACGCATAATTTAGGTTTGGTTTGATAGAGGCTGGTAATCGGTTATATCCCTGATTGAGTGGAACTTGAAAATGATATTGCCTCTACTGGGGTGCGAACCCGTACCGTTGAGTTGTACAGAGTATATATCTCTGTAAATCGCTGTAAAACAAATGTCAAAAGCATGAAAGATATCTTAATAGTGATTTAACAAAACCATACAAGTCACCGATTCAATACTGGCAGCCGTAAGAGATGTAAAATAAATAAGTTTGTCATGTAAAATGTTTATTAACTAGTCAGTTGTATCGCATGCTGAATATCAAGTATTCGGCAATTATTAACGAATTTTGTATGTAGGAGCAGCCAATTGCCTGCTCGGTTCTTTGTGGATTGACTTGTTGCGGTAGCGATACCGGTTTTAATTACAAGACTGAATCTGTATAAAAAAATTAACATATCACTATTTGTGCCTTGGGGTGGCTTTTAAATTTCACTATACAAGTACATGTAATTCAAAAGTGTCATATGTATAAATCAAGATTATTTTTGTTAGTTATTTTAGCGGAAGCGCTCTTGGTAGACGCAGAAAATGCGAGTGCAAGTCACAGTCTGAGCCTGTATTCATATCTTTGATACCAATACCACCAAAATAAAATTACAGTTCAAATGTCTGTAACAATGTGAATATATTCTAACCGCGCGCTTTATTACGATTTATTTTACAGATTGTCATTATTATTCGAGACCTTTGTAAATATGTTTATTTCATGTGAAAGGAGGGGTTGTTTTGCGATTTTGTTACACAGCGGTAACACGCGTTTTTCGAAGGCTGAGAAAAAATAGGTGTCTTCCTGTCATGTTGATATAAATATTATGTACGTAAGCGAGTCGACAAGTGAACGGAAAAGTTGCAAAATGAAAAATGATGGAAGCAGACAAAATTTATGAAGGATTCGAATAAAATATCTTTAAATTGGGCGCTCTGAAATAAACAGACATGCGGAGAAATTGGTTCTTTCGGGCCTCCTTCCCAACCACACCCCTTTCACTTTTGTTCCGTTAGTAAACTGTTTAAACATTGATACCCATTATCTCAGATATGATTTTCTGTGAAACTTAGGTATTTGTAAACTATTAAACCAGACTGAATTTTATGCAACCTGGCATCCTATAGTCTGACGGCTTCGACAGTAGTGGCGTCGTCTAGTAGTCACAGACTTTATTATGAAAATGTAGCTTATAACTCTGAATGTTCTTGACGTATTAAC
Organism: Corbicula japonica; assembly: GCA_038501625.1. NCBI lineage: Eukaryota > Metazoa > Mollusca > Bivalvia > Venerida > Cyrenidae > Corbicula > Corbicula japonica. The sequence goes on from JAZAYU010000047.1 coordinate 2,002,470, forward strand.
TTTAGTTAATACTTGGAATGTATTAACTACATGAGTAATGTCTTCTAAGAAACCAAGAAAATATTCAAGGGTTAAAATATGTCAAAAGACGTGATGAGACGAAAAGCAATGCATAAAACTGTGCATCGTGGTTTTTGTTGTTGTTGTTTTGTTTTTGTTGGTGTTTTGTTTTTGTTGTTGTTGTTGTTTTGTGATACTTTGTAGCAATTTGCCTTGGAATGTATGTTTTGACGACAACTGTAATGTAGGAACGCTACAGACGTAATTGTGTCATTTCGGGCACCTTACTTACTAAACTGTAACGATGTCTTATATTATTTTTTTAATAATAATTATGTAGTGGCAGAACAAATTCTAAAGCTGTCGTTTGGCCGCTTTGAATGAAGTGTTGTCATACTGACAAAAAGATACATTTTATAAAAACCTTATAGTACATAACATGAAAGTTTTTTTATGCGGCCACTGAGTTTTTAAAGTCGTAAAAGGTGTAAAACCATATCTCCACACAGCCAAGACCTGGTCCTTTTTTCTCTCCTTTCTTTAGGAAATATAGGTTCAGCGTCGCGTTTTATCACTTTTTTTTTCGTTTTCCCAAAGAGGAGTTTGAAAATTATAATTAAAAGTGTTATTGATGTTCTTGTAAAATTGGATTTTTTTTAAGACAAAATATAACACGATGTCATAAAATTTGATTAGCTTTTCTGAGAAAACTGTCCATTTGCAAATTATTTTCGAACACTCTTAGTATGAAAATAATTTATAACTTAATAAAAAATGAGTAAGTGAATTTGATAGACATTCTCTCACTGCATTTTGTCATGATTTTTATTCTCATAAAATATATTTTGAAATTCAAACATTCAAACAACAGAAACCAACGATCCGAATCTATTAAATGTTTGTAACGACGGCTGAATGCCATACAGAAAAGACACATGAAGAATTTTATTTTTCATTTTAATTTAAGAATTTAATTTCATTTTATTCAAAGGAAATGAAGTGTCATTATTATAAAAAAAGAAATTTAGTTGAGCCAATCACATATTTTTCAAATATTTCGAACATAAATTTTCATAACGTGTATCTAAATTTGTTTCGTATATGTTGATTTGTTGTAGCTGTTGTTTTCGGTTGTAGACGTAATTCGTTTCTGTATTTTGAACTTTAGAAGTAGGCATGCCGAAGTCAGAGGCACAGGAAATGATTCAAACCTTGATTTGACCTTTCATTTGTTGGGTGATGATAAACTAAATAAAGGAACTTCAACGGAAGAATCCGTTCTTGTTTCGTTGTTTCCACAAGGAGGTTTTCTCTATCGAGTCAGGTATGTTGCCTTGGTATTGTTTTTAGATAAAGAAATTGCTTAATTATTTTTCTTACAAACTCCAATTAAAATAGTTGTATGGGCCGTTAAGGACTATGTAATTGTTGAAATAAGAAAATGATACTGTTGGCCCCAATGCATAAAATCTTGAGATATAAAAGGGCATTGTTGAAAAATGTTATAAATCTCCCTGCCAGTAATCTTTAAGCATAGGCATATTAGCATTGGTGTAGCACATGACATGTGAATACAGAAATAAATAAGCAATTTTCTGTGCAAGTTTTCTTATACTCTGACCAATATTTTCTGAAAGTAAAAGCATACTTGGAATGCCACGATATTGCTGTAGATGCACTGAGTCTTATCTTTAAATATATATTTGAAATATCTTATATCCCATAAACGAACCCACTAAACTGCAAGAAAAACTAGGGCGTCCATCTTTGTTTTGTCACCGACGAAAATAATCGCGTTCTTGGTTGTTAATACAGCATGACATCCCCAAAAAACACAATCCATCATAAAGAACAATGGTTAAAATTTTGTTCCCTACCAATCGATCGTCTTGTTCTTCCGTCGATTATTCATAATCTGCCTTTAAGTTCAGATGTGTAAATAAAACATTTTCATCAACACAGCTTTGCGGAAGTAAGGGACTAATCAGCAATATTAATTTTGTGTTCATGCGTGAAACGAACTTCTTTTAAAATATCGCCTTTTTGGCGAACTTAAGATAAAGGGCAATGTTAATTTCTCCCGGTTATTCGTAAAAACCATCTGTAAATTTAAAAAGAAAGGTTACAAACATGATATTTTACAGTGCTCTGCATGCCTGGTGATTAACCCTTCTACAGTTGATCATTATGATTACCTCTTTGGTTGCACGACGGTGGCAGGGGTTTAAGAGTTTATGAAGGTTTATGGGGTAATCTTTTCTTAAAACAACCTAGAAGCTCGATTGTTTCTTTCATCCCTGTCATCGTGTTCTTGCAGATTTTACTCCAGGAGCTCTGGTCTCGGTAAGATCATCGAGTACCCGCCCTTTGGCTTTGCTATGCTATTAGATTCTTATGTTTTATATGTTTGTGTGCTTTTGCATGCAACAGTGTTGAGCCGATAAGTGGGTTGGAGTGGTTTCACCAAGACAACTTGTATTTGTTTTGTGGTATGAGAACCTGTTGGGGCAAGTGTGAGGTTGGTGCACCCTAGAACCTGGTTTAAACCCCTGGTGGCAATTTGATTTGCCACTGACCGTTCCAAATCGGTAACCCCTCGGGTTCTCATTTTTGTTAATTGTCAGTGGTGTCTCTTTTGAAACTGATCATTTTATTAACCATGCTCTCTCTTGACTGTGTGAGGAGGCTGTTTTTTTCTGAATGTGGCGATTCCTGATATGCATATTTCACCGTTTTACTCATAACTTATGTATTTCTAAAATAAACGATATTTTTTCTGTCCGTCATTTTGATTGTTTATGTTTCATTTATGTAAGTGTAAAATATTTTTTGCCACGTGCAAACTATTTTGTTCAGTGTTATTCCCCCTATGACTTCCGTTTTTGTATGTCCAGTCGTGGAAGTAAAGTGAAAGTAGGAAAAAAGACTGTTTTTTAACTTTAGGTGAGTTTATTGTTGTAATGAAAGTTCGTTAATGTAATAAATGCACATTTCTTTGCAAATATCGTGCGATCGTGTACGTAAAATTAGTTTATTACCATTTTCTACTGAGGGTCACCGTTCTTTACATTCTTAGTGTACACAAAAATTGCCCATGATTTTCTCGTGATATGAAAGTATGGTGTCCGTGAAAGGACCACGTTTAATATTATTATACTTCGATTGAGCTTTGTGTTTCCATTTCATGCAATGATCACATATGCTTGTGATTATGTATACTAAATTAAATTATGTCTTAAAGACAAAGATTACACATTTAAAAATATGATGTTAGTAATTTTTATTCATTAAAGTATTTGACCTACAAAAACATCTTTGTAGGCACTATTCATGATATAAAAAAAGGACAAGACCGTTCACCAAATGAAGTTTACCATGTGCTTTACCAAGGGGAGTACTGTTCATATGAAGTGGAAAATCTTTATTTGACAAAACTTAAATAAGAATCCTATCCCATTATTGCAATAGGCTTTTAATGTTATGAAATAATTGCAACTTCATAACACTTGTAATTCAAAAACTTGCAGTTAAGTTGTATATTGTTTTGCTTATTGCAACATATCAGAAACATAATCAATGACATGTTTCGTTTTTACAACATTTACAACATTTAATACTACAGAAATACGTTTTCACTATTCAGGCAATAAAATTAATGGTATTAGTAGCACAGTTACTACCTTTTTGTTTTATTATATTTATAAGCATAACCACATGCTACAGCTTGAATATGTTTATTTTATTTGGATTATCGAATGTTATTTATGCAACTCATAATATAAAATTGAGACAGAACATTATCAGTTATCACACACTTTTCAGTATTAACTTTAAATTTAAATTACTATCTTTAATGTTTAGTGTACTTTGCATTACCTGTGTCCAGTATTGACACCATACTTACTGTTTGCACTACTTTTTGTGTAAAATAACAGTGACTAAAGTCCTTTTTTCATAAAATAAATAGATTTGTTCACCTTTTTTCTCATTACTTTGTAGCACTTACTCTTTTCTTTTATTTTGACATAAGGAAAAGCTCACATTACTATAAATTACTTGTAATTTTCATTTTTTTATAACCAGACTTATCTTGAAGCCATGATGAGAATTCATGAATAACATAGTCCTTAAATAACAAAACAAGTTTCAGGTTGACAGTTGATTAGGTGAAACCCTATATATTTTAAATTTAGGCGGCGACTGTTTAGTCTGTAACAAAAAATTGTATCAGTTGTTTGGAGGTTTGTATAAAAATTAAATGGTCGCCCAGTTTCACTGACCCGGTTCATTTAATTTTCATGCAAGCCTCCAAATAAACAATACCTAAACTTTGTACTTTCCCCAATACAGAAATGTCACTCTTGCATTTGAAGTTGTAAATCGAATACCACTTCACCACATCTCAATGACGTGTAGCAGCGACATATAAATCGATATATTTGCTGGTTAAAGTCGTGTTAATCCAATGTCCTTTAAGAAATTCAATGTAAATGGAATCAGGTTTATATTGGGAACATGATGATGAAATTTTATGTATAAACACAACGCCGCCAAAGCTTTTGTGTGTTTTCATCAGCTGAAGGATGAACCATGCGTAACTCCCTCTGAAGATAGATTCAGCTAATGACTTGTTTTTGTCTCTTCGTTTCTATCACTGTGTAGTGGAACTCTATCTCTATGATTTCTGGAAAATAATGTTCATTACAGATGTTGAGAATTTAACAAAAAGATCCTTGATAGTGAACAAATTTGAGTCTCGTTATCTCACTACAACGATATTGGTAAAACGAATAATATGGAATCTTGGTTGTATCGATAATATTTTGCAATACATTATATTAAAATAATGTCTTTCATGCCATCGTTAAAATTGGACAAACTATAACTTCCCTACATGTAAACTAATTGATAATGATATTATATTGATTAACTTGGGTTTTATTACTAATTTCTTCGTGACATTTATTCTTGTACTTTTATGAACAAGACTGGCATTTATTGTTTATTTTATTTTGAAAGAATACTATCGTTATTAGATTATTGAAACGTTGTTTGACATATGATGAGCTAAACACTTTATAACATTTCATGTTATCATGTTATCATCAGGGATGAGATTCTTCTGCAGTTTCCAATCCAATAGTGACGCGAGCAACTGGTTTCTTCCCAAAAAGCAGCGTTCGAACGTTGCAAAAACTTGTTTCGCAACTAATGCAAAACTGTATGTGCAAGTCAATAAAAAGCCCTTCTCAACGTCCCTATTACAGAAAGCGGAAAAACAACTAATCGGTCTACATTACATATCGATTAAAAAAAAAGTGTACCATCTATTTATAGATTTCTTGCCATACAAAAATGAATGTTTCAAGGTAAAGAACAGATATCGATGGCCAACAATTGTTACTTTTTGTCATATGACGAGGGTTGTCCGAATAAATCGTAGAAAATTTGAATAAAAAGAAAAAACTACTGAACATATATTTTTGCAAATTTCACAATTAGTTTAGACATCATTTTCTAACATGTGTGCAAAGTAACAAAAAAAATTCAAACTAAAGGAAATATATACAATTTTTGTACTTGTTTGTTGATATGAGAACCTGTTGGGGCAAGTGTGTGGTTGGTGCACCCTAGAGCCTGGTTTAAACCCCAGCGGCAAATCGCTTTGCTACTAACCGTTCTAAGGCGGTAACCCCAAATGGTTCTCATTTTCATTAATTGTTTGTGGCGTCTTGTTTAAAATAATTGATATTCTTATATTATCAACACATGCTTTCTTTTCCTCTCTACTCTTTCCCTGCTTGGGGAGGCTGTTTTTCTGAGTGTGGCGATTCCTGATAAGCAAATTTCGCTTCTTTTTTTTCAAAAACTTATCATCTATTTCATTTTCTCAAAACTAATATTGATGCTCTTTTTTGTATGGATGTAACTTTAATTTTTCGATATGTTATAAAATACAAGTCAAGTCAACGACGTGTAGAAATGGTTAGCATGTCAAAAACCTACATAACCTATAATAATCTAGTCGTTTAAACTGACTCCGGACTAATTTAATTTATTTCCACAAGTCGAAAAATGATTAAAATGGGATTTTATTGAAGACTTTCCCATGGGAAAAAACATTTATCGTGATCTCAGCTATCAGAATATAGCGCTATATCATTATCATTTACAATCGAACAACGAAATGTTTTCATTTTTATGGTTGTTCCATCGATTTTGGCAAATATTTACTACCGTCATTTCGTTATCGTGACCGTTAAATATTGATAGGCTAAATCATGCTGGCATGTTAATTAATTAACCGTGTTGGGACAATGATTTACTGTGAGGTTTTGCAATTTCGAACGGAAGTTGTTTCTAATTTTGTAATTGCTAGTATGTTTTTCTTCTATGATGAGTTTGTTTCTAATTATAGGGTAAAATTTTGTGTTTGTCGCATTATTGGTACACTTCATTAATCACTGACTTAATTTGTCCACGCATGCGTAACAGGATTGCTTCAAAATATTAAGAAATACCTTACCGTTAATGCAAAGCGACAAAGATTTCAAGTTTGAACATTGAAATAATCCGTATCCGATGTCATGCAGTGATTGTTAGGTATATCAGGGCTATCCGATCAACCTTTTTGGGGGCTTGTCCCGGTTAGCTCAGTTGGTTGCGTCGCAGGAATTGCAGGGCTCGGCGCTGTCGCCGTGACGGTGCTGGTTCGCTCCCAGCTAGAGGAACTATCATTTGATAAAATATTAGCTATTTATTAGGAATGTCAACTGATATCCGAATATCCGGATATCATTTCCTGTCATTGTGCATTCAAGCATAAGCACATGCAACGGATTATCGAGAGGTGATGACAAACAGGAAATCGCGCTTCACAGTTTTAGAAAGGTGCTAATCCATGATGGTATACGTATACATGTATAAGAACTTGTTATTTAAAATCCAACGTTCGAAGCTACTTCTATCCATTTTGAGTAAAGAATAGTATGTTTGTATTTTGTTTGAATTATGTAGCCAATTAACAGGTTTGACGGCATAAATCAATTGCTCATGTTAAATATGTCCGTTTCAGTTCTATAAAATTATTCATCAATTCATTTTATTCCACTTTACATCTCCGTTTTTAACAAATTGTTTGTTATGCCAGCCATTCATTTTGGCGACACATCGTAAGATAAAATGATATTAAAAAATCAAAAATTATATTTCATTCACACAGTCAAAAATCTTTTAAAACCAAAACAGTTTTGTGATATTTATATTACAGCTGAAAATCGAACACAGTTTTTGAGATTATCAAATGTTTTGTTTTTGTTCGTTTTTTTATTATTTTTAAAAATTATGATTCGTATATCTCTATGGCAAGAAATATCTATGGACATGACGATTAAATACCATGAAACGGCGATTTATATTCTGTTTCTTTAAACGACCATTTTATTAAGTCTATGGAAACAACAGTTTAACCAAACTCAAATCTGACAATATTATTTAGTGTTTGTATTCGGATATCCGGATGTCCGTTCGGATCGTTCAACGGATATCCGGATCCCAAATTCGGATTCCGTTGACATCCCTACTTTTTATGTTTTTCTTTGTGATGAAATGATATGTAAATCTAGCTATCTTACAGTCATTCATTTTTTAATCTTGTCAAGTTAAAATAAACACGAGCTAAATGGTAAACACATGATATTAAGACTTATTTTTTTCTGGATAAGTGTTGAAATATTTATGTTTTTGGCCCCAAGGAAGTGGAAGACAAATAGAGTTGCACTCGACCGTTCGTAAAATTTTCCAATCTGTGTTTAAAAATTCAAATGCGGTATTCAAATTATTAAAAAGCTTGCTTTATCTGCGTAAAACCTCTCTTAATCGTTTTATAAATCTTTTCCCATCTACTTTTGACTGTTATTCGTATTATTTGTAAAATATGTTAATGTAATAAGCTCATGTCAGTACTTCCTGTGATTATTTGACCTGTGGTTCTTGTTTGGATAACGTTTTATTCGAAAATGATAAAAAAAAAATATTCGCATCTAGAACACAAATGTGACATATGAAATTAAAAGTGTTTTATTAGTTTCAATTTAAAACAGCCAAAACTTGCTGGAAAATGTGTTGCGCACACAGAGGAAACATTCAAAACTTCCGCGATTTAGGCAAACTCTCTAAATTATATTCATTTAATTGAAAAATGTTCGCATTTCAGAACTAACCTCTTGCCTTTTGTCGAAAGATTGTGTAGGAATGATACGGTGATGAGCCCAGAATGATAAAATATCGACGGTATGCGGAAAAAATGATGCGTAAACCATTGACACCTTGTTGTTACGCTGTTGCCTGTAATCTGGTTTGAACTTGAAGTCTGAAAATTGGTCAGTAAACGCAATGCAGCTTTTAAAATAGTATTTTATTAAAGTTATCACTGGAATTTATGGACCATGGGAAATAATCGCCACAGAATTTGAATATAAATTGTCAGCAGTAGACGAACTTAATAGTGTTATTAGCGACTTCAAGGACATGGTTCAAAATCAACTTGCAAAATTCTGTGCTAATGACCGTTCCAATGCGGTTTGTTTCTTGTGATGTCATTTTAGAATTTAAAATATTATTTTAAAATATTGACACACAGCCTCCCCAGTGTTCTTTTCCTCTAGACATTTTTCTTTTATGTGTAGTGTATAATCTACTTGAAACATGGTGACTGTTAACAAAAAAAAACTATCGGCCTTTTAGGCACAGCGGACCTTCTTTAATAGTTTCTGTATCCTTCAAATATGTTAGTCTCAAACTCATAACTCTTCCACGTCTTGGATTTAACATCACGATCTCTGAAACATTCTTCAAGTAAATATTTACTGTTTTACATACATTCAACATGTTTGAGCTTTTACCTGAATATTTATACCATGTCTTCACCTTGTAACTAAATAATAATTTAACCAACAAGCACGTAATAAAAAAGTAGAATATGGATTTCGGGAATGGCTATATCCAAAAGACATAGCCTTCCAACATAGCCAAAAATCAGAAAGCAAAAGAGCATCGGTTTAGATCGATTTAAAAATAGACACCATAAATTTCTCAAAGCCAGTCCGCAGTAATTTGCATTTTGGATTTTATCACGTGTTACCGTCTACTGTTGGAAGCGGCGACAATTATTAAACTGAACCCGTCCATTTCCTGATCAAGAAATGTCGCAGGCTATCGGCGTGTCTCACGCTGTTGTCGTACATAGATAAACATGATACGGTGTAATAATCTTAGACAGATTAAGCTGTACTACCCCGGTAGTGGTATTTTGCTATAATATTTATGCTTACATAATCAGATTTTCAATTTATGTTGCCAGTAAAAATCAAATTTTCGAGATTTTGAGTCAATGTGTTTTGTTTAATTAAACATTTTACTTGACTCTACTTTTATCAAGGATGATATAGCGTATGAGCAGTGTCATACACCGTGACCCTTGAAGAATCACCGGATTGATGATTGAATTATATATACCATTTCGCATTGCCTCTATATTCAGTGTCCGTGACGGGGAGACGTGCACCTTTATTTTGCCACAATTTGTGTCTTTTTTGTTTATGTAGGAGGTAATTTAATTGTTTATACTGATTGACGAAGAACTGATTCCTGCCCCCTCCACTCTCTCCCATTTGATCAAAGATGCTCAAATACGTACACAAAATTTAACAATTGAAATAGAACTTTGAAAGTCATCAAATAGTATAAATATCAAAATATTGTAGGTTCGGTTTGAGAGTGTTCATGAGCAGAAATTAAAGTGCATTCAAGCCAGCTGACACCGAGTTGAGCGTAACTTAGTATTTACATAAAAATACGTGTTTTGCTCAACGACCTTCAAATGGGTTAAAACCAAACTATTGCTAACAAATTGTAGGGTTTTCTTTGCCAAAACGACCTTTAGACATGCCTTCTTTTTTTTTGGATTGTCAAAAAATTCCCACATAAAGAATGTAACCATGATGCTCATTCGACACGCCGATCATTGTACCAGATTCTGAGTCGCCACGGTCCATATCGTTAGAAACTGCTACAGAGTAACTCCAAAACAACGTACCGATTATACCTAAAATTGTTAAGGGCTTTCCACACTCCTCCCAATCACGTTCATCGATAAAAAGAAAATTATCAAAATCTCAATAACGGCAAAATGCCGTTAACCCTTTCCTGGATATATACGCATTTTTACGCATGTGCGACCAGTGTAGATCCAGATCAGCCGGCACATCCGTGCCGTCTGATCAGGATCTGCACTGGTCGCATTTTGGTCAGAAATAACCTAATGAAACAAAAAGCGAACAGTTTAGATCCTGATCAGACGGCACGGATGTGACGGCTGATCTGGATCTAAACTGTTCGCCCTAGCAATAAAGGTGTGTCTGTACAGGAAAGGGTTAAATGAAACTTTGCACAAATGTATGTTATTAATGTATCTTTATTTTGCAGATGGTAAGACACGTTAGAACAGTAAAGAAAAAAACGAGATCTAAGATTGATTTCAAAAAGAAAGATATGAAAAAAATCAACAGTCAAAAATTACACAATAGATATTGGCGATGAAGAGTAAGCATGGAGGGTGAAAATTTTGAACTTTTGATAATATGCAACCTTGATCCTTTAACATTTGATATCCATAAATTTGTTTTTAATGTCTTCACTAAACCATTAAGCAAAACACACATGGTTTCTTCAAAAATCGAACACGTTTTATCTAAATTCTGGTTTGTATAGGAGCAACTTACAACAGAAAGTTGAGAGTGGGTGTGCAGGTATCATTTGTTCGTAAGTCAGTATAAACTATCATCGGACAAATCAATAGAAAATTTAAAAAAATCGTGACAACATTAAGGTAGCTATCGTTGTTGATGTCGTTCATTCTCAATTGCTATAAAGCGCGACGGTATCGCAAAAAGGCGACTCAGTAACACAATCTAGACAGTGTGGGTGATCTCTGGTTAGGTTTGCTCTAAAACAAGCTCATTGGATATCTTTATAGACCTCTCGCTGTACAACTTGCAAATGAGTATCATAAAAAATAATTTGAATTAGACTATTTCTAGATTCATCAAAAGCCAATGAAACCGTCGTGCTCTTTTAACATCTGCACATGCTTCTTAGACCATCCTAACGAGTTAAAATAGTCATAAGTTCAACAAAAACAAAAAATGAGAGTATTAATTGTTTATTTGTTATTACAGCATACTATTCACACAATATTATTTCACCATTCGGGTTTCTACATGGCGATTACACAATCATACAAATTAGATTACGGTCAGTTCATATGCATTTATCATATACTCAAAGTTCTGCAATGAACAGAACGTTTAAACATCAGGTGGACAGAATGGGAATTTTGGAAACAACTGAGCAAGACAAATATGACAAATATTAAAAAGTATTGCAGGCTTCGTTTCATTGAGCCTGTTCATGGACATTTACACTGGTTATACACTGTGACTTAAGAGTGAATAGTTTAAATGAATGTGATTTTTCCACATTCTACTCTCATCCAATATTTCACTTAAAGGTGCCTAGAGAAATGCTTAATAACAATATATCGTGTGTCGAACCCTGACTAGCTATCAAACGATAAATAAGAAAAGGAAAAATAACCAGCAGGATATATTAAACTTTACAACTATTCTAAGTATACACCTTTGTACTGTGGCAATAATTGCTTGATAATTGAGCTTCTAAAGAACTCTAAAACTTTTAATAAAACACGCAATTAATACTAACTCATTTATTAGAAAAACATTATTTAAAATTTTAAAATTTTAAAATGACTGAAAACTTACTGCTCACAATTTTTTGAATACTGACAGAATGCAAATTCACAAAATCAGTTAATAACGCGTATGACCACCTTCAGCGGTAAACGGTCAAATTGCGAAAATATTGTTGAAACGGATTTTTATCGTGGTGGATCAGTTATAATGCTGTGGGCTGGTGTGTTAATGCGCAAGAGGAATGCAGCGGTTTTAATCCAAGGGAACTTAAATTCTGAAGAATATTTGCGACAAGTCCTTGTTCCGGTTGTCCTCCCACGTCTTCAAGCACATAGGTGCATGCAGTGTCGCCGTGTCATCGTTGAGGTGAACACCGTAGAATATGTCCATGGTGTGCTAGAACTACAAATCTTAATCCGATTGATAATTTGTGGTCTGATCTTGGCAGATGCGTTTCTTCAGGATTGGGCTTAAGATTCCCCAGAGCATTCATTCTGAACTGTATAAGCTCAATGAGATCAATGTGTCATGCAGTTATACGCGCTATTGGTGGTCATAATCTTTATACACTGATGTGAATTTGTATTCTGTGAGTGCCAGTACTTTAAATGATTATGAGCAGTCAGGTGTCTAAATCGGTAAGTATTTATTGCATTATTTGTTGAAAGTTCTAGAGCAAAAGTTCAATTATCAAGCTAGTTATGCCGCGGTAGGAAAGTGTATACTTAGAAAAGTTGTTAAGTGTATATCGCTTTACAAGTTTGGTAATCAGCCTGTCTTTCAGTTGGTAAGACTATTTTCGTGATGCTTCTTAATTAAGAACTCTTTAGAATCCTGGCTACAATCACCCAAAGTTCTAACTGGTCACTAATTGACCGCAATTTTTCATTAGAAAGACATTAACTTAACACTTTATTTTAATCATATTTGTAGATCTATTGAATGTTTTGGGCACATTAGAAATTTGAAAATAAATAGAATCAAAAACACAAAAGGAAAAGACATATTCGGAAAACGTTCTCCCTATACCGCCAACAATATATTTAATGTAGACAAGCTATAAACGCTTTCACAAGAGTAACAGGATTACGTAGAAATAATTCCTACGTAATAATTCCAGTTTTGATTTCGATATATCGCCTGTAATCTGTAGCATGCGCCGCTTTCACTTCACCAATCTGTGAATAACTAGGATAAAATCTGCCGAAGTCTTAACTTGAACGAATCTTCAAATTTGGCGTCAATAACAGAATTTTCCCTCAAGTCTGGAAACACCAATGAATATAATTGCTTTGTCAAGTGCTTTGATTGTTCATCGTTCTTTAACGTTGCCTGAAACACTTCAATTGACCTGTCGGCATTCGGCATATCAATCTCCCTGAAGATTATATTCTTTTTGTACAACAGAATTTCTATTTCATTTCTGGTTTCGCACTGTTTTTGAAATAGTTCAGGCGAGATTTCAACTTTTCGAAAAGCCTCGCGAATTTTACCAACTCGGTTTAACATATCACTTTTTTCTTGCAAAAGTTGGTCTATCATTAATGTAAGCTCCAAACTTTCTTCGTCGGTTAAACGACCTTCAAGAAGATTTCTTTCTGCAATCATATAACTTTCTAAACGCTTTGCTTGGATGCAATCTTTAAGGAACTTCAGTCCGTATATTAGACATTCTAACAGGTTATTTTTCACAAAATTTTCCGGCTGAATGTTTTCTTTCATCCAAAATATAACGTTCTTCATTATGTATGACGTCATCTCTCCGCATATTGGTCGCAGTACAAACTTTGCAATCAATTTCAGCAGGACAAACACTTTAGTTTCGGTTTCATTTAACGATCGCATCAGAAAAAGTTCTGCTTTTGTAAAACATATCCTCCATTCAAATAAAGGGAAATTGCTGTTTTTACATGCAACTGGGACGATGTGAGCTTCCAATTTTGAAACGTCTTCAATCAGCTTTCTGTCCGGCCACTCCTGTTGCCTGGAGCGATGCTCCCATCGTTCAGTCAGCGATCTACAGTTGCAAACGAGTCCTTTCACAAAGTCATAATCGACAAAATTATTGCTATATGAAGCCGAAGGTCCTTTTTTATCTCGTTTTTTAACAAGGTCCCCATGAACATCTACTATATTTGTAAACTCGGAGAAGAAAGAAACATTGTTTGACAAGTATCCAGTGGCAGTATCTATAAATGGTAGCACGTGCTGAGCACACTTGCTCGTCTCAACACCTCTGATAAACTTCACCCTGCAATATCCAGGAGAACAATGTGAGTAATCAAGTTGGAAGATAAAAGAAGCAGAGTCCTCCCCAACCGTTTCCAGACATCTGACGTCTTTGACAACATAAAGTCTGTCGATATCACTTTCAAAATATAAAGCTGTACCTTCAGCTTTGGAACCAGCTGTAACTGCCTCCATTGTAAATGGTTTACCATTGTATATTTCGTCTAGTTTTTGGTTTATGTCTCTACGATACTGTATCATCTCCTGACTGTATCCAAGATCGTCAAGACATTTTGACAGGCAATCACCTTCCTTTTTTTTTCAATTTTATACAATAAGTAATGGTTTTAATAGAAATCAATGACAGCGAATAGCTAAATTTATATTCCCAGTCATCTCTTCAACATAGCCATATTTAATTTGTGTATTTATACTTCCGTAATCTAATACTCCATTCATAACAAGTTAATGATTTTTTTAAAAAAAAAAACGGTATGTTTGTATTGAATACATTTGTATGCACTGCATTGTGACCAGGAAATTGCTGCACAGGTCGATAGTTTTAAGGGGACGCAAACATGCTCCTTGGGTGGAATAATGCACAAAATTTTAAGGTGTTTTCCTAGGGAAATCCTGTTATTTTTTAAATAAAAACTAGCCAATATCTTTATTAACAATTCTCTTTATAATATGTTGCATATATTGAACGTATCAAAAGATAAACATATGTGAATTTACAGACATTCACAATACTGAAGATCATTTCAACGAAAGCAGCATAAGCTGATTTATATATTCAACAACAATATGTTTTAAGAAAATACTGGGGACAAATTTTTGTTTAAATAGTGTTTGGGTGACTTTTAAGAAAATCCCATTAGTCAAAAGATATTACAATTTTAAATTCAATTAAAAAGCGCGTATTTTTAAGCAAAACTTCATTGTCCGTGTAACATTTTTTCGAATGCAAAACAATTTATTTTGCTTGATTTTTCTGAATTTACAAAACACATCGTACGTGCTTTTATTAAGTACAAAATACTAAAGTTTTATTCTGATTTAATTGTGATTTCAATGATGTTCTTATTTAATCGGATATTTCTACTCTGTGCGGTGAATGTGTCAAACATAATAGCTCAAATAAAATTTCAACAAGCCTTGTCATGTTATGGTGTTTTTAGATTTTTATTTGCATCTACTTTAATATCACACTGTAGCGTTGTTGTGCCGCGTGGTGGCTGTTAAAAGTCTCCCCTCATATTCAATCAGTGCTGTTATCAATTACATTTATTGAAGGTCGTTAAGCATGATACGTTTGTCTGTTTATGTACTCCTAAAATACTCTTTTTCAATATTTCGGTCGGTTTTAGTATGATTATTTCTGTATCACAGCAAGTATACTTTTGTTCACCTCATAGGATATACCTCCTATTTTTGCCAGTGGCGTTCACTTTGACTAATTCATACTTTCAGACCCCTGCCAAAAAATCCATTTCTCCTTTAAGGCAACTAATTTTGGAGATCATACACCATCATGCACCATGCAGACTTAGTCAAAATGTCAATCAAATATAGCCTGTAATACTTTCATATTTATCGTGTTACTAGTTAACAAAGTTCCCATTCTATCTATTTCATTTTTCTCAATAACAATTAATCGATTTTATTTTTACGAAAAAAATATTGTTGTTGCTCTCTTCTGAGGCTGTGTTGTCTGTGTGTGTTAGTTCTTATATTTCACTTTTCTACCTGTATAATTGAGGGTTTTTTTAATATTTTTTAAAAACACACGTCACGTCAGACCTCTATAAATGGTTAGCAGAGTAAATAAGCATTTAATCTAATCCGTTTAAACTGAAACTGGACTGATGGGGACCTACCGATATACAGAGTTACCCCCCCCCCCCCCCCCCCCATTGAGAGTGGCTTCCATTGCTGATTGGGTAGTTCCGGTTTAGAATCGGTAATAAGCGTAGATAAAAAGTCTAAAAGTGCTTTTTAAATTAAAATGCATTGTCGAATTAACAAAAAAGTGAAACAGGCATATCAGGAATAACCATACTCTTTGTTAATTCATTTTCAGTTAATAACTAAATACAACATTACCTATTTAAGTAACATTACTCTTTATGAAATTTTATTAATTGGCTGGCATGGAAATTATAGCTTTCTAAAACTTCCATTAAAGTATTCAGCAAATCACCATTAAGTCATGCATAAAATGCTAATTAAGAAAAGGACCTGGTGTTTTATGACCATGTTACGTAATCTAATTAGAAAGACAGGGTCTTACCAGCTGGAGGTGTGATAAAGGCCTTTTGAAGTTTATTTGTAGATTTGTAAGAGGTTGAAAAAGTTTATTGTTAATGGGGTCTTGAAATTAATGTAGAAAAAAAAACACAAAAATTAGTGTTTTTGAAAGAAGGAAACAAAATAGAAACACAGAATTTTTTATAAATGGTGAGAATGTTGAAATTATTGTAGATAATTTCGTTTACTTAGGTGTTAGATATAATTATAATGGCACTTTTAAACTATTAAACTTTGTGTTAAAACATTACAAGATCAGGCACTAAAGGCCTATTTTAACCTTCTTTATTTATTGATTTTAAATCTAAATTCACTCTTTTTGATGCCATGGTTGCTCATATATTGTTATATGGAGCTGAACTCTGGCGGGGGGGGGGGGGGTTAATATGCATGAAATTGACAAATTACATCTTCGCTCCTGTAAACATATACAAGGTGTTAAATCACGAACACCGAATAATGCAGTATTTGGCGAACTAGGTCGAATGCCACTATATATAATCTGCAAGGAAAGGTCAATTGGTTTTTGGTTGAAGATTTTGAAAAACCCTCAATCCCCAATATATGAATTATATATAGATCAATGTTTAAATATTAACGGTAATTTTTGGGAAAGCGTATAAATTCGATTATCGATCATCTTGGATATTCTTATTTTACAGGATAATTTTGATAATAGAATTAATTATTTCCCTGAAATTAAAAAAAGCTAAGAGATCAATTTATTCAGGAGTGGTCTAATAGTATAAATATAGTATAAATACTATGCCGAAACTTTAAATGTATTGTAAATATAAAAAAGACTTTGTCTTCGATGATTATATTTATAAAATAAAAAATACAGAACTTAGACAATGGTTTACGCGAATTAGATTAAGTTCACACCAACTTGCAATTGAAACTGGTAGATATCACGGTATTGATAGGACAAATAGAATATGTATCTTATGCAATCAAAACCTTGTTGAATCTGAATATCATTTTATGTCGTGTTGTCAGAAATTTAGAGAGTTGCGTTTGAAATATATTGGAAACATTCAGTGGCCGAATACACATAAATTCTGCAAAATGATGTCTTCGAAAAACACCAAATTTTTAATTAATATCTTAAAATTCATAAAGGAAGCAATGGAGTATCGTACAAATGTTTTAGAGATACATAAATCTAAACTCATTTGATATTTTATGGTAGGAAAAGCTTTTGAACTTGTTTTGTTGCTGTTGTTTTTCTAAAATATTATTATTATTATATTTGACGGAAACTTCTACTATCGATTAACTCTTTTCATATACCGGTGACATAGTTGTACGTTTCTTTTCATGTCTATGTGTTTAATATGTAATTGCCATATTCTCTAGTTTACTTGTAAAGACATAATTGTATGTTTTCCTTTCATGTCTATGTGTTTAATATGTATGCCATATTCTCTAATTTACTTGTAAAGACATAATTGTGTGTGTTCTTTTCATGTCTATGTGTTTAATATGTATGCCATATTCTATAGTTTTACTTGTAAAGAAATAATTGTATGCTTTCTTTTCATGTCTATGAGTTTAATATGTATGCCATATTCTCTAGTTTACTTATAAAGACATAATTGTATGTTTTCTTTTCATGCCTATGTGTTAAATATGGATGCCATATTCTCTTGTTTACTTGTTAAGGGCCAAAAGCATGCATTTGCTGATATGCCTAATAATTTGAACTTGAACTTGTTGTTTTAAGAAACTGACTAGGGATTAAATATTCTTATTTATTGTCACAATGACGTTTGAGACCCGAGACATTGCAAAAACTAAAACATTTCAGAAATGAAGAGAAATACATGTAAACATTATGAAACCACGTTTGAGTACGTTCTAAATGGTATGAGAACATTTTTAAAAAAAGAGCAGTATATAGAAAAAAAACGTCAATACGAACATGGCACAATTCTGTGAAATCTGTGCATTCAATTTGTAGGAAAAGACTCAAGTATCAAATTAACTTACTAAATTCCTGCAAAAAATGGTTCATGGGCATGAAAGAACATCTCCACCCCCCCCCCCCCCTCTTTTAGCATAAGAAATGCGTATTTTACACATTTTATTAGTTACTGGAGGGGTCGAGCATAACGATGTTAAACACAAACCTCTTCAATGTATTAAAATGGTTATGAAAGTTTTATGAAAATATAATGCGCTACTCTATAACATTATTTTTAATTCAGTGAAAATTATTATCAAACGTTTCTATGAATAATGCTGACCACCTAGACCTTCTTAAAATGTATTTGAAAGGACTACGGATGACTACTGCATGATTGTCAATCTCAGACCGAACTCTAACAATGTAAGTGATCATTTATGGATAACGACTGAGTAAGAGTCAATAAAAAATACTTTTTCATTGCGTTTATTGTTTCGGTTTCGTTCCATTTGTCCATTGCGAATTGATTACCCTATTTGACGTCATATCCGGAAATTGCACAAAAAACGGAAATTCGTCGAAATTTATTTTTTTTCAAGATTTTGATATATTGTTGATGTTTGCTCTTCTTGTTAAGTAATAGTATGTCTTAAAGATAATTTCTGTCATTATCATACGCTTTTCACTATATATCTAACCTTGTTTTACCAGATTTACGAGTCTTTCAAATAAGTCTAATGACCCATATCTGCATATTATTCATCTGATATTCATGAAGAGTGTATTTATAACTCACTCGTTAATAAAATGTGTTCGCAAGTAGACTGCCAGATACGAGGCAGGGGCGTAGGAGCTGGGGGCCACAATTGCGGCCCCAATATTTCAGCCAGCCACTGTCCCAGATGTGGCTCCAAATTACGTTCTAAATACAAATTTTATTTATTGTCGGTATTCAATCAACACATAATAACATAAGCTATTAAGCTTTTGACCGAAGCGTTCTTGCGATGCCATAAATGATTAAATATGGTAACAATGGGGTTTTTTCTCCAACGGGAAAAGGGTCCCCTTCCCCTACGATTGTCAAATTTTCATGTCATAAAATCTTGAAATTTTGAAAAAAAAAATAAGTCACAAAATAAGCTGATTGATATTTATTTCATAATTCATGTAAGTTTTTACTAGGGGTTTTAATCAGCTTCACAAAGAATCATAAAGTTGGCTCCTTAACAGGAAAGCCTGCAGTGATGCGAATGTTATGCCAGAATCTGCCAAATTCTCCAATCCCTCTTAACAGAGTACTATGTGGAGTGCGCAGAATTAAGTTACTGCCAATGAATCTGCATTTGAAATTATTACCAAAGGGGGGGTGGCATTTGTTTGGTACGGTTTGTTTACGCTGTGCGACATTTCTTGCGGAAAAATCCTTTGTCAATAGGGAAATGGCACTTTTTGTTGTTGGAAACATTAGTTTTGGGGATTGGGAAAGGTCCGGTGATTGAATTGGGAAGACTCCTGTCAGCTTTGGAAATGGTACCCTTTTTGGAAGGTAGTTGACTGAAATTTAGTGGAAAAAAAAACGCTGCAGTCAGCCCAAAACAAGTGCAGATCTGGTTAGAAATGTGCAGATCTGGTTAGAAATGTTATTTTTGTGAAGTTATGGTTGCCCGTATATATTTTTAAAACACCTTTTTGGTGATTTAACCAAAAATTAATATTTTCAATAGAAAAATAACAGTCTGAACGAAAACTCGGATGGGGCATCGCTGTTTAGGTCTGCTGTATAAAGTCACATGATGACATGTGACTCTCAATCCTGTACTGTAAATGTTTTTGTGTGCCCTCAACCAATTAATGAAAATAGGACATGTTTGGTTTAAACAAGATCAGTGTATGATGTATGTTCATACAGTTTTCACCAGTTAACAAAACCACTTTTCCTTCAGCAAACCAGTGATGATGGCATGAAATAGATATCGAATGAGTTATGAATTCAATGATGTGGTGAATTTATTTCATTTGTTTGGAAAGAAATAGGTGGAATGTGGAAAGGAATATGTTGAATTTTTGGTTTCACACTGCAGTCCAAATAAAAAAAGATGACAATCTTAAAGTTAAAACCAAAAAGAATTTGTCCTGACACCATAACAATGCTGTTTGGTAATCTTGCGCACATTAGTATATTATTGCCTACATTTTTTACGATCAATAAAGGACAAATGTGTAATTACTGTTAGTCTGTTTTCAAAAACCTTTTGTGCATGTAATGACAAAAAAATGTTTATATCATGACTCTTAAACTATGGGGAATTTATCAATATTTACCCTTACCACCATGTTGTACCATAGCATTTAAATGTCCGTTATTCTTGCGCACCTGAGAGAAACGACGTCACAGCAGTAAAATATTTTAAAAGATAAAGTGTGTTTGATGACCCACTGTAAAAACACTTCTGAGGATGCCAGTAGACCACTGTGCAAGATTATCAGACACGCAAGATTACCGGAAGTGACTGTATACTTATAGTTTAAAACAGTGAAACGAGGTCAACTTGTGGTGCATTTGTTGGCTTTCATGTCCGTGAGAAGTAGATTTATATTTGAAATTTTATTAGTAAATCGCTGTAAAATATTTTTAGTAATTGTTGGGTTACAGGGTTAATTCTTTTGGTCATTTAACAAATTTAGTATCTGCATTGATTCTAACTTCTTGGAGAAAAAAAACTGGCTGAAATTATAATAATCTTTTTTTGTTGTTGTTGTTTTTTATATTTGATTACAATTTTTGCTAGATTAAGGTTTTGCATGGGAAGTCCATGTTGAAGTTATTATACATACAGGGCTCTCACTAGATTGCCAGTCAGGGAGAAGTTTTTTCATAATTTTACTGAATTACACTTAACCAATGTTCTAACTACACCGATCATATTTTAAAATTTCCCAGCAAGAATACGGGATATACACTTCAAACTTGAAATATGATAAGATACATCACTTTCACTTCTTTTCGTATGAAAAAGTATTAAATTCTCTTCACGCATTTAGAAACCATTGACATTTAATCAAGGTAGGGGTTAAACAAAAAGTCACAAAATTGTCGGTAGTGGGTATATTCTCCATAAATGAACATTCATGTCTCATTGTTTAAATATGGATTTTTAAGGTTTTTTGAACACTTCTATGCAATTACGTAATAAAGCAATTGTTTAGCTGTTACACAGATAAAAAATCTGCAGTTTTTGCCGGCTTCAGTTTATCCTCTATACAAAAGCTACAGTCAATTTTGTGACTTTTGGTTTTGCCCTCACCTTGATTAAATGTCCTTGGTTTAAGAACGCACGGAGGAATTTAAATGGAAATTTCATAAAAAGAAGTAAAAATGTTGCATATTATTATGTTTCAAATTTGAAGACTGTACTCCAATTGCATGCGGAGAAACTAAAATTATTTGAACAGTGTAGTTAGAACATTGGTTAAGTGTATATAGAAGTTTGCATTCTTTCCCTATATAGTCTAA
Organism: Corbicula japonica; assembly: GCA_038501625.1. Taxonomy (NCBI): domain Eukaryota; kingdom Metazoa; phylum Mollusca; class Bivalvia; order Venerida; family Cyrenidae; genus Corbicula; species Corbicula japonica. Next base: position 2,024,206 of record JAZAYU010000047.1, read on the forward strand.
TAACTTCTCCCATGGCTCACAGAAGGGAGAAGTCCAGTCACTTTTGGGAGACCATTCCTCCCAATTCTTTCTCTAGTGAGAGCCTTGACATAATGCACTATACATGTAGATACACAAAATTTTCTACATACTACCTTATTTTTCTAAAATTTCATGTTTAGGTTGAAATAGTATTTACCAGTTATATTCGATGTATGAACTGTTGAGTGCTTAAGTTAAAAAACTTCATTCTGTTGTGATTTGTGTTCTGCCTGCTGCCGTAGATGTTTGCCCTTTACTCCATATATATACAACTTTTAACCCTTTTGCAACTAGTGTAGATCCAGACCAGTCATCTGATCTGGATCTACACTGTTTGCACTGGATCTATCATCTATACTGGGTTATCCCAATGAATCTAAAAGTGAAGGGTATAGATTTTGGTCAGACAGTACAGATGTTTTCACGCATGGGATAAAACCTGTATATATAGAGTATCATAGATATAAGATATAAATTCTGATTATTATATATAACCTTGGTCATCAAAATCGGGGATTCCATTTCACTTGCCTGAATTCTTATTAACACTTTCCTCCATATATATGCATTTTACATCTTAGCTGTCTGATCTGGATCTGCACTGGTTGTCATGGTCATAAATAACCTAAAAATCAAAAAGCAAACTGCAGATCCTGATCAGATGGCATGGGTGTGCTGGTTGATCTGGATCTACACTGTTTGCCCATGCAGTAAAGGTCTATCTATGGAGTAAAGGGTTCAATTGTAGAAAGTTTACATTTTTTTAAGCCATCTATTGTGGTATCATTATTTTTCACACAGATTTAGTATGATTATTAAACCCATGTGAAATTTTAAACTCGTGTAATATTTATGTTATTTTATGAGAATAATACAAGCACATGAATTTACCCCTGAATGAAAATTTCATGTTGTGGATTCTCATGAAATTTCTTCTGTGGATATTAAATGATACAACAGTGAATAATTCTCATTTTCTAAAGGGACAAACATAAATTTCTTATTCCACAGCCATTTGAAAGATTTTAATATTCGATGACAGCAACATGTGCGTTTCTGCAGCAGTTACAGAAATGCATAAAATTCAATGACCAAAATGATGTACTTAATAATGTTAGTGCCTTTTATTTAAGTTTAGTTTACTGTTAATATAACTTCAAGTTTTGTATTTTGTATATGGGTTAAATGACGGACCATATGATGGAATATAAATGATTTGTGCATTATTTTGTTGGAAATGGTTTTTCGGACAATAACTTTCTACCAGACTAGTCTGTTAGTCTCAACTCTTTCGCAAATTACTAAAAGCTATCAGAGCATTGCATTTTCATAAAATGTTAATGTTTCAACAAAAATATATAAAAAAGGAAGTTTTTTCTCTGCAACATAAAGTCTCTGGTTTTAAAAATGAAAAGAAGCAGTTCATGTCAAATATAAGTTTAAAGATGATGTTAAGGAACTGGTGAAGACTGGAAGAGGATGCTGTTGGACCTCGAAATGAAACATATAAAGGTAAGTTTTAATACACTGAAAGTACATACATATGTCTTCGATAAATTAATGGTTTAGATTCCAACGTTTCAAAGACCAGCAGTTAAACTTTGTTAATGCTATTTTTCAATGAACTTCATTGTTGAGGACAGATCATTTTTAAGTAAATAAAACAGCCTGACCTATGTTAAAAAAATGACAAATCACTATTTCTGATATTGTAGATAATAAAATTGGTCTTGTTTTCTGTTTTCAGGTCTACAGGCTGCTAGAAACATAATGATCGTGCCATCATATGGGACCTTCTTACGCTGAAAATTGAAATTATAATTTGATTGTTCAGTGGAAAGAATTTCATTATTTTGTTTGTGTGAATGAATGTGAGAGAGAATTTGTGAATGAATGAATGTGTGAGAGACTGTATGAATGAATAAGTGCTTCAAAATTCTGTGTTGTACGTGTAGTGACAATCTGTGCTTGAAAAAAATGTTTACAAAAGATGGCATTTTCCACTTAATCAGCTGAGATCTAGATGCCGGAGTGAAGATACATATTGTGACTGTTGAAGACGAATCCTGCCACAAAAGATGTCACAGACGGGAGATGACTGCTACTTCTTCTACTTTCAAACCTGTGTAAAGGTAGGCATATTCTTTACTTTAACCCTTTCCTTCATAGTTACACCTTTATTGCGAAGACGAACAGTTTAGATCCAGATCAGCTGGCACATCCGTGCCATCTGATCAGGATCTTTACTGTTCGCTTTTTGATTCGTTAGGTTACATGTATTTCTGACCGAAATGTGACCAGTGCAGATCCTGATCAGACAGCATGGATGCGTAAAATGTGTATATATGGAGGTATAGTCTTCCCCTGGCTTTGCAAGCATATCAAAGGGGTATTGCATGTTGAAAAGTAACAAACTTTAAATTACTTGGGATTTAAATTTTAACCATTCTTTGTTACTTGTTTCATCTGTTGTGATATCTTCCATTACATTTAACACTACTTCTGTTCTTAACTTTTAATCACAGCCCTGTCTTAAATGTCATTGAAACTATTATTGTTAAATACCGTTTAAATTATTGCATACAAGAGAAGGATTTGTTTTTACTTTCTATAAAATGTCCTATTTGAAAAAAGAATGAAGGAGACCCACTGAGCTTTAGAATTAGGCTCTGAGAAGTTCTGTAGATTTTTAACACTAATGAATTGTCTAAAATCGGCAGAGTTTTGTGAAAAGAATTCTGTGTTTCCTCATTTTCATAATGAAGTTGATAAAATTGTGTACATTTGCTTGTTAGAACCATTTTCTAAATCAGGGAGCTGCATGTCCTTTCCGACATGTCGAAGAAGCAAGACCGAGCGAATTGACTTGCGAGGAGTGGAGATTAGGTAGATGCCGTGCTCTTCCATGTCTCAACAGACACATGGAATTGCAGGTACATGTTGCATTATCAATATTGTAATATAGTTTTGGTTTGATCATCATCATAATGAGCCGCCCCCCCCCCCCTCCCCCACCCTCATTTTTCATTTTTTAACTAAACCTAACTTCTATATTAACATCTTGTTCTTACTTCATCTTCAAAACCGTTGGGGGAGGATTTCATTGACACAGGAGTGTTTGTCACTAAGCCTAGTTGAGCATGTCATCAGGAGTTTCCGTTCGGATTATTTTTGCCAGAGTTATGGCCTCTAAGACTTTACTATATTACTTCTATATTTAAATCTTGTCCATGCTTTAACTCCAAAACAGCTTATGGAATTTCATTGAAACTTCACAGGAATGTTTATCACCAAGCCTAGTTGTGCATATCGTCAGGAGTTTCCGCTCAAATTATTTTTGCCAGAATTATGAGCCCTTAGTCATTTTTACTATAACTTCTGTGTAAAAATCTTGTCCACACTTAATCTCCAGAACCTCTTGGCGGATTTCATTTAAATTTCACAGGAATTCTTCTCACCAAGCCTAGTTGTGCATAATTTCAAGAGTTTCCGCTTGAATTATTTTTGGCCAAGTTATTGGCCCTTAGTCATTTGAACTATAACTTGTTTATTAAAACATTGTCCACACTCCATCTCCCTTTGGAGAATTTCATTGAAATTAAATTTCACAGGAATGTTTGTCCCCTAGTCTAGTTGTGCATATCTTCAGGATTTTCCGCTTGGATTACTTTTAGCAGAGTTTTGAGCACTTACTCATTTGGTTTGCTTAACTTCTATATTTAGTGAGGGATTTACTTCAAACTTCAAATATATGTTCATTATAATCACTCACATTATTCCTTCTCATGGAAGTGAAGAAAACCCTGATATTGTTTATTAATAATAAGAGCTTTCATGAATGTCCAATGGTGAACACCTCCACAAAATGTTAAGGTAGAGGAAGGTCTGTAATAAATGCAACGTGATGACATATTCTTTTAATGCATATTATAAATTTACACTTTATTGTTGTTTCAGAAAAATACACCATGTTACTTTGAGAGTCAGCCAGGTGGCTGCACCAAACCGAACTGTGCATTTCAACACAAGTTCCCACCACAACAGAGTGTCCCTGCTTCAACAGTACCTTCAGTGGGACCTGGTCAGTCATTTTATGTTACTTATGTAAAACTGCATTCCATGAGGCAGGGAAATTCAGAAAAAAGCACTTCTTTTGCTTGACTAGTTGAAAGCTGTGCGGGTTTTTTTTTATGCAAAGCTTTAAAGTATGACCAATTTTAACACATTAATACATGTATTTTCATTAATGCAGGAATAACCATCTTGCAGGCTTTCTGTCTATAAATTGTGCTCCAAGTATTCAATATGTGGCTCATTTTTTAAGAAAGCTGAATCCATTACTGTAGTTAAGCAAATATCAAAAGGGGCAAGTCCCAAAATCAGTATAAACAACATAATTATGTATGAAAAATGAAATGGTGACAAAAACTTGGATTCTTGTTCCGATTAAGAAACAGTTAATCAAAATACAGATATGTGAGTGTTTAAAACATGTTTAATTCATGAAAGACTTTAATCTGAAGACAGTGTTCAAGGTACCTTAGCACAGCTTGACGGTAATTCATTTCAAACATTGCAGTACCATTACCAGTTCCCAGCCATGTGCCGGGAGTGTGGACTGTTCCATCCACCCAGACTCAGCTACCACCACGCCCAGTTTGGCCTGGCCCCCACATTCCACCTCCCCATATGTTCCCAGGTTTACCCCTGGAAGGGCCTCCAAGAACTGGAGTACCAAGATTTCTACCATATAGACCAGGAGGGCCTCCTCCTATACACAACCCTTTGGTCAGGCCTCCAGCTCATATGATACCTATAGAGCCAGTTATCATCAACCCTAATGAAGGTAAGTCAGTGCTCACACTGTCAGTCGACATTGTGGCCATTTGCGAAAATTTTACTTTTTTGTCGATTATTTCATAGAATTGGCGGTAAAATTTGGCCATTAAATAATTGTCAAAAAAGCCAGATATTGTTAGCTAATTTGCATTCATTGCCCTGGGCGGTCGCCACATTTCTGATAATTGTGGATCGTTATTCCCCAAATTGAACTAACAGAGTGTCACTTAAGATAATCACCTTGGCGTCCTTGCCTAGGAGTTAATGATTGATGTTTGTAATCTGTAAACTTTAGGTATTTCCATACATCATGACAAGGGAATTCTAAGGTTGTTACTGTTGCTATTTATAGCTATTATGGATTCCCCTATCATATGCTTAACAAAGCAGACAAATATTTTAAGAATAAAAATAAACAATGTGTTCATTTTTTTCTAACCTTATAATAAATACGGGCTAAATTCTAAATCCATTCTAGAAGCAAAAACCTAGCTGGATACTGTACCTCAACAGATGACTAGGACGAAAATTTGCGGTGCGAATTGCCGATTTTTTAATCATGTTAACGGAGAAAATACTTCCTATTTTCTCATAAAATGTGTTTAATCAGCTGCTTTGGTTATTTTTTGCTTTGGAAATGTTATTTCACATTGCAATTTTCTGCTGGTTTATTAGTAATTATGTTTGTCATTCATTTTCGCGACGTCTATTTTGACATACCATCAGTCTAGTCCCGAATAGTCTTTGCAACCACCCATTAACATATAAACTCATCCTAGGCAGAAAATTTATGAGAAATACTTTAAAACTTTAATTGAATATTTTACATACAAATAACAAGTTTAGATAGCATTGAATCCAGTTGATTTTGTCTGCAATAGTTAAGTGAAGAATGCCTTATTATTAAAAATCGTCTGAAATTTTACATAAAGCCAATTATTTTCTTTGACTAGGTTAAATTAATAAAGTAATAATTAACAGTTAACCTTTATAAAAACAAAACAAATAATTATAATGCTATTTCCCACGCATGCAATTATAATGCTATTTCCCACGCATGTGGAAACAACGCATGAACATTGGCTATTAATTTATTTTTCAAAAATGTTGTGGCTATTATTTTAAAACAGCCAGCGTGAGCACTGTAAGTTGTTCAAACTACTCCTTATTTACATGTTGTTGTTTTTTCCAATTTGCAAGCATAGTAGATCTGTACCAGCTGGCACATCATTGCCATCTGATCTGGATCTACACTGTACCCTTCTTGGTCAGAAGTAACCTAATGAATCTAAAAGTGAACAGTGTAGTGGTATTGTCAGTTTCCAGTGGAGTAAATGATTAATCCAGGTTATCAAGTTTATACATTCTGTAAAGTCTGTTCTTATGATAAGAGATATACTTTGTTTTACTGTTTTCAGAGTCTGATCAGGACAGCCTCAAAGGTTCCCCAATGAAGCCAATGGGAGGAGCCAAAGTACCTCCCCAGCTGCCACCAAGGGTACATTACATTTTGTGGATTTAAATATAATTGACATTTTTTGAAAACCTATTAGTTTTTTGCCTTTCACACATTCATCAAAAATAAAAGAGAGTCACACCAAATCCATGTTACTCAACTCAGGATTATATTAAAAGATTATTAAAAAATATTTTACTTCATTTACAACTGGGATTTAAACTTTAGTTAGAAAGATTCAAGATTTTATATTCAACAACTTGTTACTTGAACACATGTACATATAAGGAATACATAATTTAGTTTACTGTTTACCCTTAATTAATTTTGTCAAGAGTTATTTGTTTTCTCTTGTATATATAAAATGTTTACCCTCTTATGCTGACACTATTCTTCATGTACTTAAAACTTACAAATTCTATAAGATAATATATAATCAGAGGTGTTCATTTTTTTTTTTTGACCCACTCGCCATGCAGGTCGCGTGATTGAAAACGTGCACTCACCCTTACAGAAAGTACACATGCCCGTACATTTTTAAACATTTTGGACATTTTTACATATGGAGGGAAAATACGTGCACTTGCAGCCCCGTTCTGATTTGGGAAACCCAGTCAGGATAAAAATAAACCGCTGCTGTTACCTTTATATCAGAAACATTCCCAATACACCGTAATCGACCATAATACCGGAAATCAAATTGTATTTTGTAAACAAGGTGAAAATATTTCATTTACCAAAGAAAACAGATTTACTCTCCCAGTCGGTCAAGTGTTTCAGCCTCTTCACTCGACCCAACGGATCATTTACTTGCCATGGCCAGCGGTCGAGTGGAATTCTACACCTCTGATAATGCTCAAAGTTACCTTGCCACTAAAAATATGATATAAGTGTTATTTTTCATTCCATTTCTTTACATATTTCAGTCAGATAATCCTTTGGATTATTTTCTCAATGCCAAACCATGGGTTGACCCAAATCTAAGGACAGTAGTAAACAGGTCACCCAGTCCCCGCAGATTGTCACCATATCGTAAACAGGGATCAGTCAGCCCGAGGAGATCAGAGAGTCCCGAGGAACTGGGTAGGAGGAGTGTGAGCACAGATAGATATGATAGGCGGAGATCTGGCAGTTTGGACAGGTCGAGAAGTCCTGAGTGGAGAGATAGGCGAAGGTTTGCAAGACGTACCAGCAGGAGTCCACCAAGAAGAAGATCAAGGTAAGTTAATAGTTGTGAAATACATAGAGATCTCCTACATAAAATTTTGTTTATTTAAGTACAGGTTAATAAGTAAAAGAGAAACCTGCAGGAGATTTATATCTATATACATTTAAAGTAGGGAAACACTAAATATATGTAACTGAACAGAAAAGATGAGATGGAAAAAGGAAAAATCACTGGATAAAAAGACCAGATGATCAGTAGGCAAAGCTAATTTAAATATTTGTAATGTTCTTTGGCTTTCAAAGTTTGTTCCTCATCTTTTAATACTCTTCCAGAAGTCCAGGCAGAGAGAGGAGTGGTGGTGTTCTCAATATAAATAGGTTCCGTTCTGCTGCACGAGGTCCTAAACTGGAGGAGGTGAAAGTCACAGGCTCTAAAGTGATCTCTATCAAAAAAGCAAAAAAGGAGGGTGAAGAGACAGAAGATGGAGAGAGGGAGAAACAAGAGAAGAAAGAAGAAGACAAAACTCAGGTCAAAGGTATACAAACATTACCCTTTTTTTCCATATACACTCCTTTATGGCTTGGGCGAACAGTATAGATCCAGATCAGCTGGCACATCTGAACTGTTTCCTTTTTGTGTCGCCCTTTCGAAGAAATGGCGATACATAGGGATCACTTTGTCCGTCAATCCGTCTGCCCGTCACGAAAACTTAACGTTGGCTATAACTCTGCCATTTCTTTATATTTCTTCATCAAACTTTCAAATTATACTGCTTATGACAACATGGTCATGATTATGCCGAATTCTTTAGGTCAAGGTCAAATTTTATGGAGTTATGCCCCTTTTTTGTCACAAAAACTTAACGTTGGCTATAACTTTGCCATTTCTTAATATTTCTTCATCAAACTTTCAAATTATACTGCTTATGACAACACGGTCATGATGATGCCAAATTCTTTAGGTCAAGGTCACATTTGATGGAGTTATGCCCCTTTTTCGTCACGAAAACTTAACATTGGCTATAACTTTGCCATTTTTTAATATTTCTTCATCAAACTTTCAAATTATATTGCTTATGACAACACGGTCATGATGATGCCAAATTCTTTAGGTCAAGGTCACATTTGATGGAGTTATGCCCCTTTTTGGTCACGAAAACTTAACATTGGCTATAACTTTGCCATTTCTTCATCAAACTTTCAAAATATATTGCTTACAACAACAGGGTCTTCATGAAACCAAAATCTTTAGGTCAAGGTCACATGCCACAAAGTTATGCCCCTTTTCATACTTATATTTTGTCATGAAAACTTAATCTTGGCTATAACTTTGCCATTTCTCAATATTTCTTCATGAAACTTTCAAATTATATTGCTTATGACAACATGATTATGATGATGCCAAATTCTTTAGTTCAAGATCATATTTGTTGTAGTTATGCCCCTTTTTTGTACTTGGATTTTTACACGAAAACTTAATGTTGGCTATAACTTTGCCATTTCTCAATATTTCTTCATGAAACTTCCAAATTATATTGCTCAAGACAACACACTCGTGATGATGAGATATTGTTTCGGTCAAGATGGAGTTATGCCCCTTTTTGAACTTGCAGTTTTTTCAGACATTGTACCAGAGGGCGACACAAGTGTTCAACTGAACACCCATCTAGTTGATTTGTTAAGTTATTTAACAGTGCAGATAATTCCTGCGATTCATCACTGGAAGCTATTCATTAATAGCAAAACTTTGAGTACGATTTAACAGAATGAGTGTTATTGAAAGCTTGTTTTCTGTTGCACATGTTTTAGCTATAATGGATATTAGTCTCATTTTCAAAAATGAATTATCACTGGGATTAACTTGGTAAACTTCTTTCTAAAGTTCTTCAGTTTTAACAACATCTATTGCGATTACTCTGGCGAACTTATATGTTTTTAGATGAGAGCAGAGTTGCCTCCAGTAAGAGCGGCCCTGTGGTAGAAGAAGAGGTAAAATCATTGGAGGACATCTACAGAGAGAGGGCGCTGCTCTCCCTGATGGAGGCTAAGAGAAAGAAAAGTAAGTCTCATAATAAACTTAACTGTTAACAGCTGTGTTATGGGTTAAATGAGCCAGTCCCTTTTGGTCATGACCTGATGGCAGAATACAGAGTTGTAGTTAATTAATCTCCTGCTGTTTTTGCAGGAGGTCACTTTTACTGGTTCAGGGCTTTTTTGCTACCAGGGCAAGGGAACTATAATTTTAGGGAAACTAGCATGATTTCTTCTCTGAAAGGAAATAAAAAAATCCTGATGTAAAGTGTCTATTTGGGGAAAACTGCATGATTTTAAAGACATTTTCTAAGGGGAAGGATTCCATCAATGGTCTCTTCTTAAGTAGGAAAAATGCCCTGATGGTTGAACAATAATTAAGGATTGAATAGATATTTGATGGTTTTCATTTGGGTATGGAAAACAGTTGGGTTGTTTAACGTGTGTGAAGCCTAATGTGCACACAAATGAAAACCATTAAATATTTATTCAATCCTTATATTTACACTAATGAATACTCTTATTAATACAGAAATTATGAGAAGAATTCATGATATTACGGCTTTTTCAAAAGGCTGTTGAAATAGCAACATTGACGACACAGTGAATGACGGCACGCTTTTTTCGTAGCCACTCATGGCAAAACGTGCGTGCTTGTCGACGTCACTCATCAAAACATTGTGCAACATCCAATAAATTATGAATGGCTCTACTGTAGCCACACCTTTTAAAATAATACGTCACACTGTTTACCAACAGAAATTATGATCCGTTTGTGAAAAAGACTTTATCGTAGAGGACGAAGTTGAAGTGTAAATATTTATAGTTGTGTACTAATTATAAAACCTGGCAGAGGTGTAGAAATATTTTTGTACCCACTCGCCTTGCAGGTAATGAGTAAGTGCACTAGCCCTTACAGAAAGTACACTCGTCCTTACATTTTAAATAAAATACTCTTTCTGTTGCAATTTTAGTTTTTCTATTAAGATTCTATCTATCTCTTTCTTACTGTCTTGCTCGCTCCTTAGCTTTTCATCTTCACCCCAACCTTGTGTAAAAACCGTTATCTTCATTTGTTTCGACATTTTTACATATAGTGGGAAAATACGTGCACTTGCAGCCTCGTTCTGATTTGGGAACCCAGTGAGGATAAAAATAAATCGCTGCTGTTACCTTTACATCAGAAAGGTTCCGAATACACTGGAAATCAACCGAAAAACTTGAAATCGAATTGTATTTCGTAAATATAATGAAAATATTTCATTTTCCGAAGAAAACACATGTGCATAGCTGATATATTCACTCGACAGATCTTTACTCGCCATGGCGAGCGGTCGAGTGGAATTCTACACCTTTGCCTGGTAATGCAAATGGTTGCCTGAATACTTACACATTGATGATTCACTATGAAACCTTATAAATGAAATATAATTATGCATTTCTGTTTCTGATGTATGCTTTTTCACAGGTTTTATTTGGCAAAAAAGTCTTTCCTCTCCGCCTACTTACATAACAATTTATTTTGTTTTGATAATTATACTTTTCTTTGGTGGTCAAGTTAAGGACTAATAGTCACTTGGTGAACCTATTTGATCCCATTTTCCCTTGAAACTGAGCAGATCTTTGATTCCTTACTAGTTTTGGAAAACAAGAGAAAGAGATGGGAGAAAGTAGAAACAGCAAAGACATCCGAATCAGAGAAGTCGGACAAGTTGGAGAAAGAACCTGCTGTTGATGAAAAGGGAGATAAGCCAGGTGGCAATAAGGAAGTTGATTCCAGGTAGGCTGTTGTGAGATTGTTAACCCTTCCACCATATACATGCCCTGTGCAAACAATCTAGGTCAAGATCAGCCGGCACATACATGCCATCTGTTACCTGATAAAAAGCAAACAGTGCAGATCCTGATCAGACGGCATTGCTGACCCATTGGGGAAAGTTTTCAGGATTATGCCTGAAATTCAGGTTTATGTGCTTTTTAAAAATGGTTCATTTTCTTTATTTTCCCTATATAAATTCATAAATTTTCAGGATTTCAGGTTTTTCAGAATTTCTTACTCTCACTGATCAGGCTCTGCATTGTTTGATCTGCAATAAAATGCCTATATATGAAGGAAAGGGTTCAATGAATTCACTGTATAAACATGAGAACAGATTGCTCTAATTATTGCAGAAATTTGTATCTATTGTAACAAAACAAATTACTTACTTCTGCTAAAAAGATTATTAATTAGATACTATTAATAATTTTTTAGGCACGTATTCTAACAGAAAAAAACATTATAAACCACAATAACATCATTCAGGAAACTCTAGATTCTTAGAAATTTTGCCAAAAGCTTGCTGTATTCAGAGAAAAGCTTCTGCAGTCAAAGACAAACTGATTTTCAGTATCAGAAGAGAGGAATTGTAGCATAAGTTTACAATTGCAGCAGTGACTCAGCTGGTGAGGATGGTGACAATTCTGAGATAGAGCTTCCTGATGACATTGATGTAGAGATTGGTGAAGGAGATCTAGAGAGTGAACCTGAACCCAGTGATGCTGGCTCACACGCCGAGGAATCACACAGTCACGGAGAGGGTAGGGGTAGCATCAATCATGTCATCTGTTCTCATTCTTCAACAACTGTATTTATTTTGAAATTAAATAGTTTCCACCCTACCAAAACCTTAAAAAAGACATAATTCTACAGTAGTATCTATTACTTGTTTGAAATATTAGGATAATTTAGCCCGTGTTATGTCCCAACTTTAAAAGAAAAATTGAGCTCTGATACTTATCTTAGGAGATACCAATTTGAAAGTAATGCATCTTAAAGATAGAACTTTAAGGCTTTTAAGATAAAGCATGTGTATATAGAAGTTACAGAACTGAAACTGAGTAGAGATGGCAGTGATATATTGTTAGCTTCTTGCCTTTGATTTGATATTACTTGCCAGTGTTAATGCCTGTATACACATAAAACTTGTTATCCCATAGTTGACAACACTTAGACAAAACCTCCAGCTGATAATAAATTTGTAATTAATTCTGAAAAATTTAGGCTTAAGATATGTGCAGACACATGCTATAAATATTGTTAATGTGTCATTGTAACATCTCTTGTTAGACTTTTTAATGTGTGAAATTCTGCTGCATGTTTGCAATTTTGTGTTTGTCAAAACGATACATTTTTTTCTCTTTTGTTTAGAATCTCCAGAAAAATCTGAAAAAGAAAAGACAAAATCTGCCATCAGTATTCCAGGTAATTTTAGCTGAAGTGTTCATAAAACAAAGACAGCATAACATTTCATAGTTTATAATTATTCCTCAGGTGCCTTTAGAGACAACCAAGATGCTCTATTACTTCAAACATTGCTTTTTATGGTCATATTTTCTGTGATTTCAAAGATCCATCTCTCATTCTTGTTTAAATTGTTTGCAACAATTGACCATTTTCTCCATGAATACAACTTTAATCATGTGGGTGAAGTCTAGATCCAGATCAGCCTACTTATCTCTTCCGTCTGATCAGCTGATCAGGATCTAGTCTTCAATTATTGGTAAAAACTAATTATTCAATCTTAAGGGGAACAGTGTAGGTTCAGATCAGACTGCATGGAATAAAGGTTTAAAAGTGCTGCATCCTAAAATGTACAAGGATTGAGAGTTATTTACTGATCCCTTGTGATCAAAGAGACAAGTCAGTTTGGCTCAAAGCAGGTGATGGGGAGTATGGGTTGTTTCGGGTATAAAAATTGCAAAATGGTCAAAATGAAAACAGGTTTGCAATTTTAAATGTTTGTGTGCTGTAATTTCAAGAAATATAATTACATGTTCCAGACATAGGTAATTCTTTATCAATCATCATTCCTTTGTCAGACACAAGTATGTATGATTTTCAGCCAAGCCAAACATCAAGTCACGATTAGGATTGAAAGCAAATGAACAGGTCTCTCAGCAGGCAGTAAAAGATCGCCTAGGAAACAGTCCCTCTAGACCTCGTTCTGTTAATGACATAAGACAGCGTTCTGTCAAAGACAGACTTGGCATTAGGTCAGATACAGACACTGACAAACCTTCCAGGGGAGGTGTGATAAGACTCAGTAGAAATAGTAAAGCCGATGATGTAATGTCTCGAATAAGGATAAACCGTGATCTCAGGGGTAAAGATAGTAAGAATGTTCTAATGGTGCCTCAGATTACTATAAAAAATCAATATGACATTGAGGAACGTAAAGCAGGTATTAAACAACGGCTGGGACTCCTTGACGATGATGAAAATAGCAATGATTCTAGAAAGAGTAGAAAGAAAAGAAAAACCATTGATGAAGAGTTGATGAAGTTGTTGCGTGAAGAGGAGGCTGATATTGATGAGGATGACCTGGAACTTTTGTCGAAGAGAGAGAAGAAGAAACTTCTCAAGAAGTTGTTGGTGCAGCAAGGGAGGGAGGATGAATATGAGGAAATAACAAGAAAGAAGAAGAAAAAGGGAACAAAGAGGAGAGAGAGAGGGGATGAAGAAGATGATCGAGAGTCCAGGAGACGGATCAGTGTAAAGGAGAGACATGACAAAAGGAAAGAAGGTAAGTTCTATTTGTTTTGTCTAGTTTGTTGACTAAATAACCAAACAAGAGTAAATGACATATTGTTGAAAGGAATAAAGACACCAACCACAGACTAGTTCTATCAACTGTCTAAACAACAGTGTGCATTGAAATAAGTAAAGTTTGCGAGGAAACAATGATGGTGGGGGCTGAATTCAGATCAACTCTATGCAGTTCCTTCAACTTTCCTAATATGGTGCTCAAATGAATGCTATTGTTACTTGTTAGACATGGTAATACTGTTGAAATATACTGGAAAATAAATGTTGCTAGTTTTCTTAATAAGTAAGTCAAACCAAATGTGATAGAAATTAAAAAATGGACTTAAAATTCCATTCATTGGACGCAAATACAGGATTGCATTGTTTTTGCTCTGGCAAAAGAGTTAAAGGCCCAATAAACTTGTCAAACAGCATATTTTTATTAATCTACACATTTTAGATTTCACCTGTATGCATAATAACACAAAAAATAAACCTTACAATAAGAAAAGGGTATTATCTTATTGATTTGCAGCATGTTTTGCGGATCGTTTATCTTGTTTACAAAACAAACAGCGAATCTTTCCGAGCTGATTTTCGGCAGCTCTCGGCAGGCGAAGGTCGCTAGTAATTATGCATAAGTGATGACGTATTCCCCACTAAAAGCCGTTACCGGGATGGGTAACATTTACATCTTTCTTTGTTTACCTTGTAATGATCTTTCTATTTTGTGCCTCATCTTTTTCTTTCCATGTTTGCATGATTTTGTGTTTACAACTTTTATGTGAATGACGTCACCGCGTTCTGCGTTCTTACTGCCCACGTACGGAAAAAACCGATAACTTTTCGCCGAGTGATTGTAAACATTGGTTAGTAATTTTGTGGGCTACAAAAATACTGTGACGTTTTAATTCGGACCGGGTCTAAATGATTGGGGATTGTTTGAGAACATAAATATTTGGTCATTTAAACTTTCTTTTGAAAAGGGTCAACATGGTTAATTAATTTTCACAATGAAGAAAAACGTTTTGACAAGTTTATTGGGCATTAATTGTTCATTGTTACTCAAATTTTACACTTTTCAAAATAAAATAACAGTTTAACCATTTACTCCATAGATACAACTTTATTGACTGGGTGAACAGTGTAGATCATGATCAGCCGGCACATCTGCGTCATCTAATCAGTATGTGCAGTGTTCCATTTTTTATTTATTAGGTAATTTCTGAAAAAAAAAACAGCAAACACAAACAGTACAGATCCTGATCAGACAGCATGACTTTGCTAGCTGATCTGGATCTTCACTGGTGGCACATGCATAAAAAGGAATGAAGTAAAGGGTAAGAATCTTATCTTCATATGATAAATAACTTTACAGAAGAGTATGAAGAGGAGGAGGATTTACAGGAAGATGAGGATAAAGATCTTCAGTCCGAGGAGGAGGAAATACATCTTGAGGAGAGTACCAGACCAGGAGAAGGTAATTACAGTAGAGATAGTATTAAAATTTTGTGGTTATGATAAAATACTGTCAATGCTGTTTTCTTAAAAGTTCATATTTAGTTCAACAGATACTACAAACATCTCTGATTCTAGCATTGATTGGCTATATATATTCAAACAATATCTGTTTTATTGTGAGGCTAAACGAGAGTTAAATGTTTTAAACTAAACAAGAGTTAAGTGTACATATGTAATATGATTTTTTGTTTGTTAAGTTGTACAACATTTCTTTAGTTTTATTGTGTTGCCCACATGAAGAAAAGACTATACATAGGAACTGCTTTGTCGGTCATCATGAAAACTAACATTGGCTATTACTTCGCCATTTCTAAATATTTCTCCAAAACTTGTATATTAAATCATAATGCCAAAAATCTTCAGGTCAATATCACATTTGATGGAATAATGCTTTTTTGTCCTTTGATTTAGTCATGAAAACATAACTTTGGTCATAACTTTGCATAATGCCAAAATCTTTAGGTCATGGTCACATTTGATGGAGACTTCTTAAAGTTCATTTAGTGACGAAAATGTACATGTAACATCGGCTATTCTTTTGCCATTTCCTGCTATTTATTCATCTTACTGTCAAAGTCTACTGTCTTTGACAACAGGGTTGTAATGATACGAGAATCTGTAGGTCAAGGTCACATATGACATTTTGGCGGTCTGGTTTGTTTGTGCCAATTTATGACCCCGCCAATATAAAACACTTCAAAATATGCGAAATTTGACACAGCCAATATTAAGTGCTGTACAGTATGTGTGGTGTAGTGTAAATCAGTAAAGAATGCTTAAGTGACTGACAATTCACATGCATTTGATAAAGTAAGTGCTTCTGGTTTTCATTGGATATAATTCTCTACAACTGATCTAGCATATTATAAACAGGTTAATGTTTATTTGATAGATTCCAGTCCAGAGCGCACAGAGGATAGTGAATTGGTTGTCTCGGAAGACCGTCCAGCACAAGGTAATAGTCTGCCTGCAGCTGACACATTACAATTTTATGATACTTGATTTTAAATAAAACAAGACTCAAACCTAGTCCATTAAATACTTCTTTGTTTGGTGTTGAGTTTTAATGAAAACAAACAGACAGTTGAAGTTGGCCTTGCAGAGGGTTATTCATGGAAGTTCCTTGTTCTGTGCACACCATTTGTGTGACTTTGCTGTTTAAAATTACGTAACTTTTCTTTTGACTTTTCAGTTATATATTCATATTTTCTACTGTTTACTCTTTGACTTGCTTCTATCTGTTCATTATTCTTGTGGCTTTTGTACTTACTATTCAGTGATTTCTTCCTCTGTTCAACTATTTACGTGACTATCTTTTACGATTGTTTAAGAAAATGATGTTTCCCCTTATTCAGACACAAAATATCTTGATTGTCATATTTTGTCTAGAGCTAAATCAAGTAAGAGAGTTCATAATAAATACACAAACAACAGTATGGCATGATTTGACACAGATACACCTTATCTGGCCAAAGAATAATTCTTTAAAAAAATGTGATGCCCTAATATATATGTGTTGAATTTGGACATAGTGTAAGCAATACAAATACATATTTTTATAAGTTTGACAGATTTGCGATTAAAAAAATACTATAAGAGTTTCATTTGAGTTATTTTAAAATACCTGGAGGTTTATTTAACTTTAGGGTTGTATGGTATCACCTAGTTTGATTTTAGATAGCTTGAGCTACAAATCATATTTTTAAAATCTGAATATTAGAATTGAAGTGGTACCCATTCTTTTATTAAGAAGTGACCCAGGAACCAGTCAAGTCGGAGGCAGAGCTCAAGCAGGAGAGGGAGGAGAAAGAGGCGCGGCTGAGAGCAGCCCTGGAACCAAAGTCCCTAGAAGATATCAGGAAGGAGAGAGCAATGAAACGGTCACAACCCTCAGGTGTGTTCATCTGGTTTCCTCTGTACCTCATTTCTGGCTAAGTTTGATTTTTGTGAGAAAAAAATCATAAGTCACTGTAGGTTTTATAAAATGGTTTGAATACCCTTTTATATCCATATATATGGATTTGATAGTGTGTGCTACTGGATCAGTTAGCGCATCCATGCTCTCTAATCTGGATCTGCACAGTTCACTTCTTGGTCAGAAATAACCCCTAATGAATCTAACTGTGAACAGTGTAGATCCTACGTTGCAATTTGAAATGTAAGCAAATCATAATTCAGCATTGCCATGAAAATTCACCTTTATGGATGGCAGAATTGAGATCGTTTAGTAAAATGATTTGCAGTGTGAAAAAAGTAACTTGTGTTAGTTTTTCATGGTTTAAAGTTCACACTGAAAAACTTGTTGATAACAATGTCATATTTTTTAGGAGATGCAAGTATAAGAATATCAACAGGCCAGAATAAAAGAAAAATTGTGTTGGGTAAGTCACAAGGGTGCATCACTGTTGCAGAGAGTGTTTAAATTTTGTTCTGAAATACCTAGAATTACATGTTTCTAAATATACAAGTTTTTTCTAGTTTATATCAGTCAAAATAATTAATATTAATCATGAACAAACATATTGTAAATTTCTTTATTTTGTTATTAACCAGTTTGAAATAAGTCTTTATTAAAACGTTTCGGCCATTGGCCTTCTTCAGTTGTTAATGTTACACTTCACTTAACATTTTCTTTCTTTCACATTGTACACACAGGAAGAAATAATGTTTATTTGACCAATAATAATAATAATTAATTAAACGTAATAATGTTTTTTTGTTATTGTTTTTTTTTTCTATGTTACTTTCAACTTCAACGATTGTTTTTTTCTGTATATAAACAAAAACTATTGACAGGTACAAAGATTCTGTTATGTTGTTTTTTTCTTGTAAATAAACATAAAACATTTTGAGGTAGATGTCACTTCAGAAAAGAAAATGAAAATATCTTCACATTTTATTACCTATAGCTGGGCCCAAGATCATAAAACTAGGTTTTGAGATCAGTCTCAAATCTCAAGGATCTGATTGGCTGAAATGGCGACTGGTCGCCATTTCAGCCAATCAGATGCTTGAGATTTGAGACTTATCTCCAGATTTAGTTTTATGATTTTGAGCACAGTTTCTAATTGATCTGTTAAACATTTAAGAAGGGTCCGAGCCTGAAAGACCCCCTGAGCCTCCAGTACGTGTCACATTCAGTGGACTTGATACCGGTACTCAGCCAAAGCGCAAGTTGATCCGACTAGGAGGGAACCGGGAGCAAGATGAGAATGATCAGCCATCAGAGCCCAAATCTGTCCTCCGAGGGGTTAAACGAGAGAGACAGATCTACGTCCCACCAACTCTGAAAAGAAGTGGTAAGAGTTTGTAACCTTAATGAAAAATTAATTTAAGTACCATAAGAAAATGAAAGAGCTATACTATACATTACTTCTCTTGCATATCAGATCAGGTCATCCGGTGTTTTCACCTGTGTAGGAAATTTCGATCCTACACCACCCATGTAGAATGAGTCAGGTGAGTGACGTCACGTCTTCAAGTATCTGACGTAATATATTCAAGTTAGTGACGTCATTGATAAAAAAGGTTTGCGTTAATGTCAATATTTCAGCATAAGGAAAATAAATTAGTTTATATACATACACAGAGATGTTATAAATAATAAAAGGTATGCAAGAAAAAGTATCTTGCATGAGACATTCGGTAAAGATAGAAAAATCTGTCACCTCAGGTGAACTGTTTTGGCAGGAACTCGGCAGAGCCTTGTTCCTGCAAAACATTTAACCCACGGTGAAAGATTTTTCCATCTTCACCTCACATGCATGATACTTGTACTGTTAAATATTTCAAATGTTAAGTTTAAATCTTCTGACATTGCTGACATTTTATAATTTGTAACTTGTTATTTTGTCCTGAACATATTTATAATTGATATTTTAACTTTTAAGACTTAAAAGTGTAAGCAACAGAGTCCACAGGAGGACTGTCACTTAGAACAAAAATAAAATTTTGCACACAGTTTTCCAGTTTTGGAAAACTTATTTTGGTTGGTCTGTTACAATCAAGTATCTTACTATGAGAATTGTGGATATTAAGAAATAGATCATATCAAAGAAAGTAAACTTCATTTAAAATAATTTATTGTTGCATCAGTTCTTGTTCTTATGTTAGACACTAAGTTTTGTAAAGGCTGTCCTCTGTTTAAAATAAGTTGTCTTATACAATTTTTGCAAATTCCTTTTTTTTGATAACATGTAGATGTTAGGGTTCAATCTTAGAAGTTTCATGTTTTACCCAATTCTGAAAATCAATTAAAAATTTGAATTCCCATTTCAGATGAGAAGAAACCAGCGGATATAACAAGCAGGTTAGGGGCACCTGCTAGGGGTCGGGAGATCATAGATTATGGGGACATGTTCCCCAAATCTGCCGGCTCCAGTCCAGAGAAGAAAGCTACAGTCAGGCTGACAAGCTCGGCCTCTGAAAGTGACCTCACAGTCAGACCCCCACTCAGGCTACAGAAAGGACCACTCAAGGTAAGATTCTTTTAAACACTGGGTGGATTAATCTTTTTTTGGAAAATACCTTTCCTCCATTTATACACATTTTTATGCATGTGCAACCAGTATAGATCTAGATCAGCCGGCACCTCATCAGCCAGCACCTCTATGCCGGCTGATCATGATCTGCACTGGTGGCATTTTGGTCAGAAATAACATAAAGAATCATAAAGCGAACAGTGCAGATTCTGATCAGACAGCACATGTGCTGGCTGATCTGTATCTACACTGATCACCTACGCAATAAACAAGTGTCTATGGAGGAAAGGGTTAAAATTTGTGTAATTCGCACTTGGCATATTTGCTGCAGTTGAATGGAAACATTTAAAAATTGATGAACATCAAATATGAATTCGTGTGCATTGGTAGTTACACATTCAAAAAGGTACATGTATGCTCCTCTGTAAGATGGCTTCAGTAAAAATTGTAAGGTTTAAGTTAAAATTGTCTTTGGTAAAACATGTCCAATGCACAATATTAAGTCCAGATTACAAGTGACCCTTGTTAGTGTAACAAAACATTCAAAATGCCTAATATATGACCTCCATTTTGTCCAATTTTAAATCCTATCTATAAATGCTGAAATTTTATAATACATGTAAGAACTTGAGTAGATGTTGTTATTGTTTGCTTCCAGGTTGAAGTAAAAGATGCCACAGTAAAGACATTTGCTGAAATCATGGCAGAGAAGAAGAGGAAGCGTCAGTTAGCCCAGCAGGGGAAAGCCTTCACACCACTTCCAGAGGAGGATCCTGGTAATGATCATCTTGTATTACTTCAACTCATCATCAGCCCACTTTGTATATTAACCCTTTCCTCCATATATACTCCTTTATAGCCATTGGCGAACAGTGAATATCCAGATCAGCCGGACATCTATGCCATCTGATCAGGATCTGCACTGTCTGCTTATTTTTTTATTAGGTCATTTCTGACCAAAAATGGAACAGTGCAAATCCTGATCAGATGGCATAGATATGCCAGCTGATTACAGTCTACACTGGTCACACAATCTACACTGGTCGCAAAGTGAACAGTGCTGATCCTGATCAGACAGCACAGATGTACCAGCTGATCTGGATCTACACCAGTCGCTCTCACATATAAAAGCATAAATATGGAGTAAAGCTTTAATCAGAACAGTAAAATTTTAAAGTAATCCAAAATTAAGGATTTGAGGCTGTATAAGTCTGCTTGTGCAGGTAATTTTGTCATTTCATCGATATAAATCAGTCTTTGGTATCATAGGATGATGGTAATATATACCAGCATCTGCGAATCCTTTACTGATCTGCATGGATGTGCCAGCTGATCTGAATCTACACTGGTTTACCATGCATGCAATAAAAACCCATATACATGGAGAACAGGTTATGGGGATTCGCGGCGGCACAGTTGTAGCATGCTAGGATATGTTATGGCTTGGTGCTGTCGCAATGGCTGTACCAGTTAACAGCTGAGAACATCCTCAAATACACTGTGGTATGATTTAATTTTGTTGGCACTGAAAAAGACTGTTTGGCTTGGACTTAAATTCACGCAAAACCAATTTTTTCAATTTTTTTAACCAAAATAATTATTTTAATAGATATTTAACCGACCTGTTATTGTTACCTATTGTTTATTTGAACACGCGAGTTTTATCATACATGTGTCAGTTGGCCCCTGTCAATTACCACTTCCTTTGTTAGTCAGTTATAGCTGTTTATTCGGCGCCGCTAATTGACACTAGACCCGTATGATCCATCTGTCTGGGCCCTTCATAACATAATTGGATGGTTAATTTGCGTACCTGTTTAATTAATATTCAAAATGTCAATAAATTGTAAAACAATTACTCAAAAGGGTTTATAAATTTTAAAATTGTTTATGAATGAGATGACACAGATACTGTTTGGTAAAACGTGACTTTTTCTGACCTAAATGCACTTTCAAAAGTTATTCGACTGTAAAAGCAAATATTTTTTCCTTTATGAATAAATACAAATTGTAAGTCCATTCGGACATTACCACGTTTCGGATATGTATGTGGAACTGGTTAAATTTTAGCTTAGGTTTTAAATTCGCGCACTGGCCGGAGTGCGAAATACGCTAAAATTAAGCCATCGCTAAATAAAATAATACCACAGTATTCCATCAGGTAATAAAGTGTACAGGTACATAGCTACCTGTTAGTTACTATCACATGTGATTCTGTTACAATCCAAAATCGGTATGAACTGTGAGAAATGTGTAGTTCAGTTAAATTTTTTATGTAACTTTTTGAAGAAAAAAAGTTAAAGAAAACAATCCAGATTTGAATAAATGTCAGAACATTATTTTCAAATAAGTTCTTGCATTTGTTGATTTGTTATGAAAAGTGATGGCCTTGCATTGATTCTGAGCTAATTAAATTTTTTATGTATTTCAGAATCCACATTAAATCAAGGGAGTCAACTCAGCAACAAAAATGACAGATTATCTCCCCTGCAGAATGAATCTCCTGTCATTGAAGTTCCGTCCAGTGTCAGTTCTAGTCCAATTAAGTTCCTGAAGAAATCGGCCAGTACCTCGATTGTTCAACAGACTGACAAACCAGCTCGCTGGAAAAGACGTAAATTAAATGAATCTGAAAGTGCAAGTGCTAAACCTCAGGCAGGACTGTTAGACTCAAGTGAAGACAGTAATTCAATGCCTGCTGACCAGACTAACTTTAAAACAACAGAAACACAAAAAATTAAAGAGGAAAATGTGTTCTCAGATTCAACAGCTGAAGTCACTAAACCGAAGAAATCCGCCTTGTCAGAAGATAAACAGCTGTCAGAGTCTACCAAAGAAAGGTAATACAATTACTGGTAGATATAGCTCAGTAAAATCCTAAGGGTAGGGCAAATGATAGAACAAGCTTGTGGGTACCTAATGAATTTTTATGAAACTAACAGTAATTAGATAATAAAGGATTGTTCCCCTTTATAAACACTGAAATCGGGCCTTATTGAGACACAAAACTGTTAAAATATCTGAAGTGTGGAATAATTTAACCCTTTCCTCTATATACATTTTATACACAGTTTTAAGCCTGTGCGACCAGTGTAGATCTAGACCAGCCGGTTGCCAGGCACATCCGTGATGTCCATCTGGATCTGCACAGGTTGCATGTTAGTCAGAAATAACCTAATGAATCAAAATGCAGAAATTGTAGATTCTGATCAGATGGCACGGATGTGCTGGCTGATCTGGATCTTCACTGTTTGCCCTCGGAAAAAAGGTGTATCTACTGAGTAAAGGGTTTATAAATCATCATGTTGCACATGGAATCCTAATCAGTAATTGTAATGAGCAGTAATGATGACTTACTTCAGAAGTAATCAGATGTAATGATTACATTTGAAAAACCTGATTAAAATTACTGTAATTTTATCAATTACTCATGAAAAATGGCCTGTAATCTTGATTACTTTCTGATAACATTATGATTACGTAATTGATTTAAAGGTTTGAGAGATGGAAAAATATACAAGAGCTCTCAAATTTATATAAATTAACCAGAAATGATTGAGGTGTCTAACCTGTTTCTTTTTCATTCTTTTTTTTGCATTGCCTACTTTTGATCTCATTTTATACCTCGTGAAAAAATAATAAAATAGTATAGAAAAAATGTAAATAATTGATAAAAACATGTATTCCATCTTTAGTTAGAATCAAGTTACTTTCAAATACTTGAATTGAATAAAAAATTACTTTATACAGTTTTAACATCAAAACATTTTGGATATCAATCCCCCCACCAAACACAAACACAACAATTCATACTAACATTATTGAAAATTCTGGTAACATTATATCTACACTCATCAGCGGGTGCAGGAAAAAGGCAACATTACCTAATTAAGATGGGGTTAAAATGGCTCACTAAATTGTGATGACTTAAAGGTATTAATCCTAGATATTTTCTATATATATTTCAGTAAACCGGTTCCAGAAGCTAGAAAGAAGACGTTGGACAGTTTCCTTGACTTTGATGATGATCTTCTCAATAGTGACAGTGACATTGAACTTGAGGCCGGGCATCAGGACGCTGACGAGCTGATGAAGGAAATAGATGAGCTACTGTCTTAAAGCAGTGTTGTTCTAAAAGCCAGGATCCAGTTGATATTTTCCATCATTATTGCAATGGCTGCTACATCATTAAGACAATTGAGAAAACTCATGAAAGTTGTTTAAGTTACTGACACTTTTAGTGTTTGTTTTGATTGGATCGTTGTTTATGCTAGAAAAATAACTGATATAAAAAAAAATGAATTGGTATACAAGAGACATTTTGGAAAGATGAAGATAGTCTGTTTAAGATCTAAACTTAAAACTGCACTGTTCCTCATCATGGTATAGCCCAACACATTATTGAAATTGTTAAATATGATCATGAAGTTGTATGGTAAAGACCAAGTGCTGTTAAGATACTGTTTTTATAATTATTACTGTATTAAAACTAGTGCCATGCCCAAAATGGATGTTTTGTAAGATCTCAGCTGTAAATGCATTTCAGCAATATTGTAGCATGTAAACCTTCTTAAATCAATGTTCAATATCTATGAATCGAATAACTGTATGCACTTGGTGGAACGATTATGTTATGTGCTATGAGATTTAAGGTTTTTATTGACACCCAGTACCATTATTGAATCACAGAATATCAAAAATTACGGTAAATGAAATAGTAGAAGAATTTTTATAGCATTAGGAGTGATTTAATAAAAATAAAAACGAGTAACCCTGTACTCCATATATGGCAAAACCGCATGTGGGCCAGTGTAGATCCAGTTCAGCTGGTAAAGGGTGAACAGAACTCAAGGGATGAAAGAATGTGTGAAAGAATGGATGGATGAGGTGAAGGAGAGAAAAAATGATGGATGAATGAATGTGAGAATGACAGAAGAATGGAATAACACTGGATTAAAGGGTGGTGAAAGGATATTGGCTCAACAACCAACGAGTAGAGAGTATGAGTGAATGAATGATGGATGAAAGATAGCGGTTAAATGAGATTTTGTCAGCAAATTTACCAAAGCCGCAGTATGGCTTTTCATGTATTATTCTTTAAAGCATCATTATAACTATGCATTGCAGTTCTGGTGTAAAATTTAACAACTTTCCAAAATCAATTCAAAAAGGGCCAGTTTTACCACAGTGTATATAATTTGAAGGGTTCATACAGTTTAATTGTTTGATTATACAGATCTCAAGTGCTTAATCTATTCCGTTAATTTGTTCTTACCAAGTGCAATAATTATGTTGTGTGACAAAGAACCTTGCTCAAGGCGGTTGCCAAGATAACAGATTTGATTATTTCCCAGTTTTTATAATCACAAGCTGCGACACTGTTACATTAAGTTATTATGTGTTGAGCACAGATGTGCAGTGTAAACAAATCAGTCAAGAGTTTTGTATAAATGTGTACATTTTTTATAGTTGTAGTCCTATCATGTTATTAATGCGATGACTGGGAGCTGTTGATGATATTAATGATCAGGCATTGAAAACCTTCCTTTCAATGGTAATTTTAGAATCAATTGACTGTGTAAAATATGGTGATTTTAATTATCTATCTTTTCTCCCATGAAAAAAATATTGTTATAACATTTAATTTGTTAAATATAAAATTGTGCTAGATTGAAACTAGAAATAAAATTGAAAACATGGATTTCTGGTTATTTATTGGTATTTTTTTAAGTTTCATGGATGGGAAAGGTTCAGAGAGAGTGTCTGCCTGTATACACTGCTATATCAGCTACACCAACAAGTATGCCACGACTGATACTAAAATATTGGCTATTAGAGAAACAAAAATTGTATTTTTATAGGACTGTCGAAGAAGGGGACGATGTTCGCTCTCTCAACTGAAAAAGTTGTCCGATCTTCGTGAAACTTGTGGAAATTTTAATAGGCATAATATCTCGGCCAAGTTTGATAACCAACCAAATCGCTTCAGGCACTTCAGAGTAATGACACTTTTGTCCGCTCTCTCAAACAGCTTTCATAGAGATCTTCATAAAACTTGGGGGGGGGGATGTGTATGGAGTCCATACACATACATATGGACATAACAGTAGTACATGGCTCATGGTATATATTAGACACATCTGCAAATACCCAATATTCTTTGGTATTATAATTGCAAATTCATTTGGGTTATAAGAATTCGTGCAACTTTATATATAATTTAACAATTACTCTTAAAGGTTGATAATAATGCTGACGAATAAGGACCAGAATTATTAGGAGTCTCACTATTAACCTACACCTTGTCGCTATTTCGACTTTTTTAACGGGAACAAGACTGATAAAGAGAAATCGTCTTCTTCATTTTGTCGTTTTTGTCGAGATTTCCAGAACGATAAGACGAAATAGCATAACAAGCCTTATACAGCTTTTCATGCTCGATATTTTATCTTTTCTACAGTCGCTTTGTATACCACTTTGGTTGCTCGTGGCTGGGGCAAGTTCAGAGCAAATCTTAAAACACAGAACTTAGAAACTCGATCCGTCTTTGTGTAACGGTACTTGCTAAACGGGTGATGAGTAAGGTCACTGAGTACATTGCCGTTTGCTACTTCTTTGTGGGCCTTTGAATGAAACGTTTTCAAGTAGATAAAGATGAAACAACAATGCAACTTGTACATGTTTGTTCTTGAAAGTGAGGCAAGCGCGATGTTGGTCATTGATGCGTTTTGCCTCTAACCGTTTTTCGTTACTTGTCGTTTTTTAAATATGTCTTAAACGTCTTGTTCTAGCTCTTATTGAGCTGAGAAATCAGATACTTGAGATGTGAGACAGTTTTAATGTAGTGACCTTGGTCCCTGTACATTTTGGACCAAAAATCAATAGGGTTCATCGTCTGAATCAATTTTATTTTACACGCCAAGTTTGGTGACAGTTACTAAGGTTAAACCGTTCTAAAACTTGTTGAATTCAACTGGTCACTGTGACCTTAACCATATAAATAAGGATTATCTTTTTCCCGAACATTAATCTCCCAACCAACTCTAGGGAGTGTTCGTCTATCTGTTCTTGATCAGTTTATGGTTGGAAACCAATAGTTAACTGACCGACAACCTGCGCCACGTCATATTTCTAAATTTCAAATGTATTGAAATTGAAGGGTTTCCCATATTGACTTGAGATTTATGTTGTTTAATTTCAAATGCATTATTTTCAACATAACTTCCACAAAATACGCCCGTCGAAAATTTTGGGAAATGGTTGTGTACATAATACGGGGTGATCTCAGTGGTGGGGATTAACGTATGTCATATAGCTTCGCTATAAGTCTTTTTCAAAACCAACATTTTTTTCTTTCTTTTTTTTTGTTTTTCTTGTACGAGTTGTATTACAATTAATAGCTCACCAAACAACTATACATTTAATACATTTATCACAATTGTTCATATCTGATAAGCCTGAGAGTGCACGTGGAATAAGTATTTTCTTTCATAGGGGTTTCCAACATCGGTAGTCCCATTTAAGACTCGAAAACAATCATTCCATTTTCTTTCAGAATTAAACACTTCTGATGTGTTTAATAAATTTATTGATGTCCATGGTCAGTGCATTATTAATTTAATGGAACTCTGTCATGAAATGGAAGACGCCTATTTGATGTGAACCGATTATATATAACACGCGGTCATGGCGCACGGGTTGGTTAAGAGATTTTCGAAAGTGTACAAGTATTTAGTAGATAAAACATCACCGTCGCCTTGACGATTGAAAAAAAAAAGTTCAGCATCTTCGTTTCTGTAAGCACACATACACAGGCTATCATTTCGGAGCGGTTAATAAGTAAGTCTTTATTATGATCGGATGTGTGCATGTTGGTAAGAGCGCATTTTTTTTCACATTCAACGGTTTATTTATTTTTCTTTTATTCTGTAATTGTAGTAATGCCAGGATATTGAGAGTTCAAAGAGTTGTCGCCGAGGGTATAATGAGTTTTAAAGAGCTGGATAAGCCGGGCTAGAATATTCTTGGATTGTATGGAGTGGAATCGTCTAAATATTTGGGAGAGCAGTTAACGTTATATTTTTCGTGTCTTTTATTTATCGGCTTTCAGTTTATATTGATCAGTAAGTCACATTATAAATTATAGCGCTTCATTCTGAATCTGAGCAGATAGTAAAAGTAACAAAAAATGCCTTTTATTCAGACTCATATTGCCCTGGCTTTATGTGGTTGCAATGTGTTCTAAGTGAGTGACCCAGACAGACCAGACCAAAGTATCCATTTACTCGTCCCAAGCCAATATAATTTTAGTGGTGTGTAACCATCTAAACTGAAACCGAAAGTAGAAAAGCAACGCATGCGCAATTTTAACTTCCTGTTATGTTGTCGGTCAGAGTACAAAATGGGACGTGATTGAAATATTTGTTGTTTACATAGAAACTAATGAATTGACGTTCTTTGTTGTATTTCTAATGCGAAATTCATACATGATGGGTACTGAAATTCTCAGTAGTCGACAAATCAAAGCTTTGAAGGAGCACAAATACAGCGCTGAAGGCCAGTCAATCTGTGAGCCATTCATGCAAGTGTTCTGGAGGTGGCTGGTTGAACAAATACCTAGAACATGGGCTCCGAACTCCATCACTCTTGTTGGACTCATGATGAATGTTATAACAACTCTTACTCTTATCTGGTATAATCCGGATGGCTTACGAGAGGTATTGAATTATCATTGTTTTTTGTTAAGTTTGAAAAATATTTAGAAGTCTCTTCTCGAACTGCCAGTCTCATAATGATACACATATAGTTATCCACAACTGGTCCTGGCCCAGGAGCGGTTGCAAATATATATGTAGATCCCAATCCA
This sequence comes from Corbicula japonica, assembly GCA_038501625.1. Taxonomy (NCBI): domain Eukaryota; kingdom Metazoa; phylum Mollusca; class Bivalvia; order Venerida; family Cyrenidae; genus Corbicula; species Corbicula japonica. The sequence continues at coordinate 2,053,155 of JAZAYU010000047.1, forward strand.
GTTGATTCATTCCTTAAAACTGCAGAGAATTAACAAAATGATTTTGAAGTTACAGAAAAGGAAATAATATATTTTCTACAAAATCAGCAATTATACACCAACACACGACTTACCGGAATCCACCAAAATTACCGGAATCCATGGAATCCACTTTGATTTACCGGAATCCACCTTAAAAACGATTTTCAGGGCTATATTTTTGAAAATTCATTTATGAATCGTGATGTTAGAGTGTTTTAAAGCAAACTGCATCTTTATTTGATCAGCAATCTAGACTAGGTAGTCTAGATTCCGGATTTTTACTGATCCCAGTTTTCGTTGTCATGTACGTATAAATTTGCCGCGCGGGCTATAAAAAATTGTCCGGAATCCACCTAAAAAATGATTTTCAGAGTTATATTTTTGGAAATGAATACATTTATCATAATTTCGAAGTGTTTACAAAGTTATTTGTCTAGATTTTGCGTCAAAAGTTTCATTTTCGTTGTCATGTATGTACACAAATTTCCCGCGCGCTATATAAAATATATGTAGGAAATAGTAAGGGAACCAGACTGATAGTTTCATGTATTATTGATTATCAAAATCACATACTCATTAGCGTCATCGGATAACATCTGTAAAATAAATTTATTAATTAAAATTAATAAAGTTTTTGCGACTTTCGAGGTGAAGAACATCTCGACCAATTTATGGTAGAAGCTATAGTTTTGCGATTTCGGGGTGAGGTCGTTGTCTATAAAACTATTTACAAGATAAAAGTGGTTTTCAAAGCGACGATCTTCAGAAATAATAAGCCGAGTCTATAAAGAATATAATGAACACGTTTAAGTTTTTATTCAAAGTCTGTTTTAAAGAAATATTAATGGCCATTTAAAAATTATAGTACATGCAGCGCAGACCGTTGCCTTATTTTGACTTGACTGCGGTGTACCGTAATCTCATGGTGTTTTGGTCGCTGACTTATATATTTAATGTCGTATTTGTTACTGTAAAAACCCTATGTTTTCGGCCACGGTCTTTAAAAAAAAAAATTAATTTTTTTACTGACCCTAAAAATTTGGCCACTAAAAATCGGCGATTTTTATGCTAACCCTATGTTTTCGGCCAGCATTTTCATTCTAAATTTGTTTTTATTAGATTAGTAATAAAAAATATGTTTGTAAACCTTCCTATTGATTTTGATATTAAAGACAGAACTTGGCAATAACTGTATACATCATTGTCCGACGATTGAGGATTTGTTTGTTTCTGAACAAGTATTTGTCATCATCATATTTGCGGTAATTAATATTGTAACAACAAACCGGTAAGTAATCAGATCGTACCCTGGTAAATATGTTCTTTTTATTTAAAGCAACTGAAAATTATAATCTTCAGTTTGCAATCTGTCATCTCAAATCTGGAGACGTTGCTATGCAACCAGGCTATAAAGTGCGAAATACTGCGACTTTATGATTGCCGCGGGCAAACATCTACTGTACCGTTTACTTGATCACTTGATCGGCACTTAATAATATCCAAACTGTTTTCAGTCAAATGATTTTTTGATTACTCAAATGTTTTTCCGAAGATAATATCTTACTCAATTCTAGCCAGTGAATTTTTATGAACAAAACTGATGTTTTTTAAAACCGTTATTCAAATGCGGGTTTAATTTTATTACGAATAAGAAATAAAATGAACGATGTGTGTTTTTAATTATGAGAATACTTGCCGCTAAAATTATGATCCAAGAATTGTTACATGTACATTGACTAAACACATCAAATTTACAACTGCTATGAACACCTTTTCCCGCTTTGATCTATATGCCAGCGATGCTTGTGTATTTAACATCAAAGACGCCGACGTCAACTTGAAACAGTGCGCACCGCTCAAAAATCGATCGACACTGTATTACAAACAATTGCAAACCGTCAACAAACTAGGTTGATTTCATTTCTAAATCAGCCGATTGTTTGATTGATACCGTATATGTAATATATTGTAATGTAATTATTGCTAATTTCTGATAAGGTTGTGTTTGCATCTGCAGTACCGGCACTTTGCCGTATTAGCAGTTTGCAACTTATCTATTGCACTCTTATCTGCGACAGCCATCATTCTTTTGGCAATGTTGATAAAACAACAATAGGATGTTTTTTAGCAACTATGGAGTTAATTGCTTGACAAAGGTAAACAGAAATTTCAAAGGTAGAAACGTCTGGCATGACTGTGTTGACTTATTCTAGGCTTACATAAATGGACGTGTCAATTAATGTACATGTGTCTAAATGTTCGGACGATCTTTCTTTAAATGAAAATTCTAGTCTCTAAATATTCGTTCAGATAGAAAAATAATGATGTTTTTTCCATCTGAAGACTTAGACAAAATTTGTTAAGTTATGTTACGCATTGTATACTGTACCAGTATTCGGAAAGTCGGCGACGCGGATAAAATCCTAAGATTTTTATAATTATTTTTTCGTGACCCTAAGATTTCGTTCAAGGAAAAAAATAATTATTGTAAGCTGCCCAAAAACATAGGGTTTATATGGTATATTAAAAAAAAAGTGTTTATTTAAATTTAATGTTTAAAGAAAAATTGGTGAAGTAGTGCACTTTTCTTTTTAAAAAATCTTATGCTCACATGCTTGCAATTCGCAAAGAAACGCATTTTATGCAAAAAACATTACATCATGTCGAAATCTCCAAGATCAAACACGTTTTATCTTAATACTAGACAGAATTATAAAAAGAAACCATTTAATTGTAATCTTTAAGAGTGATAAAACATTAACGTTGATTTTTGGCGGGAAACTATTACACTGTCATGATGATGGGAAAGCTATTTACCGAATCGGAAAGTCTGACATTATTTGTGCGTGAAACTAGATTGTGCATGTACCATTTAGGCTTTCATGTGCGCAAGTAGTTGTATCTTTCATGTGCGCATGTAATTATATCAGTGGTCACGTTCGCAGCACTCATAGCTTTTCATATACGACGAAACTTTGACATGTAAACTTTTTATGCATGAAACTATCCAAAAAGGGCTAGCAATTTAAATATTCACAAAGAGGCGTTTCTTATAATCATGATTGGCACTACACTACAGATAGTAGTTACAATGGTGGGGTAACACCCCTACCTCACTTCCCCCAGAAAGAAAGCAACACAACAAAAGAACAAGAACATTTACTTTTTTAATTGTGTCCCCCTTTCGAAGAAATGGCGATACATAGGGATCGCTTTGTCTGTATGTCCGTCGGTCTGTCCGTCCGTCACAAAAACTTAACGTTGGCTATAACTTTGCCATTTCTTAATATTTCTTCATGAAACTTTCAAATAATATTGCTTATGACAACACGCTCATGATGATGCCAAGTTCTTTAGGTCAAGGTCACATTTGATGGAGTTACGCCCCTTTTTGTACTTAGATTTTGACACGAAAACTTAACGTTAGCTATCACTTTGCCACTTCTCAATATTTCTTCATTAAACTTTCAAATTATATTGCTTATGATAACACGCTCATGATGATGCCAAATTCTTTAGGTCAAGGTCACATTTGATGGAGTTAGGCCCCTTTTTGTATTTAGATTTTGACACGATAACTTAACGTTTGCTATAACTTTGACATTCTTCAATATTTCTTCATGAAACTTTCAAATTATATTGCTTATGATAACACGCTCACGATGATGCCAAATTCTTTAGGTCAAGGTCACATTTGATGGAGTTAGGCCCCTTTTTGTACTTAGATTTTGACAAGAAAACTTAACGTTGGCTATAACTTTGCCATTTCTCAATTTTTCTTCATGAAACTTTTAAATTATATTGCTTATGACAACACGCTCATGATGATGCCAAATTCTTTAGATCAAGGTCACATTTGATGGAGTTAGGCCCCTTTTTTAACTTGGATTTTAACGCTGAATTCTTTAGGTCAACGTCGCATTTGATGGAGTTACGCCCCTTTTTGTACTTGGATTTTTACATGATAACATAAAGTTGGCCATAACTTTGTGATTTCTCAATATTTCTTCATGAAACTTTCTAATTATATTGCCCAAGACAACACACTCTTGATGATGACAAGTTGTTTTGGTCAAGATGGAGTTATGCCCCTTTTTGTACTTGCATTTTTCTTACGACATTGCACCCGAGGGCAACACAAGTGTTCAGCTGAACACCCATCTAGTTTTTTTAATTTTTGAACTCCTACCACTCTTACAGACAAATAATTTGTTTGATTGGAGAGCAGGATTAACTCACAAATTTTTTTCCCTTTTTTTAAAGCGGCATTACTTCTATTTAACCCGCTCTTGTATGAAATATTACATGTATTTGGAACTATAGGCACAAATTTGCAGCATTAGTTCGGGCTAATAAAATTTTAATTTACCAAAATAAATTTGGTCCGCGCGACTAAAAGTGAAAGTAGGATTTCCGAAACGTCACAGAAATCAAGATCGCGCATGAAGTGGTCTCTTCATTGGTGCTAAATATAGCTCCATTATATTTAGCTTCTTAAAGGTTCATTAACGATAATTTAACAATATCATTGAAAATCCCGTCTATAAGAAAGAATTTGGTTGGACCTTTTGTGTTCTGTTAGAGGTTTTATATATTGGAGTCTATAATATGGACAAATATGATTTTTCAATAGTATATTCTTACTTAAGGTTTTAGAACTGTAATATTTCCGCCAAATATCGACTTATGCCGTCACCTATTTGTGTTTTCCGAACATCGATTCGTACGTTTCCGGTTGATAATATTTTTCGTATATGGAGTCTACTCTTTAGGTGTTTCCCGCGATTATGAAGTCATTAATAACTAAATCAAATAATAAAAATTGCGGATATGAAATTGATGTAATGTAAATAATTATTTTTCATGACAAATACTCAAAATAAGACTGTAGACAAACAACACTCAGCAATGAATACAGGTTATATAAAATTGACAGATTTTTTATCAATCCTCTATGGCGCAATGGCAACAATCAGGACTCTTCATTTTGACGGACCCGGTTCAATCCTAGGAAGAGGAACTTTTTTTACTTTTTTTTTCTTTTTTTTTTTAATTATTGTGAGGTAATTTTTTGGGAAAAATGGTATAATCAGTAATTTTAAAATTCGGAAATAATTGTTATTTTTCTTCATCTTCATTTACAAAATGTAGTAGCCATGAAAATTGAAATATAATTGTAATGATATTATTACAAAATACTTACTCTTTTATAATACAGCAACAGAATCACGATATGAAACTAAAATGATTGTGGAATCTGTCCTTTCATTTAACAAAATGTTGCTATTTTATTGTTTCTATATGTAAACTGTAATTTTTTTGATACTTGTCTTATTAAAGTAATTTTGTGTTTGCACAATGATTTTTCTTATAAAAGAATGCTTTGGTTACTATGGTTACGGTTGCCAAAATTACTTTTTTGAAGTTAAATTTTTAACAGCAAAGCTGATTGCTTGCGTATTTCATATTTTTCAAAAAAATTGAGGGGGTATCAAAAAATGACCATATGTAAACCAAGCCCTTTGGTTTTGGTGGTTTTTAACCTTTTGGTCTGGGCCTTAGGTACCTATTTTGTAGGCCAATAAAATGAAAACAAGACGGTGAATTGCTTTGATTTTTTTATGTCTCCCCCCGCCTCTGGGGGAGACATATTGTTTTTGCCTTGTCCGTCTGTCTGTCAGTCCGTCTGTCAAACTTCCTTTCCGCTCAATAACTGGAGTACCCTTTGACCCAGAGCCTTCAAACTTCATAGGGTGATAGCCCTTATTGAGTAGAAGAACCCTATTGATTTTGGGGTCAGTAGGTCAAAGGTCAAGGTCACAGGTGCCCAAAGTGTGAAAACCGTTTCCGCTCAATAACTTGTATACCCTTTGACCCAGAGCCTTCAAACTTCATAGGGTAATAGCCCTTATTGAGTAGAAGAACCCTATTGATTTTGGGGTCAGTAGGTCAAAGGTCAAGGTCACAGGGGCTCGAAGTGTGAAAACCGTTTCCGCTCAATTACTCGAGTACCCTTTGACCCAGAGCCTTCAAACTTCATAGGGTGATAGCTCTTATTGAGTAGAAGAACCCTATTGATTTTGGGGTTAGTAGGTCAAAGGTCAAGGTCACAGGGGCCCGAAGTGTGAAAACCATTTCCACTCAATAACAGGAGTTCTATTTCTCCCAGAGCCTTCAAACTTCATACGATGGATGTCCTTATTGAGTAGAGGACTCCTATTGATTTTGGGGTCAGTAGGTCAAAGGTCAAGGTCACAGGGGCCCGATGAGTAAAAATGGTTTCCTCTCACTAACTGGAGTTTTATTTTACCTAGAGCCTACAAACTTCATACAATGGTTGCTGTTACAGCCTTGAAGAACCCTGTTGACTTTGGGGTATTTAGGCCAGACTTCAACATCACAGGGGCCCGTAGAGTTAATATATGTTCATGTTCATTATACCATAATAAATGACACAGGCTTCCGTTTCAAAAAGGTGATATCACTTCCTTGGCCTTCATTCAATAGGGCGACGGGGGGAGACATGCGTTTTTCACAAAAACAGATTCTAGTTATTATTTGATTCTATACACATTGTAGATAATTTTTATGTATAACATAATTATTTTACTGCATTAAACATGCACAAAAATTGCAGATAAAAACTTGCTTACTTTTTGCAGCTCGGATAAATGTGCATTTCCAAAGCTGGGATGCACTTAAAAAAAGTCAATTTAGAAAGTGTTAGAAATAAATTCTAAGCATATTGCTCGTTTTTTCCGGTTCAGGTATGATTTCCTTTAAAGCGGCAATACTTCAATTTAACCTGCTCTTGTATGAAATATTACATGTATTTGGAACTATAGGCACAAATTTGCAGCATTAGTTTGGGCTAATAAAATTTTAATTTACTAAAATAAATTTGGTCCGCGCGACTAAAAGCGAAAGTAGGATTTCCGATGTGTCACAGAAATCGAGATCGCGCATGAACAGGTCTCTTCATCGGTGCTAAATATAGCTCCATTATATTTAGCTTCTTAAAAGTTGGTTAACTATAATTTAACAATATCATTGAAAATCCAGTCTATAAGAAAGAATTTGGTTGGACCTTTTGTGTTCTGTTAGAGGTTTTATATATTGGAGTCTATAATATGGACAAATATGATTTTTCAATAGTATATTCTTACTTAAGTTTAGGGCTTGGGCTTTAACAATTAGCCTTTATTTTACAAAATTTTACAAGGTTTGAAAGAAATTATGAATTTTGCTTCTAGTATGTTTGATTTTACAGCCCATTTTTCCAAACAGAGGGTCCCCTTCTAAAATACTGAATTTCCTGAGTTACGCACGGTAAATGCTTTTAAAAACTCTTGTTTAGATGTCTAAATGGATGTACTTGGAAATGAAAACAACAAAATCCCAATCTGCAAAAGTGCATATTACAGTTCTAAAACCTTAAGTTTAGGACTGAGGCTTTAAATTTTCTAAACACCAACAAAGTAAAAAATTATATTGGCAGAGGATAATAAAGATAAAGATGTGTTTTTATGCCCCCACGAAGTGAGAGGCATATGGAGTTGCATCAAAACGTTTTTCATTAAAAACAAATGCCATCTTTAATCTGCCATTGCAACCAAGATTTTAACACCCTCCAGATGCTTTTTGTATAAGTTCTCCTTATATAATTTATTGCCAAACCAACAAAAAATGCTCAGGGTGGAGGGTGTATGCTTTTTTAGACTGGGTCAAGTTTCATAATTATTGATATTGATCAAACTGTTAGTCATCATCTTGAATCAACTACCAGAATCTAGCTTTTCACACCCTCTAGATGCGTCTTGCATTAAGTATCCTTTATAATGCTGGTTTGTTCATATCTGGGAAAATTCAGATTACCGTAGCTTATTTATCCATGCAAGTTAAATCAAATGAAGTGAAGTAAATACATATATCTGCATGTACCATTTAACCTAAATTAAATGAACAAGTTAAAAGCAAATTATTTGAAGATTGTTATCTAGACATTTTATACAGGATCTCTCTCCAGTCAACCACAAATATTGATACAGCATCATCTTTGTGCAAAAATGGTATAAGTACCATTAATATAAGAATGTGGTAAAGTGTTATTGCACAAATGTGGCGACAGTACATACAGGATTGTTTTAACAGGGAATACATGTAGCTAATAGGTTGTGTTGACAGTAACTAACCATTCAATGTTTTATAAAGAAAGTTGAAATTTTATGATTATCTTTAAAATTGGTAAAACTCCAGGGCTTTTTTTTTTGCTGCCTGGGGAAGGAGCCCACGCCCCATAATTCTGGGGAAAATAGCATGCTTTTTTCTCAGAAGGGGAATAAAAAAATGTGATATAAAGTTACTTTTTGGGGAAAACTGCATGATTTTAAAGAAATTTCCTGAGGGGAAGGTGCCCCTAAATGGCCCCTACTATAGAAGGAAAAAAAGCCCTGAACTCTCTGTTCTCACAGTCTTTAAATCCCGATGTTGACAGAAAGAATCCAGTAAATACTAAAGAAGTTATAAATAAATTGCTATCTTTAAAAAATATGTTATTTTATTCTCTTTATACAAAAATGTCCAAGGGTTTCAGTCTATACAATTAAACATGTATATAAATGAATATAGTTACGCTAAATATTATCATTTAAAAGTGGTTTATTTGGATGGGAAACATCAAAATCTGGCCATCACAGTCTGTACTGGATTATCCCATCCACAGACCTTGCACACCTTAGACATGTATCAGACATCCCGAAAGTTGAAAATAAGTGTCAGACATTTGGTCTGAGACAAGAATGTGAAAATCTGTCTGAACGAAACAAATTCTGTCTGACGAAACATGTAATGCATTAAAAATAAGCAAAAGCGAAAAGTATGTAATGGGCAAAATGTTTACAGGAAACGCCAGTGGTACAAATTGTCATAATTGTTGAGGCGTTCTGAATCTTATGTCGTTGGCTGCTAAGACATGTTTTACTGAAGATACATGTAGGTGTGAGATCAGAGCAATACCACAAAAACACACCTCTTCAATCTCACTAAAGTCAGATCAAACGAAATGTTATATCTGATGATGGCCTGTAAATTACGTATTCAATCACCAGTGATCACGGTCGCAACATGATCTGCAGATGACGTTAGAATGGTAAAAAAAGAAATACATCATGAAACACACATATTCAGTAAAACAGACAAATTGTTGACTCTTTCTATGTTTAAAACACTATGTATGCATAAAACGTAATACTATATATAACATATGTAAATAAAATGTTATGAATTATTGCCTTGTCAATTACAGTAATCATCATCATATACTTTAATGATTTTCTGGGTGATAGTCTGATTGGTTTGGAAGGTTGTTGATAAAAGCATGTTTTAATGACTCGTTGTCAGATCCTGAAATGGGTAGATTTTAATTAGATCGATTGTGGGGGTATTAAGTGAGATATCTGATATAATTTCCTCCAATTAATCATTAACTAAGAATGTAAAGGGACAATGTATTGTTTTTTATCAGGGATCATAAATTATCAAATTCAAAATGTTACTTCATGTATATAAAATGTATTGAGAATAACAACTTCTTCAGCTTGTTAAGTTTTGCTTTAGAAATATATCACTTGTTATTTATGACACTTAGTTTACCAGACTGTATGGGTTTTTTGTCCTCTAAATGAAAGATGAACAGTTTTCATGTGATAACTAATACTAAGTGGTTATTAAGTTCAAGATTAGTAAAGTTCACTGGAAGTTCATTGACCTGTGTAATTGATAGCTAAACCATTGTTCAGTTATAGATCTTAATCAATACCAGCTGCCCACTGTTTGTTCAGACATGAAGATTTCAAAAAATGAAGTACATTCACTAAATATATGTTATATTATCCTTGACTCAGTCCATGAAAGATGATCTTTTACTCCATGGGATACGGCTTTTATCTTAAGGCCCGGTCACACAGAACTCCGCGTCTAAATCACGTACAAAAAGTCATGAAAATGTAGTGGACGTGGTCGTAAGTGGTAATTTTTGGTCAATTTTGGCTTGGCCGTGCTTTGAACGTGGTCTGGCTGTCAGCGGCTGTTCCACTGCTGAAACACTGCCTAAGCACGGCTTACCACTTCCAGCCACGTGTAAGGTTAAAAATAGGTTCGCGCGTGTTGTTCGCACCCAGATGTTCCGTACCACCCTCCTCCTCCTTCTTCTTCTTCTCTCAGCAAGGATATGTTGGGCCTGTATCAGTTGGTTCTGTTGGTGCTGAAGCATAAAGATGAGGGCATCACGACGTTGAGGGTTCATTTTCACCCCTTGACATCTAGACTGCAAGTGCTGAGGTCTCAGAAAATTGCGGTATTTATATGCCGCAAATCAGAAGTGATACAGAAGTGATTAGGCAGTGAACAATCGTATTTAGCACTTGTTCCAGACGTCGTTTAAACGGGCTTAGGTAGTGCTATGTACGCTGAAAAATCCACTTGTCAGTGATAAGCCGCAAAACACACGCTATTACCCATGATACCAACGCGTAACACCCGTCCGATGACCGTGCTCTGCCAGTGACAGACCGCTAAACTTTCGCGTCTCACTGCGTCTCCCCAAGTTTTAATCACTGCCGGAACACGGATTATCACGTGTGTTGCACGTCTTTACCACGTGTGTCGCCCGTGGTTGTCCGCGGGCTAAAATTTTGAGCAGTTCAAAACTTTTTGCCGCGTCCGACGCCGTTTCGAATTCTCCCCGCGTCCTGCCACGTCCATAAATCGACTTTAGCTCGTCTTAAACTCGACACCAAGGCGAACAACATTGTCTGCTTCACGGGAGACCACTTTTTGACGGTTTTTTGCCGTGATTAAGCCGTAAATCGCTGTGTGACCGGGCCTTTATTTAGCAACCAGTGTAGGTCCAGATAAGCCAGCACGATTCTGTGCAATTTGATCAGGATCTATACTGTTTGCTTTTACATTCATAAGGTTGTTTCTCACAGTGTAAATTATGATCAGACTGCACATATCTATGCTAGTTATCCATGGTATATAACTCATATCCCATTGAGTAAAAAGTTAGAACTCTTAGTTATTCAATCCTTATTACTGATGTAGCAACGTACAAATAAAAAAGTACACAACAACCTTCCGCATTTTTAACAGTGAAACACATTTATTTAGACCACCTCTGGGACTGCACAGAAGTGGTCTTAATAGTGGGGTGGTCCATAGACGTACCTTTATTGTATGGGCCAACAGTGTAGATCCAGATCAGCCGGCACATATGTGCCGTCTGATCAGGATCTGCACTGTTTGCTTTATGATTCATTATTTCTGACCAAAATGCAACCAGTGCAGATCCTGATCAGACGACATGGATGTGCAGGCTGATCTGGATCTACACTGGTCGCACATGTGTAAAAATGCATACATGTATATATGGAGGAAAGGGTTAATTGTGGGGTAGAATATAGTGTAAAAATGTTCAAAGGTATAACAAAACTGTGATCTTTTTAATGGGCTGATCTTAATTTTGGAGTGGACGTTATGAGGGACATAACTGTTGTTTTATTTTGGGAGCAAGTGCTCCCCAGACTTGAATTACCCTTAATAAAATATTTTATGTTTTTACTCTAAATTAATGATTCTTGTTTTTAATGACCACAATGTTAACAATTCAACTCCTGTTATAGTTACAGGTGAACTGTAGTACAGTTGAAATTCCTACAAAGGTTCCAAATTAAATGATAATGTTGTTTTGCAGGCTCCAAGATGGGTGTACGTAGCATGTGCCATAGGATTGTTTGTATACCAGTCTCTCGATGCCATAGATGGGAAACAGGCGAGGCGGACACAGTCCAGTAGTCCACTGGGAGAACTCTTCGATCATGGCTGTGATTCCTTGTCAACAGGTAGGTTGTGCAGACTTCATCCTGGTCATACTGACATGAGAGATGATCCAGGGATTCCACTAGTCCTAGGAGATAATGACCCTTTGTCTCTTGAACTAGTGCTTGTTTTAGGTGACTGGTGGAAAGACTGTGTCATCTAATCAGGACCTACACTATTCGTTCTTGGTCATAAATGACTTAAAGAGTAAAAAAGGAAATAGTGTAGATCCAGATCAGCTGGCCTAGAACATGTACATTTTACACCGTTCGCCCATGCCACCTAAGTCGTATCTATGGAGTGAAAGGAATGATGTTTACTAATAAGACGGTCAGTTCTGAGGAAAAGGATTCTGACTCACTTGGGAATGAATGCAATCAAGGAAGCATTGTAAAACATATGGAGTCTTGAACTAACTTGTTCCAAAAATATTTTCAAAACATGAAGATTTGTATTTGTTGTTGAGTGTTCTGGGATTCACCTTTCAACAATTAATCTATTAACTAGATATCAGCCAGCTGCCTACTGGAACTATCCAGAAAATGCTGCCTGTGTTTTGTGGCTATGTAAAAAAATTTATGTTCTGAAAAACAAAAAACAAAAAATAAAATGAAAAATGATGCTGCATGTTAAATTGTTGAAGAAATGTCTGGTTTAAAAGGACAAAATTAAAAAAATATATTTTTTTTACATTATTGGTTGTTGTTTCCAGATACAAAAATTTAATATTAATTAAAACTTTACAGAATTTTTGGAATTGATTTTTTTAAA